>BSBM01001619.1:600000-1120000 GCA_027924585.1 Larix kaempferi
GACAAGCTTTCCAATGCCTGTCCCCGTGCTCCATTCCGACATCGGGTGTGGAAACAACGTTGTCTCAAAAATGACAACTTTTACCAATAATTCTGCACATTTACACAATTGTATTTTGGTCCCGAAGGCCAACTTCAGCCACCTGTGGAAGAAAATCTATGAGGAATCACAAAAACTTATCTATCGGGCAAAGTTAGTCCATATAACAAGGAACACTCAGCAATTCACTGATTTCAATTCTGATGTACCGTTCATCTTTTATAAATTTCTGGGTTTTACTACTTCTTACTTTTCACATTTTTCCAAAATCCCAAATTTTGGGCCAAAAATGGCTATCTCCCAAATGGTGCATTTCTGGGAAATCTTTGTTTAACGGAAATTGTCCGTCTTAATGAGAATATGAAATGTCTAGTTCAGTAAAATTTCTGACTTCCACATCTAGGGTCACTTTTACTGCCCACAAGCTTTTCAAAATCCCGAAGAAGTGGCCCGGAACAGTGCTTTTTGGCCTTCTTGCTCACCCCGACTCCACATCCTTTGGATTTTGGTTCCAAGATTCGGAACTTAACATTGTGCCTGCTTCATGGCCGCGCCTGATCAATTTCAGCACAAACCGACCTTCTGTCAAGCCTCGGGACTCTATCCTTCAAAAGTCACTATTTCCCTTTTTCTGTCAAATTGGAGTGTAATGGGCTCGGGGTCTTCACTGGTTCTTTCATGGCCCCCGTCAATGGCCTCCGAGCCCCACAGAAATCATCCCATTCTGGGCCCCGATGCTCCCCCTATCGAAAAATGAAGTTTTTGGCACTTTACTCTTTTTTTTTTTTTTTTTTTTTCGCTGTGGCCTTCCGCAGTTGCGGGGCGCTTGGCCGAAGCCTTCCGCAATTGCGGGGCGCTTGGCCGAAGCCTTCCGCAACTGCGGGCTGGTTGGCGGTAGGCTTCCGCAGTTGCGGGCCGGTTGGCTGAATGCTCCCGCAACGGCGTTGCGGTTCGGCGACGGCTTCCGCAATTGCGGAGCAGTTCGCCGAACGCTTCCGCAATTGCGGAGTAGTTCGCCGAATGATTCCGCAATGGCGGGGCGATTGGCCGAACGCTCCCGCAATTGCGGAGCCATTCGGCGAAGGCTTCCGCAGCTTCGGAGCCGTTCGCGGATTGTTTCCGGGGTTTTCTGTCGGTTTTTGCGGAAAGCTTTTGCGGAACGACTGGCGGAATGTTTCCGCAATTTCGGAACGATTCGCCGAAGTCTTCCGCAGTTGCGGAACAATTCGGCGAAGTCTTCCGCAGTTGCGGAACGATTCGCCGAAGTCTTCCACAGTTGCGGAACGATTCGGCGAAGTCTTCCGCAGTTGCAGAATGATTCGCCGAAGTCTTCCGCAGTTGCGGAACGATTCGGCGAAGTCTTCCGCAGTTGCGGAATGATTCGCCAAAGTCTTCCGCAGTTGCGGAACGATTCGGCGAAGTCTTCCGCAGTTGCGGAACGATTCGCCGAAGTCTTCCGCAGTTGTGGAACGATTCGGCGAAGTCTTCCGCAGTTGCGGAATGATTCGCCGAAGTCTTCCGCAACTTCGGAACGACTCGCCGAACTCTTCCGCGTTGCGGAACGATTCGCGGAATCCTTCCGAAATTTCGGAAGAGAATTCTTTCCGCAATTTCGGAAGAGAATTCCTTCCGAAAAAGTTTCCGTTCGACGCCGACACTTAGAAATTTTTTTCACAAAAACGAATTTTTCTCCGCTGTTTCGGAGCGGTTCGCTGAATTCTTCCGCAATTGCGGGAAGGTTCGCCGAACCCTTCCGCAATTGCGGGAAGGTTCGCGGAACCTTTCCGCAGTTTCGGGACAACTTCCCGAAACCGACTTAAAACAGAAATAGACTTAAAAACCGAAAATTTTCAAAAACTCTTAATAAAATTTTGACATTTTCCTTTTAACTGCTATCAGAATTGGCCCATAGAGGCCCAATGCTGCAACGCAGCTCTGATACCAAACTGTGCCACCCCCTTCCATCATCAAATGCAAGGAGGGGAAACGTTAATCAACACACGGCTTATGGCAGGCTTAGCCCCAAATAAGTTAACTCATAACGCATGCAATTTAAAACTTATGGGTGCAGACATAAACTCAATAACTACACAGCGGAATTAAACTTCACATATACCCATAGTTTCCTCACGCATTCAACAGATAAGCAACAGTCATTAATTATCATATTGCATAAACATGACGCCTTTCGTTCCATTAATCATGAATGCATTGCAAAACACATACTGTATATAAATTAAATCACAGATTACTCATCTTGAATTGTAACGGTCCAAACGACTGGCTATGGAAGAGCAACGTTCCTCCCAACCATAGACCTCTGTCCAGCTTGTGTTCTTTTAGCTGAGAGGTCACCCCCGAGCTGGGCTGTGTATCCACTAAGGAGAACTAGCTGGGTTCACTCATAGACATGGCTTCAGTCAAGCATCCAAGCAGATAGAGGAGGGTAATGCTAAGCCAGTGAGCTCAACCACAGAGCTACAGGCATCTCAAGTGGGCTCAACAGTCAGGCACCCACATTACCTACCACATCCAACACAAGGAAGATCCCCTTCTCTGTTACACAGTCCCTCAGGCAACTCTTCCCTCCAGTGCTCTTCAGGATGGGCATAGAAAGGTCCAGCTGCTGATCCTTGAGATCCTAGCCTTCACTGGGTTTATCAAGCACACCCAACCTCTGCATAGTCAATCCCAACTTGATTTCTCTCTGTTCTGCTCACCAAATACTCAAATCCGTCACTCGTTTTCTGAGCTGCAAAAATTGGGTTTTCCCATTGATTTCGGGGTAGCTAATGCTCCCAATTCGCCCCAAGGTTCATGCTATTGGATCCCCCATTGGATTTCCCTGTCCCCTGCCAAATCTGGACGTTTTTGGTCTTTCAAAAACTGGGTTCTCTCAAGGTCGCGATTTCTGGTTTTTCCTCACTGCTGGCACTCGTTTTTGGATGGGAATGATGCTAGGTAGTTTCACAATGGACTGGGGTGAGAATGAAGCAACCTCCCATGAGGTTGAGTGACTTCTTGCCCAAGCAATCAGAGCCCATGCCCACCCATACGAATTTCAGGGCTGGCCATGCTCCATTGAAGCCATGGGCTGAAATCTCAACCACCTTCTTACAGCAGGCATTAATGTCACCTAGGGAAGTCAATGGGTTCTCATAATGACAAATGGCAGCCTAGGGTTTAATCCCATAGCCCCCTCACCACTCCCTAGTGGATACACGTGGCCCCTTCTCATTTGTTGCCCCCATAGCCAGTTTTTGGTATTTTATTTCCATATTAAACATTTACATCAATTTACAATATCCCATGGCTTAATAGCACGTGGGTAACAAAATATCAAGCGTGTCTAATTTAAATAAAATCCGAGCATAAACTAGCGGGGCCTTGGCCTTGAGCTCCACGCTAGGGAAACATACATCGCGTATTTACAATATTTACATTAGAGCCAATATTTCCTAAGGGTCAAAATTGGGGTATTACAAATGTTTTTTGCAGGTCATTGTAATCATCAAGAGTGCATGAGTAAAGTATGGATCAAAATAAATCCATGATTCTCACACCCTTCAATTAATTCGAATGGAAGGCCCACATGATCATCCAGCTTCGAAGTAAGGGTCTTTACAGAGTCACAATGGGGCTTGAACCCGAGCCAAATGTTGTTGCTAAAAAATATAAGTGGTTCAATAGGATTGATGAATCTTATGGTTTTCTTTGTCTCTCAGTCTCCCGATATCTCCTATTCCACCTTGAAAATGATTCTACACCAAATTAATTTTGTCTCAAGCTTGAGTCATTATTTGGGAAGCAATATGAAATGAGAGGTCACCTATTGGAGAATGAGTTGATCTCATTGAGTCCAAGCAATTTCGAAACCATGGAAGAGGTTATATCAAAGTTCAAGAACCTATTGCTTGAGCTCAAACATTGTGGCATTGAGAAGAAAGAAGAGCAGCTAATAATTTCCATTCTATCTAAACTAGGTCCTGAATAGTCAGTATTTGTGTTTACATTCCATGCTACAAAGCTTATTGTTCGAAATTGGAGGATGCCTTCCTTGTATGCATTCATAGATTCGATCACACAAGAGAAAGATAAGCTAGCGCAAATTGGGTCTTTGAGTTCTTCCAAATACCATGTTTTTGCTTCTCATGGAGCTAAGAGTCACAAAAATGATAAAGCCAAAGGAAAGCAAACGATGAAGGAGAAGAAGCAGTCAGATGAAGAGAACTCAAGTTCAAGTGATGAGGATTCAAAAGTCAAGAAGATGAAGAGAAATAAAGAGAATCCCGAGTGTGTTTATTGCAAAGGTTTTCATTATGGACAATCTTGTTTCAGAAATAAAATGGACAAAATGACCAAGATACTTGAAGATCATAACACTGATGTTCCAAATTTTGCAAGAAAAGATGAAGCCAAGCTCTCTTTTGAACAAGAACATTGTCTCCATGCTACCTTCCAAGGTAATAATTTGTATGCTTTGGGTACTAGATTTAAATTTCTTTCTGATGTCTCTGTTTTTTATTCACATTCTGATATATTAGATTCAGAAACGTCTATGCCTTCCTTGGAAGAATCTCCATCTAGTTCACTAAAGTCTCCTCCCAATACTAGTAATTTTTCACTAGTTTTTGACATGCCTTGTGAAATCTATTTCCAACTCCATTCAGATCCTTCCCATTCTGATTTGGAACGTGATATGTAGGTTGATATGCAGGTTATGACATCCTTCAAACCATTTCCCCAGCCATTGGATTCCCAAAAGACCATACAATACCCAAGTTCTCCAGTTTGAAAATCTCACAATTTCATTGTTTCCAATACTATGTCACTTGTCTATGTTGTTTTATGTCTTGCATATAATTCCTTGGTTGGAAATCCATGTCATTGGCCATCATGGGACTTCTATTCCAAATGTATGGACCTTATCTCACTACCTATCGTTCAAATTTAAGTCTCCATACCCTTCAAGTTCGCTCAACTGTTAGTGTGATCTAGTTGCACACTCTTTTCCTGTTGTGGAACCATTCATTCATGGAGACACTATACATCTGTTGTTTCCTATTCCATCTGAATCCTATACTGATATTTCAGAGCCTCATGATCTCTATTGCATATTTAGGATGGTTCTACATCATTTTGGAAGGAAGATACATGGTTTGATTCGCCATATGGAAGTTGCTCAAGATGCTGATTTTGTTGAGCCTTTTGATGCTCTTTGGGAAAGAGTTTGCAGATATATATTTTCCATTATTGATTATGTATTCATATCAGAGTATGTATGCAACAATAATAATTCTTATGATTCTCCTCCATCATCAAATTATGAGTTTCAAGGGGCCTCTCAACATTTTTTTTGTCTACACAACACTGATGCATTAGTGCATGATCATGGCATTCACAACATCTTCACCAAGTCTTTCACCAAGAAGTTGTTCATTCATCTCATTCAAGTGAATAAAAAGACATGTTTAAGACATTTTGTTTATCTCTATTCCTTTTCCATTCTCGAGGGAGGATTTTCCCCATGTGGTTTTTCCTCTTTCCTCGTTTTACATGGACAAATAAAATTGTTGTAAAGGGTGACCATAAGCCTTTGTTTCTTGGGCCCTGTTTTTGTTGCTCACTACCATTTTGGCTTAAGGGGCACTTTGGAACATAATTCCCATCTAGACCTTGGTTAATAATCATTGCATAAGTTTCCAAGTGTTTAATGTAAGTTGTTCCATGGTTTGGCTCCAATAGTGCCTAGTCTAGGGGGTTTGTCCACATATTATACTAGTGGTTTGTCATTATAGCCATGTTTTTCTAGAAGTGTTCCCCTTTCCTTATTCTGGAGAGTCAAAGGTGCCCTACTTAATGCATTTAATGAGTTAGGCGCACCAGTTCCCTTTTTTATGGCATAAGGTTGGACCAAGGGCGCTTATGCACTAGAAATGGTCAAATTGTTCATTAATGGCCACTACCAAAGCCCCAAACCACCTAGTTCACCCTCATAATGATTCCATCCACATTGATTGACTTTTCTAACTTCCTCATGGTCCTCATAGGTTCATTGAACCTCATTATGGACCAATACAAGAGTTACACTTGGCACAATGTCATAGATTGGGGGGATTACTCCACTAAGACTAACATTAGTGTGAGATACTCAACTTGCCACTAAGTCTCTCGATTTTTCCTCCCGAGAGCATCTATATATTGTACTAGCTTTTTCTCAACAATGCATAATGGAAATAAAGATCTAGAGTGAGTTTATCTAGTTTTGTCTCAATATTGTTCTTCTCATATTTGTGCTATCTCTTGAAATATTCTAAGTGAAGTTGTTATTGAATCTAGATCTATATCTAATTTTGTTCTGTCACATGTATCAGAGCCTAGAGGTGTGATTGGTGTGCATTCCAAACTTTCACAACATGTCCTATCATGAAGTTAGTGTCATTATGTTTGGAACGTCAAATTGGTCATTTTCATATTTCATTTGAACAAAACCGTTGTTGTTTGACCCTCTCGACAGTCTATTAAAGTTTTGGTAAGTTCATCTATTTTGCATCGTGTTAACTAAATATTGTCAATTTCAATTATAGTTAATATATTAATATACTATAATCTTAGTATATTAATATCATTATCATCTATTTTTAAGGTCACCGCCAAGCAAGACACAAAGTTTGTGTATGAAACCACCTTGTTTGTGGGACAAAAGACCTTCATATGCACAACCATTTGCTAAATATACTTAATATATTAATATATTATATAATGTTAATATATTTATATACTATATAATTAATATACTATACTCTTCAAGCCTTAATCTATTATAAATGATTTTATAAACAACAAGTTTTCAATAAAATGGTCTCATTTTAAGGGTTCAAATATATCATTTTATGAAGCTCAAATACAATTATATAGAATAGTTATAATATATATAGTTATATATTAATATACATAATTATATTATAATAAATACTTATATATTATAGTTTTGTATTTATATATTACATTAATTCAAATAAAAATAAATTAAAAAACATATATAATTTTTCTTTTAACTTGGAAAAAGAGGGAAAGATTTTGAAAGCACATTATCATTAAAAAAAAAGGATTGAGTCTGTCTTGTTGGGGCAAAGAAGCAAGGATTATCTGAATATTTTATCTGAGGTTCGAGCATGAATCACGCTACCATAGATCATGCCACTACCTCCCATGAGACCTGGGAAAATAGCATTATTCAAGCAAATAAGGGTAAAGCCCACAACAACCTCCCTATGGGAAACACATATTCACAAGTTTGATTTTTCGGGTGAGGAATCCGCATAGGCACTTATGGGTAAATTTTATCAAACCCTATTAATGACCCAACCTCCCAAGAATTGATTCTTTGTGGATATGGACTCCAACTATTTTTTTCATTTTCATTTCATGGATATGGATTCCATCAACACTGAACAATGTTTCTTAAGTAGTTTGGATAGGGTTTGAGAAAATTCTTGGGATATTACTAGTTTCGGTGGTGCACTAGATACAACTCAGGTAAGTGCCTCTCTCTAAATTTTCCACAATTGGGCACCGAAACACAAGGCATGTGAGGGATAAGGGAGGATCTGACCTGTAAGTTAGGGTTTTTATTTTAGGAAAACTATGACAGTCTACAGATAGAAATAAGGATCTAATTTATAAATATGGAAATTATCTATTTTAAGGCTCTAATTTGTAAATCTAGATCCAATCATTTTTATTTTATGAGATTTGCTTCATTTTTTGTGAATTAACTATGTATTGGACCAACGAATTCTCATGAAATAGGTGAAAGACAATTATTCATCCTTTGCAATTTTCAGCCTTCACATTTTTCCAGTGATAAATCTATACCGATCCCATGATCTACCAGTCTCCAATGATCTAGTATTGCGTTGAGCCAATACCACTGTGATCTACCTCCTCCCGGTTTCATTATCTATAGTAAAAATTTAGTCTTTTTGAAAAAACGTGGTCTATAATATTTGAAAAATTTGAAATCTATAGGAGGTTGGGGCAAAGGGGAACTTCGTTTTCATATGTTTAATATATTATGAAATCCAAAGAGCTTCCATTTTTTATAACGATATTTTGGAGGGAGAGTTTTAATGGTTCTTTATCCACAAGAGACGGGTTCTCTTAGATGAAAAACCTTAGGAGGCTTTTCCAAGCCCAGTTCTACTAGATTGATCACTTATTTATTCTTAAATCCTATCTTAGTGGTTGGATGCATCAAGTTCCTTGAAATTATGCTCACAAGCAACTGAGGCCAGTGAGTTAGGCCAACACTAACATCCAACAGTCTCTGGATTTAACTTGATAGCATTACCAACAAACATTGAGTTAGGACACACTACTAGAAAATGAGTGCACTCAGACTAAACTCAATTGAGAAATCAGTGAATGAGGCTATTTCAATTTCTTGCAGTAAGTGTACGATCAACAAGGTTCTTTTGGGAGTTGTATGCCCCTTGATGTGATGAACAAATCCATGTAGTCCTGAAATAAAGATTGTCTCGCTCAAGCAAAACATAGCCTAATGGTTGGTGTATACGCCCATTAAATAACCAACATGGCCACAATTATTTGTTTTACTAGCTAATGGTGCTTACATGGACAATTTTCCAAGAGGTTTGCACAAATTGTGTTTATTTCTGTTGATTTATAAGACTATTGGTGCATACACATTTTTATTACCTAGTTTTGTTGACATTAAAAATGATATTGCACTTGGGCTTGCAGGTTTTTGATAGAAAAATTGTAGAGGTTGTCATGCAAGAGTGGTATATATGACCACGAGTGACTTGCTAGTTGGACTTCTTCAAGCTTTTGAAATGGTGACTGATAGTATAATAGTTTCATCTTGTTGAATTCATCATACTCTCTAGAAGATAATGTTAATCCGATATATTTTCACCCATATTGAGATGGATTACATTGTTGATTGTCTTGCAGGAAAAGTAAGCTCAACTCAGATGGTTAGGTATTTATCAATATACAGAATGTAGCATCGTTTTTGTTTTGAAGCAGAACAAAGAGACTACTTGCTCATTTTGTGAAGTCATTAACACAAATTGTATATTAAGGAGAGAATAGTGGGTTGATCGAGTCTCAAACATGCATTTTTATTACTTTTACTGTAACCCATATTATGCATTCATTTCCCACCATCATGCTGGGGTCTCAGTACAAGTTTTCTCAAGTACTGCAATCTTCTACCTTGATATAAATGCAAGGCCAATTGTGGCCAGGTTTTTTTCATGGGCTCCACCTCATGATCATCCTATGTTCATTTGGAATTTAGTTAAATGTTTTTTTTCGTGCAATGTGCACTTCAAATTTTCCAAAATTGTTGTCTGGAAGTTGCAACAGTGCTTTTTTTGTAACTTATTTCATTTTACTGAAAATATATATAGACGGGCATATGCACTTTATGTGAAGCACATATAGTAATGGATCTGTAGGGCTTCCAAAAATGTGGTTAGAATTTTTCCATAGCTCAGGCTTTGAACACTTATATTACAAATACCATCGGGCATCACTAATTTTGAAAATTTTATGTCAATAATAAACTAGCACCTATTTTCCTCTGGTAGTTTGTTTAGAAATGTCATATATGTTTTTTTCTCTTTTTCCATTACTTTTCATCATTGGTTTCATAATTTAACGTCTCCATAATGCAGGATGATTACAGATACAACCTTTCTTCATAAAATGTTTTTGGAGAAAGCCACAACTATCTTTTGTAGTGCTTGGTGGGAATTAAACCATTGGAAAGATAGGTAAGTGTCTACCTCTTTAATGTAGTAGAATCGTCCTCTTCTTGAAAACATATCACCTCCTCTACATCACTTAAGTTCTCAATTTCTCATTCACACAAGGGGTTTGTAATACAAAGATCACTTTGTTCATTCATAATGGAATGTTATCCACACATAAATTCTTACAAGAAATTCTACCCATAGTAAATTCTTCCATATCCATAGGATTTCTCAATTTCTCCTAGCTCAGAATGGTCTTAAATCCTTACATAAATTTCTCCTCAACATGATAGCTTCATCAATCAACCTATCAATAGTTTCATACTTCACATAGGTACTAAAACTCTGCATATTCTAAATCTCACACCTATTAGAATCAATCTCAATCATACAAATACACAAGACAATTCATACACATAATGAAATTCTATTCATAATTGTACATGCATACCCAGAATACTCTCATTTTGGTTAAACACTCTTTGTGGCCTGATTTCTCCTTCAATTGGCCATCTAACTAAGAGAACGCTCACTGAGTCCCCCACTAATGCCTCGTAGGTTTATATTAATACTTGGAAATCTTGCTTCCATCTCAAGAAATAGATTCCTATCATTTCTACAACAAACTCCTAAATGTAGCAACTCAATCTTATCCTCCTTAGTGACTCACTAACAAAACCTTTCTAACTCCTTCGAGTGTTGCCACCAAATATGAATTTGGTTACATGAATCATTACACAATTCAATAACTTATCTCTCCTATGAATAATCAGTCTCATATTCTAAACCTTTATTATATGCGACAAGGATCATTAGCTAGTCATGCTAGCTTTTCTTATTGAGTTTACAACATTCGTGCGTATTAAGACTAGTTATATGGTTGCATCTTAAAATATTTTACAGTTTAAAACATTTCATTTTTCTCTAATCTCTGTGTTTTCAATTCATTGTTTGCACTATAGAGGATATTTTTAACTACTAATGGCCATCTCATTTTATTAGTTTCAGTTTTTGAATTAGTTTTGTGACACAGATGCAGTGGGTCAGCAGATGGTATAGTGGAACTAATATTGTAAGATGTCTACATGAAGAAATAATGCATAAAGGAATTATAGGCAGGGCTTGATCCAACCCGGCTATTGGAATGAGCATTGAGGAATTTTGCAAAGAGAAGAGGAGTTGATATTAACAACATTGTGTGTTTCTGAAGTTTATAAACTCATCATGCAAGGTGTTGAATGTAAAGTGCATAGAGAATCTGATGGGAATCCCATTCTCTCATCTATTGTTCCTGCCATTCCATGGTGGAATGGGTATGGATCTCAATTTACCCATCCTGCATGGTGTGATCCTATAAATAATTATTCATAGACAACCGAAGCAGAGGTATTGGTGTTATAAAACAAGGGGCAATTCAAACACAACAACTATAACAACCATCAACTCAAGTTACAGTTCAATCTTAGTCTAAAGGTGAAGCTATGCTATCGGGAACAACAAGATTGCAATCTATGTCTAACAAGTTAGGTTCAAATTTCATTTCCTTCATTAGATTTCCTATTGTATATGACTATCTCTGCTTGTATGTGTGTTCAATTAATGTGCTTATGCAAAGTAAATATATTTAATTATGTCTACCAACGTCTAATTTAAATATTTTCCATGAAAAGCATTGGTTGATCTATAAATCTGTGTTATTATTGATAGCATTAGGTTTGGTTCTCATATGATGACTTGTTAAGTTAGATATAGTATAGCATAAACTCCACTTCCCATGGAGAGGCTAGGTAAAATCATTTACCATGTTGTAAACAAAGTTTTCATATTGATGTGAAGATGCTGAAATATGTCAAGGAACTAGAAATTATAGCTATAACCAGGGATGCACACAAAACAACACTAGGAAGTGGTATTAGAACTTGTAGCATACCCCATTCCCAATTTGGAAGAACAAGGTGTTGAGTTCTGTATCATTCTCCCTTCCAGATAGCTCTCAAAAACATCATTGTCTCCCCAAGCTAATTACCCATAAATTATGTAGACCAAAAGAAACCTACATGCACATTATTTTCCACGCACAAAATATCTTGCATGGTTGGAATTGAGTTTGAACATTCATTACATTAAATTTAACATGAAAACCTCAGATATCAAATAATTCACAAAACAGGTATGAAGTAAACCTGAATGTGGAGAGATAACTCTTTGCAAAGAACAAGCACCAAAAGAAGATAAATGGCTGAGGAAGAATATAATCACGAAAAAATGCAAATCTAGAGGCAAAATTTGTAAAGTAATTATAGATAGTGGTAGCACAAAAAGTGTGGTATGTTTAAAAATGGATAAGAATTGAAATTAGCATGAAAAACAAAACCACAACCATAGGTTTCTAGTTTCCATGTGGGTAAAATTACCAACACTCTGGAGAGACCCTAGGTTCCTAAATAAGACAACAATAGAACCCAATAGTATCGACACTTTCAATACCCTATAAAGTGTAAGGTCTCACTTGAGATATTGAAAAAACTTATGGATACGGAAATGTATGTATAACAAAAAGGGGAGAATATAAAATGGTCATAAAGAATAAAGGGTACAAAAGCAGTGATTAAGCACTCATTTCATAACATATAACATAAATAAAAGGATGAACCAGATCATAGCCATTTCCATTAATTTCCATAAGCATAGATCAGTGCATTCTTCTTATGACTGCTACTATATCCTAAAAAAAGACCAATATTTTCTACCAACATATACTACTACATCATGATTCATTCCAACGTGTAACTATGATTACATACGATTTATATCATATATGCTTATAAAGAAGCTACAATCATTTCCGGATCTAGAAGATTATGGGATAAATCTAGAGCTATCAAGTCCAATGTGTTGGCAAGCCAAGCACCCTAAGAAATGGGATGTACTGGGTAGTCTGGTGCATGACTCAAAACTTTACAAAATGGGGTCCCAACATGCCCTGACTACTAATTTTTCCTCAACATGAGAAAATCGAGTTCATTATTGGAAAATAAATTCCAAACAAGGAAGATCCTTTAAATACTAGTGAATTGTTCAAAGCTTTGAGTAACTTCCTTTTAGACATCATCAATTTTCTAGGCATCAGCCTAAAATTTCTTAACGTTTTCCAGAGTAAATGTATCCATGCCTAGTGTATCATTATGTGATGCTTTCACTGCTTCTTCTGATAACTGTTGTACATCGCTAATGTTGGTATATTACTTTTGTTCCTGATCCTAATAGTGTGCAACTAGTTTCTGTTGATTGGTTTAGGTAGTAATATTTTATTTGGTTGAAGATTCATTGTTGTTTTTGAATCTGTTCTTGCACAAAGGTTTTGATTTCTCCGGAGTTTCCTTTATTGTGGATAATGATGAAGCCTACTGTCAGTATGGCACTCTATATCTTGTTTGAAGTTTGCAAATTATAGTTCATAAATCATTATATTAAAATAGTAATTATAAGTGAAATGCTGGTAAGTTAGAAACTAGATAAAATCTCCTCGGGTTGTAAGTTCCATCCACACTGGTATTGAAAGGGGTTTTCTTTGCGTAGAGGTAATTTTTCAGCATTTTCTTTTGTGTCTATGCTGGTATCATTTCATCATTAGTGTCGCAAATGTTTGGTTATCCCATTTGAATTAGGAGCTGTACAAGTTAAAGTATATGCCTGTTTATATGATGCCAAATTTTATTCAACATATTAAGTTTGCTTGTTTTGGAAGAATATATGTAGAAGAACACCCAACCTGGAAGCTCTCAATTTCACTACAACCATGGAGACAGGAATTTAACTAATTGTATTGATGATTTTTCTATATGAGTCTAAGTCTCTTCTGCTTTCTATAAGTTGCTTTTATTGAGCACTATTAAGATCTATAATTGTTCCTATGGTTGAGGTCTTGGTAATTGGTATATAATGCAGAGATTTTGCAATCAGTTTAAACTTGAAATATGTTTTGATTTCATACACCTGTCCATGTATGAACTTCTTAATTGTTATGTGTTACTTGAATTTCTTCATGTTCATGTTGTTGATGTAATTTAATTGGTATATATGTATTCTTGTTTACAGTATATAATGATGCAATTTGAATTCAATTCTTAGAATATGATTCTTCCAAAAGAAAGTGTAAGGGTATTTGTTGTTTGGGTGTGTGCAAGTGGCTAAGGAATTTAGGCACTAACGATTCATCCAGTTGTTCAACATTCAAGACAAATGAATGAGAAGTCATTCATAGGTAATCTACACCGCTATAGTATAGTATTTTGTTATTTGCATATTATGAATATTTGCTATAGGGAAATGAATAGTTGATATTATATATTATGATGTTTTCGAAACATGTCCTGATTGACTTATAATTTATTTTTAAGTTTTGCATATAATATATTTCATTTAAAGGGGTCAAAACCCTATGGTTTCTCCATATTTGGAATTTCAAATTTTCAATAGCATTCATTATAATCTCGATATTTTTTATGGCCTTGCCTACTTGTTCTTTATGTTCTTCCCAACTGATTTGATTCTTCAAAGGTCATCATTCATTAATTTTTTGCATTTATTTTTTCTTTTAGGGAATGTGCCAAGACGATGCAGGTGCATTATCATCGGCAGAAGGCGGGGGAAGACATGAGCATTTAGAACAATTTTCACTAAAATGACACCCAAATGGTGGTATGATCTAGGAAGTCATTTGTATAGCTAAAATAGTCTAGTTCTTTTATGGATTTTGTACACTAACAGATTTGTAGCTGTGTAAGAGATATACTTACTATTAATTTCATGGTTAAGTTAAAAGTTTATTTAGATCTAGACTTTAGCTTCTATGGAGAGTCAAGTAATATTATTGCCCTAAATGCACCTCTTCTTGTGTGATAGAATGATTTTTAGATCATTCTTTTTTTGTTCGAAAAGGAAAAAAAACCTTATATTAACATATACAATATGACTTGTTTTCCTACAAGTTTCTCTTCCATTTAGGTTCCATAGTCAAATAGAGTGCTCCCTTGCCTTTGTTGTGATCATAGAATCTTTTGAATGAGACCATACTTGTGTCTTAGATCAATAATATAAAATTATATAATATAATCTATTAAGGGTGCTAGCTCAATGGAAGAGCACTTGCCTTATAGGCAAGAGGCTGGTTGTTCGATTTCTCCATGGTCTATATATATTTTGAAACCACTAAAAAGAGATAAATGACAACTACAAAAATAGAGATAAATAACCCCAAATACGACCAAAATTCGCATATAAACGATCACTCGTGTCAAATTAGCAGTCATTGATCACGCGACCAAAAATGTGGTTATGTATTTGGTCATTAATTATGGCAATTAATGACCACATATACGACCAAATTAATGACCAAATATATGACCACAAGATAAACTATGAATGACCAAGTTAAATATGACCACTTTTTTAGTTGCGTGATCAATGACCGCTAATTTTCTATCAGTGGTCGCCAAATCAAAAGTGGTCATTTATATGCAGATTTTGGTCTTTTTTTGTCATTTATCTCTCATTTTGTACTAGTGAATGGTGTTATAAACTCAACAAAATAAATAAATAGAGATTACATGTATCACCCATGCATTGAACTTCTCATGTGCCATGACAGTGGTAGGTTTAGATGTCTCATACAGTTGTAGTGTTAGGTGTCTCAGGCATGCACTGAACCGGTCACATGCCCTGCGAGTAGTAGGTTTAGGTGTCTCACTCATGACGTTCCTACGGTGGTTAGGTTAGGTTTATTTAGGTCTATGTTTTCCATTAATGGAATTTTTGGCTGCGTGCCTATGGTGGTTGGTTTAGTTTAATTTATGTCTATCTCTTCCATTAATGGACCTTTTTGGATGAGCTTGTGAGACAATTAACACAAAAGTCATAAAATAGATTCTCATCGTAAATATCCCGTAATCAAACTTGCGACACAAAATCCTTGGTCAACCAAGATGCAATACGAAGAAAGAAATATCTATTGATATTTGATGAATATCAAGCTGGGATGCAAAGTGGCTCAGGCATTGATGGTTTAAATGATTAGGTAATTATGGACCACTCTCAGGAAGATAGGGATTACGCAATTACTTGCGTAATACTGCAAGTGAAATTTCAAATGAGGTAAAGATGTGGTTAGAGATAAGCCAACCTGTGTTAAGCATTTAATAGAGAACCTGTCAACACCTTTTAAATCTCAAAATGACTTAAAGGTTGAATCCAATTAATAAGACAATACATTGATTACACCTCTATATATCGTATTAGAATGTATAATTAAACCCAATGTTCCGAACATGAACTGTGCTAAAAGTTAAGCTTTCGAATGCTATGACATGTGAAAACAGAAAAAAGACAGTTTTTTCATTTTGATAGCTGCGGAGGCCTATGAGTTATCGCTTTAGAAGGCTTATCAATTATAGCCCCCGGGCTTTAATCGATAATTTTCTGAGAAACATTAGAGCGTTAACTCACAAGCCTCCACAATTATGCCCCATGATAATCGGTCCTCTGCAGCACATTTATCGTCCCAACACATTCACCGTCCATGCACGGAGAGAAGGCAACATGTGAAATGTCTATTTACTAATTAGTCACAATTGAAAGGTAATTGTGTTAACCTGTAAAAATGCACAATAATGAATTATTGGTTCCATCCGGCATGCACACTGCTTCCACTACCACCGGAAGACATGTTTACAAAGTATACGTCACCGGAGCTATTGTTCTTCGCATACCATCCTTCAATACGATAGTCAGAGGGATGCGTTTGCTTGATTTTACTGGAAGCATCCATATTGTACACCTCTACTAAATTATTTGTGGGAATTAGAAAAGAGGCCACCCTTATTGCCACAAACAATGGTTTTTGGGTATTCTGGAATTCTCCCAAGAAACCTTTCATTCATTCTGTAGAATTAACCTCTGTTTCACATAAAATAATACAATTAATTCTCCCTTACATGAATTGAAAATGATGGAAATCCAGTAGAGGTATCTGATATATACCTTGCATGTATTGCGAGAACCATTCCTGTAGTATCCATGAGAAGCACGTTGTTTTGGGGATCTAAATTATAATTGTCCACTTTGAAGATGATGTTCCTGTTGGGATCGTACACAGTGAAGCCCCTGCAACTAAACACCGGATATTTCTTCCATACTATTAATGCCATAGCGGAGTCCTTGCATAACTTATAGTCGATTACAACACACCCTATGGGTTTTTTTTGTGAATCTTGGAAACCATTTTTGCTAAGAATATGAACCATCAGAGAAGAAACCAACACCTAAAGTTACATAAATATCTTACCTAAATAGTTAGAGATAGTAGTATGTGCAACACAACCTAGAAAATAGCTTATGTAATTTACATGGAGATATAGATCTATCTGAAGTGGCCAAAGAAATTAGCACTATATTTTTCTTAGTTATATAGGTCTTTAAGCTATTGGTTTCCCACAAATCTTTGGATATTCGTTGTTGGTTACCCCAAACTCAATGTAAGGGAAATGGAGAACTTGACCACCATCAGAACTTGAACTTTCTATGAGTCTCCAACTGCTATGACCCACTTCTCTTACATTTAACTCATTGCTTAACTGACCATAGAAACCTAATATTGGGACCACAGCTCAAATTGTGTTAAGAAATTTTAACAATATATACCAGATTTATTTATGAAGGAGAAAGTATTTGATTATAGCCACTCTGCATGGAATGACATTTCATATGGATCAAGACATTTCAGATCGATCAAATCAAAAAGTTTAGCAGAACAAGCTAAAAAAAATCAGTTTTAAGTACATAATATTTTGGCACTATGAGGAAGTACTAGAATATGTAAGGTCTTGTACATCTCCGCACCTATACAAAGAGCAAGTCAAGTCAAGATGAATGTTCAATAATTTCAGTTTCAGACAGGATTCATTAATGAAATCCACTCAGATAAACTAGATTTGACGTGTTCTGCGAAACTCATGGCCTAGTTGAGAGATTTTGCAGATTCTGAAGGAAACTAAATAAATTTATCTAAACATACTTCGGGTCGTTTGACACAATATTAGTTAAAATAAACTTAAAAAAAGTTTATTTAATTTTTAGAGAATTCTGTTATAACAAATCTGTTAAAGGCCAATGGAAAATAACGGTTAACTAAATATTAAAGTACTTGATAGTATCTCAAAGTATGCTTTTATCTACTTAAATATTTTTTTTTCCTCGCCAGTATTCTACAAACCATATTTCAGTTTAATTAGTCCAGCTTCTTGGACAGTTTGAATCAGCCATTCATCTAATTGACTTGGATATAGAAGAAGGTTTTACGAAGGAATACTTAGATACTCTAGGGTTTAATATTCACTAAATATACTCACAGATTGTGAGGAAAGTGATAAGAATTTATCCAATCTTAATTTTTCTACTCCTGCAACGTAACGCTAAGCCTTTCAATTTCCTTGTGTTTCATTTCTCTAAAGAAAATCCAAATTGACAATGACTGATTCTTGTTTAACCTTTCTTTCATCTCGTAGAGTTTGCAATAGTTGTCAATGTCAACAAAACAATTGCAAAGATGGAGTAGAACTATATCCACACCGCACCACAGCACCAACTGGCAAAGGCCATTGGTAAACCAACCATGTTTGCATATGGATTGTTATTATATGAATATCATGCCCTCCATCCCATGATCTCATTGTGGTAACAATGGTGATAGATAGAGACATTTCCCATTGCACCTCCACAATACTACATGATTCTAAAGGCAACTACATGATTCTAAAGGCAACATTCTCTGGTAAACTGTAATATATTTTATAGACTACAGCATACTTATTTTTGTATGGGCATTTTATTCCACCTTCGGAGCAGGTTTAGTGTCTTTAATGATTATATGTGATGTGGGTTAGTAATATGTTATAGTATGTATAGTAATCTGTCATAGTATGTGTGAGATTACGATCCATTTTTCAATACAGCACTTCTAGGTACAGTCCGAGCACTATTTAATAATGCTCTGACTGTTATCCTCTTCTTCTTCGAGGATTTCTTGTAATCTCTGGAGTACTAAAATCTATCATATTTGGAGTACTGTATTGAAATAGGATAGGACAGGTGGTGTATTGTATTGGTATAGAACATGATAGGTGTTGCTGCCAAATTTTCTGTTTTATAAATTAATTTTATTTGTTTTAAAATTATCAAAATTGAAACCACTCCTCCAAGGATTTATGTCCCATCATAAGCATACTACACGAATCATAAGCATCGAATGAGTGTAAGGAATTAAATTGTTTGAATATAGTTATTTAAGAATATTCACATTAATGTTTAGTTATAAATAGAGAATAATTTACTGGATTGGCAGGTGCGGGAGGGGTTATTTTTTACCAAATAGAAAGATTACGGGAAGAACTCAGACAATTGTGAAGAATGGATCGCCTTAATTAAAGGATTGGAGGTAGCAAGTTCCCTAGGAATAAAAGATATGGTGGTTTTCGGTGACTCTCTCATTGTCATAAGAGAATCACAAAAACTCATCATGAAGTATAAATATCCTACGCTCAAGTTGCATCGTATTTTCAAAAATCCCCTGAGCAACTTCAACGCTGTCAAATTACTCCATATTCTTCGAGCAAACATTCTCGCAGCGGATCAAATGGCGAACAAGTGAGTTCTACGAGACCAAGGGTACATTGTTTGCAATGGAGATAAGTTTGATCGTAGTTGGGTTCCTTGATTACTCACTCATGGTTGTTTTTCCTAACTCATCTTGGATTCGGATCGGACCCCTTCCCCTCCTTAAGCGCTTGTTATTCTATAGTCTTATACCTTGCATGGGTTTACTCGTTCACCCAAAATGTGGCAATACCTCCTCGAACCTTCTTGACCCTGAATTAATTTCCCGTTGGTTTACAGCCGGGAATCCTTGATCCTAGTAGCAGTATAGCACGCTTGGCTTAAAATTGGAAGGTGGGCTCTTTCTCTCCCGAACCACCTTCAATCTTGTATCACATTCCATTTTCATTCTCCTCCAGTCCTCTACGAAAGTTTGGCCCCATTCTGTAATGGGTGAACCGTTCCTTGGCTCTACCTTGATATCCACCTTGGGTGTTAGCTCCACTCTTTCTGAACTCCATCCCTCGCCTCACTGCCTTCTCTGCAACAAATCCCTCGTCCCTAAGCAAGAGCTTTATCTCCCTAGTGTCTGCAATCTCACCTCGACGCTCGCGAGCTTCAGTGATCAGTTCAACCATTTCACCCTGGAAGGCCCATTCTCTCGGTCCCTCTCCAACCATGTTTCAACCCATGATCCACATAGCTTAATGGAATCCCTGGAAGAACAAAATCGCCTTCTCAGAGCTGAAAACTCTAAAATAAAATGGACTCTCTGCAGAATGTACACCATGATTCAGGCTACAATCTCTAAGATCATAAATAACAATAATATGATGAACGGGAGGCTCTATAATCTATCTAATACAGTGGACTTTGTGGCTACCAGCATCTTAAATGTAGACTCCAAAACTGATGACAACCGCCGGAACATCACTGATGTCGAAGGGAAAATTGATAGGTTAGGGGAGGATATTGCCCGTTGCATCCCTGGTCTCAACGACAGTAAAGGTTCGACAATCGGAAACCTTCAGGAACTCTCTCAAGACAGCGTACCTGGACCTCCTGCTCCACATCGTCGCTGAATTGTCTCATCTTCAGACTCACTAGTTTTTAATCAACATTACTTGGTTTGTTTTTTTCTTTATGCATACTATGGCGGATTTTCTATGTTATTTACTCTATATACTAGGATCTTTTTTGAATTCCAACATCAACACTCTGTTTACTACTGGGTTTTGGATAAACAATCAGAATTTTTAGCTATGTTTTGTTTCTGTCACTTTCTGCTCGGGTAGTTTGTAAGAATTTTCAGCTATCATTATCCTGGGATACTTAGAGACAGACCTATTTTTGTAAAAAGAGAACAAGAGGACATGGATACTGTCTCTCCCTTTCGGAACAGTTCCTCTGCTAATCATTGTAATCTCTTCTTTTTTTAAATACAAATGCTTCATAACCGTTCTTGTTAAAAATAAAAATAAAAAGAGAATAATTTGATGATAAATAAATTCGAAAAAAAAAGGAACTACAATTGAATAATAATATAAGAATTAGGATATAAAATAAGAAGGTGGGGAGTGTTTTAAATCGGGTTAGAATTGACACTAGTACAAAATGGGTGATAAGTGACTAAAAAAATGACTAAAAATGGGTGATAAATGACTATATTTGGTCACATGACCACTAGTCATAAATTAGCAGTCACTTATCACCCAACTAAATTGGTCATTTATCACTTGGTCATAAATTGTTTGAATTGCTTCATGCATTGGCCATTATTTAGTCATTTATTTGGTCATTAATCGTCGCTATTTGGTCATTAATAGTCGTTAGTTGGTCATTTATTTGGTTATTAATTGTAGCTATTTAGTAGTACATTTAGTCATTTATTTATTCATTGATTGATTTTTAACTTGTCATTTATTTAGTCATTGATTGTTGTTAATTTGTCATTTATTTAGTCATTGATTGATGTTAACTAGTTATTTATTTAGTCTTTGATTGCTGTTAACTGATCATTTAATTAGTCATTGACTTATGTAGATAGGGCATGGAGAAATCGAACCATCAACCTTCTACCTGTAAGGAAGGTGCTCTTCCATTGAGCTAGCACCCTTAAATAGAATCAAAGTTCACATTGAATCAAAGTTCGCACTAAAAGATTAAGTTTAGCAGCATACAATTCATAATTATATTTGATACAAAGGAAATTTTGATTCACTTTAAAAAAATTTAGTACCATTCAAAGTTCACCATTTTCTTAAATGTGAGTTTTTCCACTCGTATAGTACCATGGCATAGGATAATTGAACCATTCTATGAAATGCTGCATACCATATATCTAGAAATTGGTAAATTTGTACAAAGCAAAATAATATATCTTAAAATTTATGTTTTCAATACAAATTAATTATCTTGTCATGAAGAAACCAGATAATGGTAAAAAAATAAGTTACAAGTATTATACTAAGACATGGCGCATCCATAAGACCCCAAAACCAACTTGGTAGACATACCTGAATGAATCCTCCAATAGAAGCAAAGAGTAAATTTCACATAGATAAATCTAGAAAGACATAACATGTTAAGAACATTTAAATTTAGATTATCAACTGGAAATATCCTTTAGAAATTAATAGTACCACTGGTATAAACAAAGATAAAAAAATGTGCCCATAGAAAAGTAAGTTGCAGATTAGAAAGACCAAAACACCGAAGGAACTATAATCACTGATAAATCTACATCATATTGCAAGGCCAACTGATAATGGAAGATGCTCAAGAATTAATTTGAATGTTGACCAACAAAATTTAAGTCTTAATAAAATTTGTTTTATACAAAAAAAGGGAAATGAGAAAGTTGGAAACATTGTTAATATGAGAAGTGGGAAGAATTGGTAACTCATAAACTGAGTATGATATAGCACATTTATATGCTATTTTATTACCAATCAATATGTCTTAATCCCAAATGAATAAAATCTCTCATTCTCATCCTATTTACAAAGTCATTAATTGTCTATAATTAGTTTGATCAATTTTGTAACCAGTAAACCCCACAAACTATACATTGCTTGAAAAGTATCGGTATGTTAAGCTCGTTAAAAAATTTATTGATTACCCTATTGTAGTATTCAATCCAACATTCCTCTTCACAAGATGAAAGCCATTTTTCTATTTTATCCATTATTTCTTTTTTGCTTACAACATCTTCCTTTGCTTTCAATATTTGTGATTCAATATTAGCTAGAAACTCAAAAGTGTCCACCATACGTACAATTACAAAAATTAATTAGACAGTCTCATACTTTTACAATAAATTTAATCCACATAGAATAATACATTTTAGCTAGAGTAGGGAAATTCCATTACCAACATCAATCAGGGCATTGGACTTCTTTGGTTTTGTGCTAGCATCTGGTACCATATGTCCTCACCTGCATATTTCCTCCAATGCTATCCTCTTTTTCAATACTAATTCTTTCATTTTTCTTACCTTCGACAAATTCAATATTTCAACTTCTACCTCTTCCTAACACCATCACAACAAGATTTAATATGGTCAAATTCCATTTAGTTGATGTGTTTCTCTTTTCAAATAAAGTTCTAATGATAACATGCAAAGACACATTAAACCTACTTAATTATATCAAGTGCAAGAGCACTTGATCCTATCACTTCCTTGTCTAATGCTCCAGGATTTCATACAACATTTCTAAATCGTTCTCTTTCTTCCATTGAAGTATCCATCAAGTTCCAAAGTTCAACCAAAGACGGTCCAAGATGTTGCAATTGAAAGCAAAGAAATATGTATATTTTGATTTCAAAGAAATATGAACTATAAGGTTTTTGGAGATATATATAAAGCATTCAATTACGATGTTCCTAATGTGCATGGAATGCTATAAAAATAGAAATATTTCAATGCTGAACTATTTCCAAATAAAAATATTTCAATATTGAATTATTTCCACATACAATCATTGATCTTATATATACATGAATCGTGAAGTTCAGACTTGAGGTTTGAACTTCACAATTAAAATTTTCACAATTAAAATGAAAATATCCCCCTAATTAAAATTTTCATAATTAAAATTAATATCTCCCGCTGATTAAAATTTTCATAATTAAAATGAAAATCTCCCACTGATTAAAATTTTCATAATTAAAATGAAAATATCTCGCTGATTAAAATTTTGAATTTCAATATCCCTCTGATTAAAATTTTCATAATTAAAGACTGAAATTCAATACTAATTAAAATGTTAGGACTCAAACATGTGGCATACCATCTATAAATCATTTTATGCCATAGACAAAATGACACTTTATAAGTTAGAGAGAATATAATATAATATCCGAATTTGAATTAGGCATGTAGTTACCATGTTCCTAATATGGCTCGAATGTTATAAAAATAGAAATGTTTCAATATTAAATTACAAACAAACAAAACCAGGGTGTGGTTGTAATGCCTCCATCCCTATCAATTACAAATTTCCAAGGGAAGCTAGATATAGGGTGATGACTTGGAAGGCCAACCAAAAATATAAACAAGACCCGTAGTCATGTATATTTGAGTCAGGTTCTTGTGTCACTTATGCAAATATTCAATTTTTTCTGACATTGAACCATAATAACTATGTTCAATCTCTTTACTCATTTGTGACACTCTTTACAAGGTTTCAAGGTTGATTTACATCATAACCATGGATACTAGTGAGATGATATGCTAGCATAAAATGACAATATTACAAAGATGATTACACTAGATATAATGAAAACCGACAATATTACAAAGATAATTACTCTAGATATAATGAAAACCAAACAAAAAAACACAACTCATTTCAACCATAGATTTCATCTACAATGCCTATGTCTGCAAGTAAAATTATAAACTTTATCTGAAAGCAGATGAACATACTTGCAATGGTACAATGTTAATGATAGGTTGAAGGAAATCTTGTACTTGAGGAACTTCAATAACACGACAACCAACATTACAATGTTAATGATAGGTTGAAGGAAATCTTGTACTTGAGGAACTTCAATAACACGACAACCAACATTTGGGCATACCAAGGATGCCTCTCCCTTTGAGCACATCATTATCAAATTCCCTCTACGAGCCTGGAGCTATTTATATATGCAAATTTTCATTATGATTTACTATAAACCAAAGTTAACATTATGATTAACTAGTTTATGAAATCTAATTATTCAAAAGACCGTATATGGTTTTTATTCATTACCTGAATCAATTATCATGTGTTGTAATGTAATGACAATTATTGGAAGTGTCTCATCAACAAGTGCTAGAGGGCCATGCTTCATTTCACCAACAAGAATTCCTTCACTGTGCATAAGTGCTACTTCTTTGGCTTTCAAGGCACCTTCCAATGCTGTGGCATAGTTATATCCATGGCAAAACATTAGTAGTGATTGTTGACCCATCGATAGCATAGCAAGTTCCTTCATTTTTCCATCCAAATTCAATACCTCCCTGACTTTGTATACCATCAAAATCCACAAGAAGTCAAAAGGAACTTAAGTCATACAATCACAATTTTAATGGAAAAATGACAATGGAAGTGAAGTACATGCATCTACTACTTGTGCTATCAATTGAATTTTTTAATGATTGTGATAAAGTTACTTGCCAAGTCAAAAAGGCCATCTTTTGTAATAGGTGGTGAGATAACAACTTTTTTGTTTTAGTTTTGAAGAGAAGACAGGGTGCGGTCTTATGTAATGTTGCAATATGTGTATTTAGTATTCTTAATGACTATAAAATGTGTATTTTTTCCTTGATTATTTTTCCATTCTTGGAAAAGAAAAAAACTTGAAAAGGACAATAAACACAATAAACCAAAAAATGGAATTGCACATCCTCTATTGCTATCCAACTCTGCTAGTTTGCTCAATTATTAGTTGTACTTTAAAAAATATGAAAATATCCAACAATAATGTGGAGAAGATATACAATGGAGAAGGAAGGTGGGCTATCATTGTTTTCTCAGAGTTGGGTTGTCAATCATAAAATTTAAGACTAGTTGTGGAAGTGGTTGAGGGGCATTGATCAATTGGGTTTTTGGATCCATAGATTTTACTTTCTCCAAGTTGGGCTACCAATCATATAAGGAATGAAGAGAAGTGCAAGTAGTTGAGGATCAATGATCAATTTGGTTTATGGATCCATAGATATTGAATTATATTATTTTAGCTTGTATTGCTTACTTAAAGAGGGCTTCCTTGATTCTTGGCATCGATTCCAGCATTGCTTCTATCATCTGAATGTCAAATTCAGATCTGGTCCAATTTACTCTCAACTAACTCCATTGAGTCTTTGTGGAGTCACTAAGCTCACTGCTTCCATTTTGTGATTGCAAAAATGGGTGTTGATATAAGGAAGATTACAAAAGCTATCCTAACACTATCAATGTTTGTAATGCTAGGGAACATGATCGAGAAGGATGTTAGGAACCCATGTCAACCCTTCTCTTTACTTTGTTAGTATATTGTTGTTGGACGCATATGCTTTGTAAGTCGTCCCTTAGTATTTGTTGATCCATAGTTTGTATTAGCCCATGGTATTGACCCATAGTATTGGATGCATATGCTTTGTAAGATGTCCCGTAGTATTATATGTCCCATGGTATTGACCCATAGTACTGGGCATAGACTTAGTACATAAGTGTGTGTTGAGGCCAATGAAGGTACCGTGAAGTTATTTGTATTGAGCTTGATCAAAGGAGGTTTCCCCCTCGAAGTGGCCTGCGATCAATAAAGTGATTATGAGTTATGTTATTTCTGTTATCTCGTGTATTCTCATTAAATTAATTGTTGCAGGTTCTTCACATCTAGTATCAAAGCACTTTCTTGGGCTCGTTGGGTGGAATTTCTGCAAAAAAAATAAAATTCGCATCTGTTGCAAGTTCGAATCTAGGAATAATCCCTATCCGCTTAACTGTGGGAAGTACTTGGGAATAATCCCTAAAACGCATTGTGAGGAGTACCACAGCAACCCCAAAGTAGTTGGCCCATTGAGAGGACCTACCAATAAAAATTGCAACGACCCCTACCTGATTGACTAGTTCCCACTCGTTAGGTAAACCAAGAGCTGTCGTTTGTGGCAAAGCGGTTATCAGTTTTACCTGAGCCGTGGAGTGAGGGGTACTGGCCCAATACGCAAGCTGTCAAACAACATTGGTGGCTGAGTGAAACCCTTGAACTGTTAGGGAGACGAACATACCCGGGGTCCATATCTATTTTTAGTTGAACTGTTGTCGATCACTTCTGCGCTGTTTCAAATCCATTCCGAGTCCTTTTCGATCCAACCATTTCAGATCCATTCTGAAAATCGTTCCCGATCCATCTGTTTCAGATCTATTATGAAAGTCGTTTTAGATCCACTTTGAAAATCGTTTTAGATCCAGTCGTTTTTTATCCATTCGACGTTGTTTCAGATCCATTTGTTGCTAATCCCTTCCTGCGCCATTGCAGATCCAATTATTCTGATCCCTTCCACGCCATTGCAGATCCATTTCTGAAAAAAAAAATACTAAATAAATAATAATAATAATAATTTCCGTATTTTTGCCATATATCCCTTGTTTTAACCCTGTTTCCCTTGAAACTTCCCAGACACCCCTGCAATCCCATTTTGCATATTTCATTCCTGAGGACCCTATCCCAAATTCTACTTTCCAAAGCTAAAAATCTCACATTTGTCTATTTTTAGGGTTTTCCATAACTTCTTCAATTTTCACCCACTCGCCTCCAAATTTTGCTACCGTGTTCATTCCCTACTTCTGCTTCTTTGTCCCTCTCTAACAAATTTTCTCATTCTTTCACCCCGCTTCTGAAATCCTCATTTTCTGCTTCCCCGTCCATTCGAAAGTGTCAAAAACCTATTCAAACCCCAATTACCTATCAGCGTTTTTCCGAAATCAAAATTTTCCTTTATTAAATAAGCTTTTGTTTGTGTTTTTCTACCCATTCCCCCCCAAAAAAAAAACTCCTGGTTATGGTTGTCACCCGCGCAGGAGAAAAAACCATGGAGGAAGCACTTGCAACCATCCAAACCAAACTCCATGATCTAGATGAAAAATTTCTCAGCCTCCATCTTGAGCATTCAACCATGAACAACAAACGATAGTCCGAGTCTTCATCAGATAATGGGTTCTCTTCTTCCAAAAATTTTCATGGTCCGAAGCTTGATTTTCCTCGCTTCAATGGTACTGATCCGACTAGATGGATCTATCATGCAGAACAATATTTCAGTGTGCATAATACTTTTGATGTCAACAAACTTCCACTTGCATCATTTCATTTGGAACAGGAAGCTCTTCAATGGTACCATTGGTAAATACAGACTCATGAAGAGCCAAAATGGCCAGATTTTTTCCAACTCCTTTTGCAACGATTTGGTCCTAGTGCTTTTGATGACTTCACAGGAGCCCTCACTAAACTTCTCCAAATTGGCACTGTGAGAGAGTATCAGACATAATTTGAGAAACTAGCCAATCACATAGAAGGATTGTCTGATGAATTTTACAGGAGTTGTTTTATCAGTGGTCTTAAGGATGAAATCCGCTCAGAGGTTAAAATGTTCTATCCCAACACAATGATGGAAGCCCTGGGGTTGGCTAAGTTGGCAGAAGACAAGGTTGCAACCCAGCATTCCTCCAAACCCACTTTTGTTCCCTTCCGAGATATGGGTTCTCAACGACCTCCCATCCCGCCAACTCCTCGACCAACTCCTATCAAGCATTTGTTTGAAACAAAGATGCAGGCACGCAGAGAAAAAGGGCTTTGTTATAATTGTGATGAGAAATTCACTCGGGGACATAAATGTGTTCAACAAAAGCTCTATCTCTTGGATATGGATTCTCCGCCTGCCTATAAAATTAGTGAAGAAGTTCCAAATACAATGGATGATCAGGTCGACATTCAGGAGCCGCCTATTGACCCCCCATCTCCGAATGACCAACCAGAGATATCTCTACATGCTTTATCCGGCGTCACCACCCCCAAACAATGTTTGTCAAGGGTTACTTCAAGAAGCTTCCTCTTACAATACTCATTGATTCTGGTAGTACTCATAACTTCATTAGCCCTCAGATTGCCAAACAAGCTGATTGTTTTGTCCATCCTTGATCCAACTTTGAAGTCATGGTTGCCAATGGGGCCACCTTACCTTGCAAGGGGAAGTGTCACAATGTGCGTATCTCTCTCCCAGATTATAACCTGCACTCTGACATGTTTGTCTTGCCTCTAGGCAGATGTGATGAGGTTTTGGGCGTTGAATGGTTACGCACACTTGGCCCCATCTTATGGGATTTTGCTGAACTTTGGATGCAGTTTTCAGTCAATGGGAAACAACACAAATTTACGGGCTTACAACAAGGGTCTCTCTGCATCATCAGTTCACATCGCCTGGAAAATATCCTTAAGAAGAATTCACATGGTGTCATCGCTCAACTCCATTCCATTCACATGCACCCATCAACAGTCTCCACTACTTCCTTAGATAGATATACAGGTGTCTTTGTTGAACCAGTGGGCTTGTCTCCTTCAAGAGACCTTTCTAGTAAGAATTTAGCCACATCTACATCTCAGCAAGAAATGCTGGCTATTTTGCATGCAATACAGAAGTGGCAGCCATACCTATTAGGGAATTATTTATGAATCAAGACTGATCTCCAAATTCTGGAAAATTTCTTGGAATAAGAGGTCTCCTCCCCAAAACACCTGAAATGGGTTATCCAACTCATGGGTTCTTCCTATGCGATCACTTAAAAGAAGGGTAAGGACAGTATGGTGGTAGATGCTCCTTCTCTCACATTTGATGACCCAGTTTCTCTTACAGCTATTTCTTTGCTTGTTCCAAATTGGTTGCAATCTATTCAACATGGCTATCTCTTCTATGAACTCTATGCTTCTTCATCGGTAGGGCGCTCTGGGTTCCTCAAAATGTATGACCGAGAACAATGTAACTTCTTTTGGAAGGGACTGAAAAATGACAATTCAACAGCTGGTGGTTGATTGTGATACTTTTCAGGTCAACAAGGGTGAAACGACACTCCTTTCGGGACTGCTCAAACCCTTTCCCATCCCTACACAGATTTGGACAACTATTTCTATAGATTTCCTAGAAGCGCTCTAGTGGTACAATACCACATCTAAAAGGACACCATATGAAGCAGTCTATGGATAGGCACCACCATTTCTTCTTCCATACACCCTCAGCAGCTCCTGAGTTCAGGGAATTGACTTGGTTCTTCGAAACCGTGATCAGATTCTTCTCATTCTGTAGGACAATCTTCACATGGAAAGAATTCGACTGAAACAACAAGCCAATCAACACCATTTTGAGCGCACTTTTCACGCAGCTGATATGGTTCTTCTTTGACTACATCCTTCCAAGAAATCCTCCCTGAAACTCAAAGGGCCTCAGTGGCCCGCAATGCAACCCAAGGATGCTATAGGGGAACCACTCCTTCAGATTCTGCATCAATTTCAACATCTAAAGCTTTGAGGATAAATCTTTTTCTAAGGAAGAGAGGATGTTAGGAACCTGTGTCAACCCTTCTCTTTACTTTGTTAGTATATTGTTGTTGGAGGCATATGTTTTGTAAGTCCTCCCGTAGTATTTGTTGATCCATAGTTTGTATTAGCCCATGGTATTGACCCATAGTATTGGATGCGTATGCTTTGTAAGACATCCCGTAGTATTATATGTCCCATGGTATTGACCCATAGTATTGGGAATAGACTTAGTATATAAGTGTGTGTTGAGGCCAATGAAGGTACAGTGAAGTTATTTGTATTGAGCTTGCTCAAAGGAGGTTGCCCCCTCGAAGTGGCTTGAGACCAATAAAGGGATTCTAAGTTATGTTATTTCTGCTATCTCGTGTATTCTCATTAATTAATTGTTGCAGGTTCTTCACAAAGGACCACTTCTCTGATACCATTGCAACTCTTGAGGTAGTAGCTTGTCTTCTCGAGCTTTTATTTCATGAAAGTGTACTTGATTCAATAATGGATGGCTTGTGATTCAGTTCAAAATTTTTAGTGATTGAGTGCGCTTGTTTTTTATTGTTGATGAATGACAAGTGAATTATTCAAATAGTTTATCTCCTTCAGAAGATGCAGTCTATGATACTTCTAAGGGGATTCTTACTAAGGAAAATGATCCCAAAAATCTGTGGAAAGCAGCCTCTGGTGTTGAAAAGGGACTCCTCTAAGTCAATCTAGAAAGTACCTGTGGACATACCATTATTACTATCCTCATACTACCCTCTCTAAAATTTTGAAAACATACTACATAGTGTAGTGATGCTTGTTTTCTTCATATTGTGATATTAGTTAATATTTTTCATAATCAATTCTTTACAACATAATTCTAAATTTCATGGTTTTGTTCATTTCCTCTACAGGAATTAAAGGTATTATGGGAAACGATACAGGAAAGAGAAGGGCTCAACAAATGGAAGCTAGACCTAGAGGAAGAGTACGAGGATCTGGAGGGAAATATCTATAGTAAGAAGGCATACACCGACTGCAAGGTTAGGAATGTTTTAGATGCTTTAGTGATGGTGTTGTAATATATGAAAAGGTTTTCAAAGGTGTTACTAGTTGTCAAATAATCTCTTAAAAGTAAACTTCGGTCTTCTGGAAAGGTAACATGCCCCTTTGTCCACATGAAATTGTGATATGTGCTCTTTCATAGATTTCATTTAGGATAGATATTCCTGTCTCAATTTCAGTATTATGTGTGAGTGATGTTATGTCCTACTTATGTAGAAAGGGTTCTTATTTTTCAAATGTAGTAAGGGTGGCATATCCATTCAACTAATTATTCTCATGTAGAGAGGGTTGTAGATCATTAAGCTCGATCATCTTATCAGAAACATGAACAGAGGATTCCGATGTCGACTACTGAAGTTTCACTGTCTTCCATGTTATATAGGTCAAAATGTGGGTGAAAGCATATGAGCCTGCCTATGTGTCTCTCTTCTGAACCAACACAACTCAACCGGTTTGGGTCCTTGTTCTTTGATAGTTTATCCTATTCTATACGGTTTTATGAGGGTGATCCAAGCTCTCTACCCTATCCCTTGATCTAGTTCACTAAGGTATAAAACCATCTAATGGTGAAAATTCTAGGAAATATTAAGTGTTGGTCCTCCGGGTTGTGCGCCTAGTCCTTCTAGATGTCCCTTCCCTTAGGAACTAGACCCGGGTGGGTTGGGTGCATTCGTCGTATCCCAGGCCCGATATTCCTGCTATCGGTCTGGAAGGAAGGCATAAAACAAAACCAGTGCGCCAAATAGGAGAATTAATCAATCAATATGGGTTCTCTGAAAGCGCTCCTTGATGACTGATGTGCGTCATATTCATCTTTTTTTGTAATATCTTCTCAGGGATGGTGTGATTCATTTGAAGTCTAAACTGGCCCCTTAATAAATAAATAAAATTTGTGTGGTTGTATTATGTATCCCTGGGAAAGCACTAATGAAAAGATGAGATGCTCTGCTTGAGGTGCAAAAATTATTCATATAATTGTTTTTAGCACTTAATTTTATACTTATACATGCTTACCTCTCACATTTGTAAGGTGGTCTTGGACTTCCATTGCACCCTACAAATCAAATACTTGAAAATTAGTTTTAAATTTCTATCTGTACAATTTTTTCCATTTATAACAACATCCGTGTAGTTTGTTTTATGTACCTTCTTAGCTAATATCAGTCAAATCTAGCACTATAGTTTAAGTAGGATGGCGTTGCAAGTGATATTCTTTTACTAACCTAGAGAAAAGCATGATCTTGTTAAAAAAATCAATTATGGCTTTCCTTTGCATAATTGCTAACATGGTCTTTGGTACGTTGACAAGTATAGTCGCATGAGAGAGAAAATATAGTGAGAGATTATAAATCATGCTGGCACCAATACATGACCAACCAAGAGTCTGAAAATGATAAAGATAGGGAGTGCCACATTTTAGTTATGAATTTTGAGATGCTTTGGATATTCACTTTTCTATTGATATTTCTCTTGCATGTGTTACTAAGGTCTTGAATGTTGTCGATATATTCCATGACATGGAATAGGATGTATATTTCTTTCTGCAACCTTGTTCCAGTAATTAGTTATTTCTTTTCAAAAACTATTTGACAATTAGGCTATTAGCAGCTTGGCACCTATGGGTTTGATAAAAAGGAGTAGCATACGATTCCATGGAAGCATAGAGATCAGTAGATGACCTAGTATCAGCCGCCCCTTACTTATTTTGATATTTAGATTAGAAGGTAAATTGAATATCAGAATTACAAGTTATTCTTTATATAAAGTTGACAAGAAGCCAAAACGTATTGTTCCTAAAACATAAAGGAGTTTGTATATTTTCTCTTCTCTTCTGCAAGAGCTAACCATCATATAAGAAACTTAAATATATGCTTGTGTCGTTGTTTGTTCTTGTCCTGCATATGGAAGGTCATATATATGGGCATTTGAGTAGAAGTAAAAATAATATAGCATCTAAAGTAAAACAATAAGGAAGAAAGTTGCTTGTAATATCCCAATTTTGACCCCATTGCATTAAAATGTAAACGACATAATATTGTTATAAAATCGTGGTGTGGAGCTCAAGGCCAAGGCCCCGCCATCAATTTAGTGATGCATATGGTTTACGTGCTATCCAGGCACAATGGAATTGCAGATATCATGTAAATATGCATTTTAATGAAATACCCCCAACTAGCTATGCAATGCAACAAGAGATGGGGGCATGATTATACAAGGAATTGGGAGGGAAATATTCAAACCGTTGAGCCAATCAAGTCAAGCCAAGTGTCAATGAGAGAACCCATGAACCCTCAACTACCCATGTTGAATTTTGTGCCCAATCATTTATTTCTTCCAAGAGTTGGTTGAAGTAGTTAATGCCTTGGGGAATGGAGAGGTATGGCTGTCCAAATTTGGGTATGGGAAAGCCACCCTTCATGGAAAATCATGTCTGAATTTTAAGGAAAGAAAATAGCCATGAATTGCTTCTCATGCCCTTGTCCATCAACCAGTTTGTCTCTCTCACGAGTTGGGAGTTGGATGGGCATTTTTCCTCTATCGAAATTTTTTGTTTTCCTTCATTCTGGAGGAGGGCATTTTTGTGTTGTATAACAATGGGGAAGAAGGGGAATCGATTTGGGGTTCCATAGAGGCCATTTTGGCTTGCTGAATGCTCAGATAGTTGGGGGAGAAACCATTTTCCTCCCTGTGATTATTTTTCTCCATCCCAAAATCCGTTTTTTTATTGGAAATGATTTGGGGAAAAAATCCATGGACCCTATTTTGTAAATTCCATTGTTGAAAATGTGTATCCATGCCCAATATTTGGGTTTGTTGTGTGTAAGAGAATGTTGGGGTTACCGATGGGTATCCATTGCTTTGGCTATGTTGAGCTTGAGAGTCCCCTTTTCCTTGTAGAAATCATGCCCAACTTGGGGGTGGTCTCTAAGTGCTGAAATAATACAGGCTCGGCAGAGACCTATGGTTGGGTGGAACGTTGTAGCAACATAGCTAGTTGCTTGGGACAATTGCATAATGAAGATAAGTATCCACTATATGTATTTACTTCTGTAATGTTTTAATTTGGTGATTTTTATTGATATGTTGTACGCATGAGAAATATGTGTGGAAATTTTAATTCCACTGTGAATGTTTGCTTTGGTTTGCATCTACACACATTCGTTTTATTATACAAATCTAATGAAGTGGGCTAAGTTTTTGTAAGATTCCCAGATGTGTCGTCATGTTCCTATCCTTGCATTGGATCGATGGGAGGGAATGTGACAGAGTGTTATCAAAGTGAAGGCTACAACATTGGGCCTACATGGGCCAACTTGAACAACTTGCAGACACTATGTCGGCGAAGATCAGCCAAAAACACCGAAACAGTCGGCGAGTTGAGCAAGTCCAGCGATGCGTTTCATAGCGACGCGGTCGGCAATAAAACCGGCAGACTCATCAACATATTTCAGAGTGAAATCATTAAATTGGCTGAAAAAGACACGTCGGCGAGTTTTGCTGAGATCTCAATGACACGTCGACGAAGTTTGCAGAGTTTTGCGTCGGCGTGTTTTGTTGAGATCGCGTCGGCAAAGTTTACAGATTTTTGCGATGTGTTTCGCTGATTTTGCGGTGACACGTCGGTGAGTTTCGCGGAGATTGCAATGACACGGTTGGGCGAGTTTGATCGTCGACGGAGAAGAGGTAAGTCCTCCGAAATGGTCGGCGAGAAAATGATAAGTCACCGAAACGGGTCGAGGAAAGATGGCATGTCACGCCGAAATGGTTAGTGGAGAATGATGAGTTCGTCGATCAGAGAGAAAGTGGTCGGGAAAAGAAGGCCGAGTCTACTGAAATGGTTGGCGGAATTAAGATAAGTTCCCCGATCAGCGAGAAAATGGAAGGTAACTGAAATAGGTTGGTGGAGAATTTCCAAGTCCACCGAAATGGTCGGCGCAAGAACGCAAGTTGTGTTGATCGGAGACAAAGACCAAGTCGCGCTGAAACAGTTGGTGGAAAAGGGTGAGTTCGCCTATCAGCGTAAAATCACCAATTGCTCCGAAACAGAGAATTTCAGTAGTTTTTCAGTGAGATTTTCAGGTGCCCGAAAGTGAAAAAGGGAAGCCACAAGGGGGCTAGCCTCCTTGACCCAAGTTTTCCCCCAGAGACAGTCATTGAATGTATGAAATAAATTCTTTGTGCTTGGAATGTGCACTATGAATTGCATAAGGGGTTACAGAATCCACAGTAAGAGTAATTGGTTGTAATATCCATTATAGAGGATGAAAGAGGGAATTTTCTCACCCTAAACTATTTTTGTTTACAGCATAAGAAGTGTATACTTGGAAAATAGCAAGTAGGAATGTTTTACATATGTATATGTATTGAATTGCTACTTGGTGAGAAATCAAAACTAATAAATCCTTGTGTGCTTGGTAGGGGAGCCAAGAAAAGGATTAGTTATGATGTGGAGGAGGAACTTCATTTCATGATGGGGAATTGGAAGGGAGAATCCCTCCACTACCCTCTTGCTATTGTATTATAATTTTGAAGTTGTCATGCATATAAATTATCGCATAAGAATGCTGAAAATGCAAGAGATTAGATAGATGAAATTAATATGCACTAGATGGCATATTAATAAACATTGCATAGTGCATGTGAAATTTTTTGTGCATGTATATGATATTGCATATTGGTAAAATAGTGAGGTTTTACATATGCAATGAGCCACTTAAGATAATTATGGTGGTTGCTAATAATTAGTTGTGTTCGCATTGGTTGTAGGACCAAAGACAACCAAAGCATGGCTAAAGACGTTGATGACGTTATTGCATGTGACCAAAAATCTATTGAAGAAAGGATGGTGCAACAAATCTGTGATCATGAGGTTGGAAAAAGGACTGTGTATCCTTGGTAAGAGGCCAACTGATCAAGTAACATAAAGCGATGTTAATGACAACCATATAGGTAATGGTTGTTTGTGCTTAATTGAATGAATGTTGAAAGAGGATTTGGTAATATCCCTTCAACTATGTTTAAACTATGTTGATTTGGTTTGCATGTGGTATTGAGTTCTTGAATGTGAATGTCAACCTACTGAGTATGGTGAGGTGTGGGTAAGTGAAGGAAAGGATCCTTACACCCTATAATTTCTTAGAAACCTCAATGCATTAATATGAAATTATATCATTTCATTTGTGTATATTGGTTGTGATTTTAAGAACCAAAAAAAGTGAGGACTTAAGCTCCTGTTGTGGTAGTGCATGCCATATGAGATAGTCATGGTTAAGGCCATAACGTGGTTGGAATGGTAATGTTATAGTGGAGAAGGAAGGAACCCAAATAGTTTACCAAGTGATTGGGGAGATGGTTGGGTGATGTGTTGATGCTATAGTTATACTTTACAAAACATCACGATGGAATGCATGACATGACCTTGTGGTATTCATGAATCCATGGTTGTGATATATATATGTTTCATTGCAATTAGATAATAGATGAAATGGTGAACTATTGTTAATCCTGAGACCATTTCATGAGTTGTTGTGAATGCAAGAGAATTATTGCATGAAGAAGGTAGGCATGTTGATGGTCTACCAGAGTGCTCTGTTGGAAGGACAGAGCTGCATAAAAGGAATATCGATGTGACGTAATGAATATTGAAGTTTTTATTTAAATTGCAGGGATAATGTGACTGTGTCTTGCAATTTTATTATGATAATGATATATATATATATATATATCATTGCATTTCAAATGTTAACAGCTGAAAGTATTTGAATTATTGAGTGTTATAATTTTCAGATCACTTCAGTGACTGTTGTAGCAATGAAAATATTATATGCATATATACTCACAACATGTTTGGCTGACTGAAAGTTTCAGATCTCAAGTAGAAAAGTCTTGCATATGGAAATGAGGATAAGTCCATAATAAAGACCAGGATCTACTATGTATAGAAGCCAAATGTTATGAGAAGGTTCTCATGGTTGTGGAATTTAACTTATGCATGAAACAGATTTGAAATTTTTATAATAATAGCTAATAACTGTTTGGCCTACATAAAATTGTGTATCAGGAGGAAATGTTATAGGTGGATGTTCATGTATCGTAGCAAGTGTAAAACCATAATGGACAGATTGATACCACTTACAAGAGCCAAACAATATGAGGAGGGCCTCATGACTAAGCAAATCAATTTTTGTAGTAGACACAATTGCAAATTCATGTTGAATTCAATCTTAATGCCATTGATTGGCCATGGAACATTCAGATTTGAAGTTTATTGTTAAATGTTGCTAACTATTTGGCTATTTGATAAGTGTGACAAGAAGACACATTGCAGGAAGACCATCTGTGATGGCCTGCAGACGCCAAACTCCATGGGAAGGACCCCATGCTTTGGAAATGGGTTTCGGGTGAAACGCCATAGTAAATTTGATAATATCCCAACTGCACTGCATGTTGGAAAACCATGTGAGTGAGATGTTGAAATTATGCCAAGAAGGTGTGTGTGGGTTATGGAACATGAAAATATTTGGGTCGACAACCGAAGGACTATTGACTCAAAGAAGGGAGCCCCCATTCTTTGCAAATGAAGGAAAGATACATCTGTAAAACAGATGAGTATTCTGTAACCCTAACTAAGAATATACATGTCTGGTTATTGGATTTAATATGCAGAGCATGTTTTATTATTTAGAATGCTTGAGTATGATTAGGGCCTACATGGCTCACATCAGGAAGGGGTGCACACCTTTCTGGTGCTTGGTTATGTTAGGGTTGTCAATATTGACTACACCCTAAGGTAATGGACGCATTCCTGGTGTTTCAATACTTGATAGTGAATGTGATGAAATATGGTTACAATTTTAGAGCAACAATATTGATGAGACTGCTTATCCTTCTTGTGCTATCATCTTACACAGATGTAATTTGGTGTTGCAATTTAAGAGGAAAAGTGAAGCAAGGGTACTCAAGAGGACTGTATGGGCCGTGGTAACCTTTCTATGCTCAGACTAAAGAACACTATAAGGGATGGATAGGCCAGTGGAGTTGTGTAATAGAAAAGGGGTATCATACTTGTGTATTGTGAGTGGGTATTGTGGGGTCATGCTAGCCTGTAGTCAAGAAAGTCACCTATAGATTTCCTAAAGGGAATCGTTGGTTTTCACAGGAGAAGGAGTGCCATCCTTATGTGGATGAAGAATTGATGTGTGTGTGAAGGGCTATGGTGATATTCATGAAGGCATAAAATCTCTATTGGGTCAACAATAAGGTGGGGTACTGCAACTGACTGAAATCCCTAAGATGCCTAAGTTTGAGTGGTAGAGCCTTGACCTATAATGGTCGGTGGTGCAGTTTCCTTCCATTGGCTGATGACCCAGACGGATGTGCTGGCTCAACAATGGAGAGGGCCAACTAAGTATGGGACTGGTTGGGCACCACAAATGATTGGTAAATCCAGTCGGCATGAAGGTGTACTAGTTGGAATTAACTATTTGATGTTGTGAAGCATCATGTATGCTGGCCAAACATCCAAGTCCATATGCGATCCCAAGGCTCGCAAAGCGAAGCAGGACCCTGAAAGAAGCGTAAATGCTTGGTAAATCCAGAGAGTAACGGGTTGGGCGCTATAAATGCTTGGTAAATCGAGAGAGTAACTAGTTGGGTGCTACAAATGATTGGTAAATCCAGAGAGTAACTGGTTAGGTGCTACAAATGCTTGGTAAATCCAAAGAGTAATTGGTTGGTCACTATAAAGGCTTGGTAAATCCAGAGAGTAACTGGTTTGGGGCTACAAATGCTTGGTAAATCTAGAGAGTAACTGGTTGGGCATTAACTACTTGATGTTGTGGAGCATCATGTGTGCTGGCCAAACATCCACCCCACAAGTGATCCAAGGCTTGTAAAGCAGAGAAGGAAACCTGTGGAGTAGCGAGGAACTTCCCAATACAGATAAGTATTTGATTTTCATTCATTTTTGGATAATGAAAATTTCATGAACAAGTCTTATGACAACCAAGCTAATACACTGTTATTTCTTTGTTGGAAAACTTGGTCAATGCAGGAAGCAAGGACCCTGAAGGAACCATAAATGATTCGTAAATCCAGTCGGTGCACTGGTTGGGAATTAAATTAATGTTGTGGAGTAGTCGGAGTACTGGCCAAACATTCCTTAAATAATTGATAAAACCACTTGGAGTACTAGCCTAGCATATTGCTAAATGGGATGTCTGATAAACCCAGTCCAAGTATTGGCCTAACATATTGCTAAATGGGATGCCCGATAAACCCAATCGACGTACTGGCATGGCATTTCCTATTCGAATGGTTGTGGAGTAGCCTGCATGCCGGCCCAACATTCATTATTGTATCCATAGGAAATCCAAGGCTTGTAAATCAAAGAAGGATCCTGTGGAATAAAGTGAAGATATCCAATGTAGATAAGTATTTGGTTATCTTGCAGCTTCTTGCTTTTTTAATATGAATATATGTGATGATTTCTTAAACTCTTGTTAGAAATAAACCCGATGAAAATAAACTATACATGTGAATTGATTCAATGTTTGAGTGTAGGTATTGCTGGAAGTAAGGACTATGAAGGCATCCTAGGGATGCATGTGGACATGTGACCGTCCTAAAGAGCTTAGTACGAATGGTAATGGAAGATGGTGCTAGTGGAACTGTGTGGTTCCTAGCAGCCAAATGTTTTGTAGGAAATAATGGGGAAGGGTTCTCTAGTTGAAAATCCTTAGACAAACCTTAGATAGTAAGTGTCATAGCCAAGAGAGGGCAAGTCAAGCATTCACATTGAAGTGAAAGAGGCTAGGGAGCATGCACCCATAGTGGTGGTGTGGCTTTGGATTGGAACAAAACTAAGAGGGGGAAACTATTACTCTTCTCTTTCCTTTTTGATTGATGCATTTCAGAAACAGAGGAATGTTGAGTGCATGTCATGGCTGAAAATAGATTGTGTTAATTGCTTGAAATGAATTGTGAATGTTGAAATAGTTATTTCCCTGTGAAAGGGTGAACATGAATGAGTTCATGTGTATGTTGGGAAAGCATGAAAAGTGTGGAAGTCTCATGAGTGAATAATGGACTTTCCATGTCAGTTGGGAAAATAAATGACTAATTTTAATATTGTGTTATGCTTGTCCTAACAGGAATTACCATGATGAATCTCACAGGTGAGAAATTGAAAGCCATTGTTTGCAGCTATTACCAACCAAGTGTTGCTAGTGAGAAAAGTGAGAGCCAATTTTGCACATTGGCCATGGCGGCAGGCCAAAACCTATTTGTTTTGGCTGAAAATCTTCCTCAAATAGTTGACAGGACAGCATGAAAGATGGCATCCATGAAATTCCAGACTTATAGATCAGCTGTAAGGTAAATAATAGGAAGGGATTGTTGTGGAGCAATGCCCCCCTGCAAAGATGGAAGATCAAAGCCAGTAAGAGAAGCTTGTGGAAGACAAAGGACTTGGTCATGAAAATTCAAAGTAAAGAGATGAAAGGTAGGACAGACCTCCCACTTTTTGTGAATTCTGGGACATGTGTAAAGTGGGTATATATTCCTAAGTGTTGGAACACCCAGGACGATGTTATTCCAAGGGAGAGGGGCTCAAGGGATTGTAATATCCCAATTTTGACCCCATTGCATTAAAATGTAAACGATGTAATATTGTTATAAATCGTGGTGAGGAGCTCAATGCCAAGGCCCCGCCATCGATTTAGTGATGCATATGGTTTACGTGCTATCTAGGTACAATGGAATTGCAGATATCATGTAAATATGCATTTTAATGAAATACCCACAACTAGCTATGCAATGCAACAAGAGATGCGGGCATGATTCTAAAAGGAATTGGGAGGGAGATATTCAAACCCTTGAGCCAATCAAGTCAAGCCAAGTGTCAATGAGAGAACCCATGAAGCCTCAACTACCCATGTTCACTTTTGTGCCCAATCATTTATTTCTTCCAAGAGTTGGTTGAAGTAGTTAATGCCTTGGGGAATGGAGAGGTATGGATGTCCAAATTCGGGTATGGGAAAGCCACCCTTCATGGAAAATCATGTTTGACTTCTGAGGTAAGAAAATAGCCATGAATTTCTTCCCATGCCATTATCCATCAACCAGTTTGGCTCTCTCACGAGTTGGGAGATGGATGGGTTTTTTTCTCCATCGAAATTATGTTTTTTCCTTCATTCTCAGCTGGGAGGAGGGCGTTTTTGTGTTGTATAACAATGGGGAAGAAGGGGAATCGATTCGGGGTTCGATAGAGGTCGTTTTGGCCTACTGAATGCTCAGATAGTTGGGGGAGAAATTGTTTTCCTCCCTGTGATTATTTTTCCCCATCCCACAATCCATTTTTTTATTGGAAACGATTTGGGGAAACCCCATGGACCCTATTTTGTAAATTCCATTGTTGAAAATGTGTATCCATGCCCAATATTTGGGTTTTCTATGTGTAAGAGAATGTTGGGGTTGAGATGGGTATCCATTGCTTTGGTTGTGCTGAGTATGAGAGTCCCCTTTTCCTTATAGAAATCATGCTCAACTTGGGGGTGGTCTCTGAGTGCTGAAATAATACAGGTTGGGAAGAAACCTATGGTTGGGTGGAACGTTGCACGACATAGCTAGTTGCTTGGGACAATTGCACAATGAAGATAAGTATTCACTATGTGTATTTACTTCTGTAATGTTTTAATTTGGTGATTGTCATTGATATGTTGTACGCATGAGAAATGTGTGTGGACAGTTTAATTCCGTTGTGCATGTTTGCTTTGGTTTGCATCTGCACACATTTGTTTTACTATACGAATCTAATGAAATAGGCTGAGTTTTTGTAAGATCCCCAGATGTGTTGTTGTGTTCCCTTCCTTGCGTTGGATCGATGGGAGGGGACGTGACATTGCTACCCCTCAGAATTTATGTTATCATGCTATCGTGGATTCAATACATGAAAATTACAGAAAGGGAACTCTTAGAAACCACCTAACCAAGCAAGCTTCCTTTCTGTTGGTACAACGGAAGCTTGATTATGTTGGCACGAATTAACCAAACAAGCTTCCCTTCTATTGGAATGAATTAACCAATAAACCTTCTCTTGGTTAATTCGTGTAGATAATCATGCTCCAACTTAAGTGACATCATGCTTGTTGGGTGTAACAACCCTTCGGTAGCCCAATAGATGTTATGCATGCACCGGTGACTCGCCATCTACTCGTGTCTTCCATAATGTTTCTTCATTTTGATATATTCAGTTTTATTTATTTGATACTTCTTCATAGCCCTATGCGCATACTCCCGCCCTTGCTCTACCCTAAATGCATTTTCCTTCAAACATAATGATCTCACTTTATATATTTTGTATGTGTGGTATGCCCTATATACTTTGACTTAGGTCCTCTCAAATGACTCTTCAATGTAATATTTTATTAATGGATCGCCTTTAGGGTATAGAAAAAGGGGATGAGACCCTTTTAAACTTTCAAAGGGAAAATGAATAGAGAAACTATATAGAGGGGTAATAAAGACCCTTATTTAAATTTATTGATTTAGAAGTTAATTTATAGGGTTTTATTATTTTCTTTGGGATTAAAATTTTGCATTTTGGAAGGGGGTGAGTAGTAGAAAGGGGTATAGGATAAGGCCTTTTTAATTAGAATTTCTGTTCTTCTTTACGTTTTAATAAAAAACTTGGAGACATAGGGAGCAAGCATATGTGGCTATGCCATAAATGGGGGTCTTATTTTAAAGGGATGTTCATAATAGGAAGAATGTGTAAAAGGGATAGAAGTTTAATTAAAAGTGAGACAACTTTTAATTAAGGTGGGGAAAGGGATCACTGCATATTTCTAAAGTGATAATCATAAAGGTAGAGTAGAAAAGATTTAAAATCTTACTATTTGGGGAATAGAATTTTAGAAAGGGTAAATAAAGATGAGAGTTTTAATATAAAAGGAGGGATTTTTTTTTTAAATGAAGGATATAGGCCTTTTTTTCTCCATGGGAACACCAAGGTGGTATTTCTAACATTCCAGACATAGGTGGGATGAGTTGGCATCCATAGACAAGATCGACAAATTAACTGGGAGGCACAAAATAGGTGGATTTCAACTAATGAGATGCAAAAGACTCTTGCTTAAACTTGAACTGAGTGCCGAAAGGGTCAAACGATGGCGATTTTTTCCAAATGAAATATGAATGCGATCAGTGTGGTAAGTTGAACATAATGGTATAAAATTCAAGACATGATGATGCTTTGAATGAGAAATGACCAATCTTCGAGACACAACACTAATTGGACTATGACGATGTAAAAGATGCAATTTAGCGAGTTTGTCGAATGGATCATACATAATCGTAACTGGAGAACGAGATACAGATGTGATAAGCATATCTCCCTAGACATGGTCGTGCAAACAGAATAATTTTACAAAAAAATTCACTAGGTTCGCCTATGATGTCATGTTCTGACAATTTAGAAACATGTCAATGTTGAGAATCAACCATTCATACTCATATAGTTGTTATCTAGTTGCATTTGTTTATCCTATGACTAATTTAGTCTCTGAAATTCTATTTGCAGTGTTAAAAATTACAAATTGTATTTTTTTACAATTTCATAAATTTCAACATTGTTGATGGATTTAGGGACCCACTTAGTCATTGCAAACTAATTTGGTCTACTATGCCAATTACAATATTGATGTATCTAGAGACCTATAGAAACATGTTATATATAATTATAAAATCCTATATTATATTATATATAGACACTCTGAATTTGTGTGTGGCGTATAAGGAAATATTTGATAATTAGGGCATCTTATATATGTATTAACTTTGACTGTCTAGTCATATTTTTATCCTATGACTAAATTAGTCATATTTTTTATCCCATGACTAAATCAGTCATTTATTTTAGTTATTTTTAGTTGCATTCACTTAAAATTGCTCAAATTTGGTCATATTTCACTTAAAAACAATGTGGTGACCAACGTTTTTGGTGGTTTAGTCATTTATTTTGCATGGTGACCAACTATTTTGGTTGTTTGGTCATTTATCACCCATTTTTATACTAGTGTGATAAGGGGGTTAAAACTAAGGAATTAAAAAGGGGAGGAAACATCTAGAATGAATCAGTACAAAAAGTGGGGGATAATTAAGAAGTAAAAATTTGGAATTTATTTATTTATTTTTGGATAGATAAGTGGTTAGGGTAATGATAAAAATAAATCAATAGATGAAAAATGAGAGAGGGTTATGGAGCAATTTGGATACGATGATGTATAAGATGATGGATCAAAGGTTTCCACTCATGACTAACCTTATATTCGTCCTCACGATTAAAATTATTAGGATGCTTTTGGATTTCAAGAGCTTCTCTAATAAGGCTGGAGGAGTACTTAGTAGTGGAAGCCAAAATCTTGGTTTGATCAAAGCAAATAAGGTGTTTGGAATTAAAGGACGTCTCCACAATAGCATATTTGTTTATGCGATTGTGATTGGTATATGCTATATGCTCTTTGAGACGGGCTTGGATTGAGGGAAGATGGAGACTAGGAAGTGTTGAACAAGTGGCACACATTGGAATCTCTTCCCAACTTGAGTTGGAATAAGTCTTTTGGAAGGAATTAGAACCATAGAGGACTTGGGAAGTTTATAAAATACAAGGACAAAGAACTAAAGTATCTTTTGACCATTTCTCATTTTGCAAATTGGAGAGCATAGCTTGTCCATGCTAGTGGAGTGTTTACTCTACTTGACTTAGTACCAATTTCGAGGGTGAAAGATTCCCATCATAATTGGAAATTGGAGAGGCCATTCATAACTTTCATTTGGATATACAATGGAGTCATTTTTTGTAGGTTGAAGCTACATGGCTTCTCGTGACCATTTCTCCTTCAACTTGTTCCCACATCTCTCTCACTTTTCTCTCTATATTCTTGTTCTTGGAGGAAGGGCGCACATGCTGAGATGCTGATCTCTTTGTGGATTTACAAGGGACCCCATTTATTTGTAATATGATTTCTAAACTCTACATTTGATTCTCATATGAACCTTAGGTCGAATATCCATGTAAAACCATGTAAAAGTTCCAAACTATGTATGAATGGTGCCATTTTCCCCCATAGCTTTTGCAGAACACACTTGTGGTTGCACATAGTTAGTGAAGGACTGTTATTTATACTTCATGGACATATTAGATGCTATATATATCTGTAATAATCATATCATGAGAGACGAAGCTCGAAACATTATGTATTTCAAGTGATATTTACATTCAAGGAAGAGATTCGAGCCATTTTCCCATATATCTTGTTGAGAGAGCTTGAAGTTGTTTGGTATCGACTAGTATCAGTAAATATATGTGGATTTATTTATGTTTGTAGAGCCATTAATATACTGAATAATTTGCAGACACCTGATGCAAGTCCTTGTAACATTTCTCACAAATTTCATAGCAAGTTATAGAGTTTGTCTCTCATATACCCCTATGTTAAGACATGTTTACCAATCTCTGATTTATGGAAGTTGCAACAGACTTTAGGATTTGATTAATGATGCATTTGGATTCCCATTGAAGTCCTATAACTATTCCATGTCTCTGATTTGAAATTTTGGAGGTTCGTACTGCATTTGGGAAGCCATTAGTGACCTCTACCCTTGGGGGTTTGAACCTCGAAATTACTAGTAAATTCCCTATTTTCTCCTTATTACAAATGAATGTTGCAGAAGTATTTTGAGAGTGTAAAATCACCTATCAGACTCATTTTTATGTCCTAATAATCTTCAAACACTCTCAGTCCTAATTCTAAATCCTTAGAAGTCTTTTGGAGCCATCTACCCTTGGGGGTTTCAACATCGATTTTCCTAGTACTTTTGCCTTTCATTCTCTAATTGTAAATGCAAGTTGCTGAAGTAATTAGAAGATGTCAAAGAATATAATATCTATATTAGGGTTCCCTAATACACCTCAATCCACTCTGGACATAATTCGAAACCATTTGGGATCATTTGGGACAGTTCGGAGCTTCACTAGTGCAAGGTTCAAAAAATAGCCAAATTGGGAAAATTTTCAAATTGGGGTCATTACAACTGGTTTTGACAATGCAGGTTTTCCCATAAGAACAATGAATTTGAGTAGACTCCTTCAGAAAGAAAGGGGTTCAACTTATATTTTATGCTCCTAAAATGTTGTTTAAGGGTCTTATGGGGTTCAAAGATCGTTTTTATGTTCTTCTTTTAAATTAAAAAATTAGAGATTCGATCTGTGATGTCATGTATATAGGGAAGAGGAATGAATTATTGGGTAGGAAGAGAATATTTGGGGGCTTTTTTATTCGGATGAAGGACCTGCAAATTTATTTATTTATGAGGTGTCGAGGATATTCATTGGACATAAGGGATTTGGTAAGGTGGTATTTTTTTTAGTTGAGATGTTGGGGGTCATAGATTTGAATGACTCTGGTAATTAGGGTTTTGAGAACAATGGATTTTTGAGAAGGATGGTGATGGGAATCAGCATGGAGGTATCTATTTGTGTGGCTATGTTTCTGATAAACTTGATGAGAGAGGAAGCCATCTTTGCTGCTATAAAAGCTTTTGAGCTTGATCAATCAACGGGCATTGGTGTGTGAGGTGATCTCCTTTGCAAATTTTACAAGGGAACTTAACCTTCTTACTTTATTTCTTACCCCCTTCAACATTATTATTGGTTTGGGGATTGTTTTAATTTGCTTCCCCTTTATTTCCCTTATTGTTGTTTTTCTCTCCTCCAGGTTGCCGAGGACCTTTTCTATTGGACTGCACATTGTGTACAACAACAGTCTGAGAAGGGGAGGTAGTAGCTACAATTGTGCTTGCTGAAGAGATTTTAACAGATAAATATTTTATTTTCTTTGCAAGTGATGCTACAGTAGGATTATTAATGGAACCAACAATCCCATCAACATGCGGTCTAGGTCTTGGTTTCATAGGATTAATATTTGGCCTAGGTGCCCCCGGAATAATGTCATCCAAAATTCTTGATTGTGAATAGATTAAATCTAATTGTTGGGCTTTAAAAATGGCCTCCTCTTCATTAGTAACTCTTGAAGAAGATACATATTTCAAGATATAAGGTAAAAGATAATTTAGAAACCATTCTAGTAAAAATTCAGAAGGTATATTATCTTTTATCATTCTCTTCCTTCTTCACCACTCTTGGATATGACCCAATATATGAGTGGCTTTCTTTTTCCTAAAAGTAGACAATGGATCAGTACCGTTTTCATACCGAATAGGAAGTTGGAAGTGTTTGAGAAAAACTATCACTAAATCATGGAAGCGATGATAAGTAGAGGATGGCAGTTCAATGTACCATTTAGCTTCTAGCCCCGCAAGGGTTCGTTGAAATAACATTAATATTATTGAATCATCATTTAGAGAGTTTGAAGAGCACCACAAATGGAAATTTGTGATTGTGTCCCTTGGATCCTCACCAGTTTTACCTTCGATTTTTGGTATATCCAAAGGAAACTTGGTAGGAATAGGAGGCCAAGTAGGATTGTGACACACTGGGTCATTCATGATTTTTGACAAAATTGAAAAGTTCAAAGTTGCTAGAAAAGGTAGTTTAGGTTGGGTTGCAAATGAATTTGCAGGTGGTCCCATATAGGGAATATTTTCAGTTCCTGTATTTCAAAAAACATTATGAAGGTATGCCCCCATACATTTTTGATGAAGGGTGTACTCATTGCAAAGAATTTGATGGATTTTGGAAGGGGTTTCGACCGCACATCCTTTGTGAAGGTTGTAGCCCTTGAAAAGGATTTGAATTTTTTTGGAAGGGGTTTCCGAGTCAACATAGGTTGAGAGAAATTAAAAATTTCCCCTTTCCGGCATACCAGAAAATGGAAACGAATTACTTGTCATACCATTATTAAAAGAGAAAGGATTCACACCAAAAGTCTGAAAGGAATTATTGGTTTGAGGATTCCATCCCCCGAAAGAATTGGTTCCAGTTGTGGATCCAAAAGGAGGTCCACTTCCTAAAGAAGGAACCGAGAGACAAATATCTGCACCTCCCCAAGAATAAGCTTGGAAGGGTATAGATGACATTCATGTTCCCGTACTAGAACTGAAAAACATGGGGAAAGATGTACGTTGAGTTTGGGGAAGGATAACACTTGTCATCCTAGATGAAAAAATAGCTAAAGGAGTACTTGTTGAATTAAGAGTTAACTGGACAACAGCAGACAATGATGTTGCTGAAGTATTTACAATTGTATTAACAGTTGAACCCATATTAAGAGTACTAATCTGATTCAAACTAGGGGTCTAGGTAGACACAATAAAAGGAGAAAATACCCCTAACAAAATAGCTTAAGTGGGAGTATGAGGTTCACCACTTCCCAAAACTTCTCTAGTTTTATCCATTGGAAATCTTCCTAAGTGATTGATCCAGGTGGATATCGGTGGCGGCCCACCTCTTCCAACTGGCTCAAAACAGTCTTCTGGCAATTTTGGTAAATTACTATTTTTAGCAGTTTTTCGGGTCTTGAACTTCCGGAGCCATTTTGAGGCCCTAAACGACATTTTTTGGCGATTTGGGGGACCAAATGGTTCCCAACGGCACACATTTGGGACTAGTCGAAAGTTGTAAATCTCGGTTAGACCTTTCCAACGGGATACCGAGCGCCCTAAACGGAGATCGTATGCAAAAGTTATGACCCCGGGAAGTTGATTGTTCAACTAACCACCTTGGGGCCGCAAACTTTATGACGGTTCATCTTCTAGGGTTAGGTTTTTGGATGATTGGGATTCTTTCCCTCATGCTTATGATAAATAGGCCCTTTCGGCCTCTCTTTGTATTCATCTTCGCACGAATGAGCATAGCGGCCACATCTCTTCTCAGAGATAGCTACCACCATTCCAGCTATTGTATTTTACAGTCTGTTCTATTTCCGCTATTTAATAGAATATGTGTTTACTGTATCACTGTGTTATTTCCAATATATCTCTGTATATGATTCTGTATATGCTATATTTTGTTTCATTCCCACATAAATCCGGATCAGTGGTATCAGAGCGGTTTGCTCTTTGATTGTTTCTCGGTGCATGTCCCTGACGAGGTGAGGATACAGAGAGTTGGGTCTCGAACTAGTTTCACTTGGGGAAGACCACTCTCGCCTCCCCAAACGGCCTCCCATGGCGGATGAAAAGAGAGACGACGGAGCAGTAGATCCTATCAAGTTGTTGCTCGAGGAAGCCCTTGCGCGACAGAGGAACGATATGATGGATAATTTCACCCAAATCCTTCAACGCATGCCAACAGCGACAAATGCACCCTCAACGAGCAGCCATTTCAGAGATACGACTCCCTTCAAGGTACAAGTCAATTTTGATATCCCTTTATTTGAAGGCCAAATCGATGTCGATGCTCTAGATAAATGGTTGAATCTACTAGAAGGGTATATTTCTCTGTCCACCAATTTTTCGACAGGGAAAAGATCATCTTTGCGCTCCTTAAGGCCGTCCCCCATGTCAAAAATTGGTGGGAAACTTATTGTGAGCAAAACTCATCCGACGAGTCTGGATTGTTTGAATATTCCAATCCCACTTGGGCCTCTTTTGTAGATGCCGTCAAAGAAAAATAATACCCTGTTGGAAACTATGATGACCAGTACACAAAATGGACCATTCTGCCTCAAGAGAGGGACCAAACGGTGTCGGAGTACACCAACAAATTTCATACCTTGCGCACAAAGCTAGGTATCAAGGACTCCGAGCGGCACCTAGTACTGAAATATCGCAGTGGCCTACACCGGTACATCCGAACAGATATGGATTTCCTGGAAATCTCTTCACTCTGATTCGCCTATCGATATGCTGTCAAAATTGAGTAGAAATTTCAGCAAAAGAACAAGCGTGACTTCGGACCTGCGCAGAAGCAGGGCAAGGGAAACTCTAGCTTGCAGAGCACGGGGCAGGAAAAGGACAACCAGTCCCAACCACAGGCGAAGAAGGGTAAAGAAAAGACAAAGAAGGACACCGGGAAGTGGTGCAAGTTCCACAAAAGCCCCTGGCACAACACTGATGATTGTCGCTCAAAACAGTCATTGGTGGCTGAGATCAAAGCTTCAGAATCAGATCCTAGTTCCGATTCTGACTCGGAACCTAATTTCACAGCCACGCGAAAAGGGAAGCAGATCATTGATGCAGAACCCAGTGTCGTTGTTGCCACCACATAGATTCAGCCAGAGGAGCCTGAAGAGTTGGAGGCAGAGGAGCGCCTTTTCCACTCACAGATGTGGGTGAAGGGAATTCCCATACACTTTATTGTGGACAGCGACAGCCAGAAGAACCTGATCTCAAAAGAAGTCATTAAGAGATTGGAGCTACCAATAATGCCACACCCACAACCATACACCATCGGATGGCTAAGCCAAGGATGAAGGATCCGTGTCAGTCACCAATGTCGCCTACCATATGGCATCAAGCCCTTGAAAGATGAGGTATTGTGTGATGTGGACCCACTTGAAGTATGTGATGTTCTCTTAGGACAACCATATATGTGGAAGCATCATGCTATATATGAATCCCGACCTCGCAGTGTCATTGTCACTTTGGGAGGACAACTCTATCGGATACCAGAGACAGTTTCACCTACCCCAACCAAGCAGGGCAGGAAGATAATCTCCCACACTGGGAAATTTTCCCTATTCGCAAATGCCACTAAAGGTGAACATCAGATCGTAGAGACATCCACAACCTCTGCAGATTATCCTTCTACTCAGCAGAAACAAGAAAAACACAAAGTTAGTGCAGCATCGCCTATTCGGGTACCTCTATAGTGCAAGGCCACGCATTCAAGGTGCTCCTCCAAAAAGAAACCATCCACACCGGTGCATACCAAGGATACCACAACAACCAAAACTGTTGAACAGCTCCAGCACATCCATCAACAACAATTACAATCCTCTGAAGATGTCAAAGTAAGGAAACCTTTCCACTTCAACAAATGTCGCACCAAGAGCTCAATTCGACACACAGCTCGACATATGATAAGGGATTTAACGCAATGGTGACCATTGCTTCCTAAGGAGGGAGGATTGATCCAGGTGGATATCGGTGGCGGCCCACCTCTTCCAACTGGCTCAAAACAGTCTTCTGGCAATTTTGGTAAATTATTATTTTTAGCAGTTTTTCGGGTCCTGAACTTCCCGAGCCATTTTGAGGCCCTAAACGACATTTTTTGGCGATTTTGGGGACCAAATAGTTTCCAACGGCACACATTTTGGCCCGGTCGAAAGTTCTAAATCTCGATTAGACCTTTCCAACGGGCTACCGAGCGCCCTAAACGGAGATCGTATGCAAAAGTTATGACCCCGGGAAGTTGACTGTTCAACTAACCACCTTGGGGCCGCAAACTTTATGACGGTTCATCTTCTAGGGTTAGGTTTTTGGATGATTGGGATTCTTTCCCTCATGCTTATGATAAATAGGCCCTTTCGGCCTCTCTTTGTATTCATCTTGGCACGAATGAGCATAACGGCCACATCTCTTCTTAGAGATAGCTACCACCATTCCAGCTATTGTATTTTACAGTCTGTTCTATTTCCGCTATTTAATAGAATATGTGTTTACTGTATCACTGTGTTATTTGCAATATATCTCTGTATATGCTATCTTTTGTTTCGTTCCCACATAAATCCGGATCAGTGATTAAAAGTAGTTGAATAAAAATCTGATGTAACTGAAACAACTACAAGGAGAGGGTTGTTAATATCCACTAAAGGTGAATGATAAGGTCTAAGGAAACCTTCAGTTTCAAGATATTCAACTCGAACTTGTTCTTGTGATGAAGTGTTTCTTTCCACGGGTAAAATTATTTTAAAATAACCCACTAGTTCAAATGAACCAGATGTATTTAGCTGACACCTTCAATTTGGAGATGGGGGATCCAATATTAAAGTTGATAGATTCTATAATCATATGGAATGACGAATTGGAGGATATGCCACATTGAAAGAGACAACAATCCTAAGGTCCAACTAAAATACAAGAATCAAACAACAAACCTATAAAAAATGTCCTAAGGAATTCAACCAAGGAAACATATAGTCCTCGTGAAGGTTCAGTGTGGGTTGATTAAGTTCCACAACAAAAAAAGTGAAGATTGAAATCAGTTACCAAGGACGAACATGTTTCCCTTCTTGGTGAAAGATTCTTTACAAATAGTATGCACTTTCTGTAAAAGTCACCCTCTAAGGATACTGATGCTCTGCACTCAAGGTCAACTTGAGGTATTCGCAAAAAATACTTTGCTAACACCTGTGTATGAATACAAGGATAGGATGCTAAGGTTACCAATCTATAATCCATGTCTGAGGGAACAGTCGTAGGTCAGAGTCGTACATATGGTCAGGGTAACTAAGCCCATAAATCTACAACAACACTCTATGCTGACGAAAGTCCCCGTACACGTAAAACTCCTAGTAGATGTTTGATTAGGAATTGGAGGGATCTCTTCACAACCTGATCTCACACTGCCTCATTCTTTACTCTTGTTTGAGAGGAGCTTCCTGGCCACACTTCTTACAAGACTAGATTTCACCTAACGATTGGCCACCATGTTAAAAATTTTAAACTGCTTTGGTCAGTTTATGGAAATCCTATCAAAATCACTAGCCCAAGTTATTTGGTGAACGCTCCTAGAAAAGAAAAAAATTCTAATAAATTTTAATTTAAGAGTTCTTTTTAAGTGGTTGTGATTACTCAAGGGTAATGGAAGGTGAAACTTGTGATGTTTAATGACTTAACCTGGAAAGAAAATGTATTTAATATTAAAATCTGTTGACACTTGTAAAATAAAAAAGGATCTTCTATGAATATAATGCAACTCACTTCTTTCTTTTGAATAAGCAAATTCAAATTGCAACTTTCTCCTTTTTTTGCAATGAATATTGAAAACCTACTTACAAAAAAGAAATCTCTTTTTTTTCCAAACAAGAAGAAATCAAAACAAATCAAAGATGTAATCTAACTTTTCCTTTTATGTTATACTTTTTGCAAAAAGGGAAAGAATCTATAACAAGAAATGCAAATTTTTACTTTTATTTTCCTTAAATGGAAACACAAGCAACTTAACAATGCAACCCCTAAAATTCCTTCATAATGCAAAAATAACGACAAATAAAAGTAAACTTTACAAAAAAAAGGTAAAGTTTTATTTTAATGATAAAAAGCAGAAAAAATGAAAGCAAGCATAAACCTATTATACAATCAGACTACTTAAAAAAATTTCAAAAGAAGTAATCCAAAACACAAACTTGGAATCAAACCTATGTTCAAAAGATTTCTGAAATTGATACTACTTTATAAAGTCAGATGGCCAAGTTGACCCACAACAGAGCCTTGTTGGCCCCCAACAACTTCTCCTTTATTTTGCAAAATCAAGGGGCCCTCCATGTAAGTTTTTGTAAATATTTAACTATTGGTTTCTTTTATTTTATCTTGCTTGATTTAGTCAAGTGTTTGATGATCTCCTTTTGCATCTTTTACTTTCCGCACTACCTATCCTTTGACTTGGTTTTCATGGAAGATGATTTGGTGATTGTTTGTTTGCTCAAGTTTCGGCTTTGAGTTCTTCATAATTGATGCTTTTTCTATGCGATAATTGATGCTTTTTCGTTATCATTTCATTATATTATTTAATTGATTGTTTTGTCGACAACTGATCATTTTTTCGTTTGAGTTTTCTTATTTTCTGGTAGTTGAAAGACAGTTGCACGCTCTCATTTGACCAGTAACCAAGTTAACCCTATGCTTTGGTTTGACTAAATTCGACCATCTTGATATTTCGACAACTTTTCTCATTTTTGGTCTTCAAGGGATCTATGAATTAACATGTATCTTAGAGGTTCAGTCTAACTCTTAAAATAGCATACTCTATAAAGATTAGCATGAGTAATTAGTTTTTCATCTTGAGCTTGGCATTAATTTTATAAGCCTTACACTTTTGCATTAAAAATATGTCATTTGCTTATATGTAATTTTATCTTTCAATATTTAATCATTCTAAAATGAATTAAACATATTAATTTTTCATAAGTTTGAGGAAGATAATTGTTTTAAATACCATATTTTTAAAAGTTGATTTCTTTCTAATATCTTTTTTCTAAGCACCTTGAGATAATGTCAATTATTAATAAATCAGGACTTTGTTTAATCACTTATATAATTATAAAATTTCATAGTATTCTCAATCTTTAATGAACTTTATCTTATCTCATAAGAATATTGAGATGATTTTTAATTTTTTAATTTTCCCTTTGAATATGGTGAAGTTGTAATATTCATAAACTTTATTGAAATTGTAGACTTTATTAGAAACACTTACAACTTTTCTTCTCTAAAATATTAAAATCACAACTTCTCAAATCATCTAAAAACATGTGCTTGTTGGGGAAAGTGTTCAAACTATTCTTAAATGGAAGGCTACGTTATTTTATTCCTTACATAAAGGATTGGCATATTTTTTATTAAGGTTTAATATGTCACCTTATCACATGTGGAGTATTGATGTCAACGTAGTGCAAGTTTGGATAGAAGATTATGTAAGGGGAAGGATACATGTCAAGTTCTGATATCATTAAAATAATTTATAACTACCAAAATGGATCTAATAAATCTTCTAATTTCACGACACTTTGACTTGTTTTTACTGTGCTTGTTGGGGAAAGTGTTCAAACTGTTCTTAAATGGAAGGCTACGTTATTTTATTCCTTACATAAAGGATTGAAATATTTTTTATTATTGTTTAATATATCACCTTATCACATGTGGAGTATTGATGTCAACGTAGTGCAAGTTTGGATTGAAGATTATGTAAGGGAAAGGATACATGTCAAGTTTTGATATCATTAAAATAATTTATAACTACCAAAATGGATCAAATGGAAGGCTACGTTATTTTATTCCTTACATAAAGGATTGAAATATTTTTTATTATTGTTTAATATATCAACTTATCACATGTGGAGTATTGATGTCAACGTAGTGCAAGTTTGGATTGAAGATTATGTAAGGGAAAGGATACATGTCAAGTTTTGATATCATTAAAATAATTTATAACTACCAAAATGGATCTAATAAATCTTCTAATAATTTATAACTACCAAAATGGATCTAATAAATCTTCTAATAATTTATAACTACCAAAATGGATCTAATAAATCTTCTATTTTCACGACACTTTGACTTGTTTTTACTGCAGGTTTTACAAAGATCATGGGATAGCATTACCCAAAAGATTCTTGAATTGAAGAGTAAAGTTATATTTTAATAAGTGATCAAATCATATGGAGATGTTGTATGATGGTAGTCGTCTTGTTTGAGACTGACTATAGAAATAACTGCCATAACAAATGAAATTACACGTCAACAGAGATTCCATGGAATTAAGAAATGACAAGGATCGTGGGCCAGCTGCCAGCTATATCTTCAGATTTTAAATAAAATGGATAAACGCTCATCTCTTTGCGTAAATGTCAAGATAAACTCTAAATGCTTTCAAGTGAACACATATACACATAATCACCATTGACTCTGTGATATTATATATATTAACTTGTTAATGGATTGATTTGTCTTTTTACAGGTATTCAATTGATTAGTTAATTATTCTTACATTCAAATACTTAGATGTTAAATGTGAATTGTTCTTTGAATTTTATGTTAAAAATTTAATAAATAATTTCTTATTTATTGTTTTATTATCATAAAATATTATTTAATTGAAAGTTACTTCCAATATTAACTTTGATAGTTTCCTTTCAAAGTTAAATTATTTACTTTTTATTATTTACATTGTCAATAAACTGTTAACATAGCTGATAAATTTGCTCTTGGCCAAGATAGATTTCTGTAGTTTAGATTAAATTTCAATTTTAGTTTAATTTCTCTAATTTGATTTAATCATTCTTAAATAGATTTCATATTATAGTTAGTTATCTTGTTATCTTTTTAAGCAGTTTTGATAATCACTCCTAAAAACATAAAAGAGAGACTCTCCTTAAGAGAGCAGAAGTAGATTAACATAAAGTGTAGATTAAATAGATCACTTTAACTTAGAAGTTTTCATTAGGATTTAGTTTAACTTTTTTATTAACTAATAAGTTTGAGACACATTCTTCTGAGTTTCAGTAGTAGCATTCTCCTTAAGAGAGTACAACTCAGATGGTAGCAGGACCATAACCTATGGGAATTAGCCATATCAAACATACCGGGGGCTGCTTTAAGCGCCTTGTGTGGGTTAGTTCTCCTTAGTTGGCCTTAGTCAGAAAATCCGACCAACAAGCCCACAGCCCAAATTTTCAAAAAGAAACTTGGAAAAAAAAACTGATGTACGTGACCTGGAAATATGAATCTTACGTGAACATGATTGTCTAGCGGACAATTCACGTACCTGAGAAGAAAAATAATTTATGGGAAAAAAACCCAGTAACGGCCTCGGTACGCCACTGTGTGTATAGTAGGTTGCATGCCTTCACAAGAAACTGATAAAAATACTGACAATGACCCCCAAACACCAGAATATTTTCTTATAAAGTCTCTAACATAAGTATCTAAAAGGATGAAATTGAACAAATTAAATAAAACAACAATAATCAATCAAAATAAAATAGAATTCAAAGAGAAAAAATCAGAAACCCTAGAAATCCAAAAATGGAGACTTACCGAGCGGAGTCTCCAATTCTATTCAGGGATTTTAAAACCTAGTGACCTTTTGGGAACGATCACCATAGATCAAATACTTCAAAAGAAGACACTTGGGAATTATGCATAAAGTAGGTTTTTAATATTTCAAGTAGATTTCTTTCTCAAAAAAGGAAAATAACTAACCTAGAATCCAACATTTGATGAAGATATCATCAATGACATCTTTAATCTTCCTTGCTATGTTCATGATTCAAACTGAAATATAAGAAGATCAAGAAAAAAAGGTAGTTACTGCTGCAATAGTAATTTGATAAACTTACTATAAATTATAAATAACCAAATTACAAGAAAGCATAACTTGCATGTAAAATCTTGAAATTGGATAGGAAAGAGTGTTCTTTTATATTAATAAACAACATAAATACAAATTGGAATATTTCACCTTATTTCTGAAGCAAGCATCGTTTTGAAACTAGCTTTATGGGGTCCTCCATCCAAAGTGCTTCATTCACCCACTCCAAACTCACTTCTGAAAGCTATTCCCAACGAATCTCTACAATTCTTGGCATAATAAGAGCTTCCAATAAAGGCTAAGAAACCATGTCTTAGATAGGGGAATGGAATTTATAGACAAAGGAGAAAGGATTTCAATTTTGGTTTGATTTCAACAGCATAAGGGTATTCTCTTTGATCTTTCCATGTGTTTTTCCTCCTCCTTTGATTCTTTTCTATGATAAAGGATTAATTAGGGGAAGTTATCAGGAGGTTATTGTATGGGAATATAAGTTAAGGAATGGAAAAAACTGTAAGTTTCCCGAAAAATCACTTAATTTTCACTTTTTCTATTTTTTACCCTTTAATAGACAGGTATGTGAGTTGGACACTGCTAGGTCATGTGGACGCGAGCTGTCCATGAGTGGGTCGGGTACCTCTTGTAAAACTTGGTTTTTAAGATGTTTTCCAAGATAAGCTGCTATATAAGGGACTAGGGATGTCTACAAAGAGAGAAAGGGATGATATACGATACTTTATTGTCTATGGGAATAGTGTGGAAAAAGACACTATAACACCAAACTCAAGCATCATGGATGAGTCCTTAAAACAACACATTAGGATGATGTTGGTTACCAATTGTCTCCAAGGGTCTTGTGGGTATCATTATTAGGTCAGTTATGCCCCAAGAATGGGTCTAGAAGTCTAAATCAGATCATAGGAAAACAACAATGACCTTATGCTTTAAATGATTCTTCTTAGACTTAATCGCCATAAAAAACACCTAAAATCAATAAAACATTGTATCTCTAACTTCAATACCCCTCCTCCCAAGAAGGATAGGAGAAAAGCTACAAATACTAATTCCTCAACACCTACAAACAAATCCATGAATCCTCCTTCTCTTGCCTTACCTCAAGCACCTTCACCTTGTTCTTTGTGCGATGTCTTGGGTAATGATACCCAAAATTGTTTGCAATTTCCCATCCTCCGCACTCACATATAGACCTTGGATGATGGCAAGAACATCTTGGTCGTTCAAGTACCAACCCATCCTAAGACATGTAAAAAATTGTTTCATACCAATTTGTCATGTGCATTTGTGGCCTCTACGTCCATTATTTCCACCATTTCCCTGATTTACCAGAATATCATTCGGTGCTAGTTGAGTTGTGTCAGCTATCTTTGGAATCTCATATCACCATTTTTGAAGAAAACCACCCCCCATAATCCTCCTCGATTGAAGTAAAAACCATTTACGTTATTTCAACTAGCGATACCATAGTCACATCGTCAGCTTCACCTGATCCCTCTGATATCTCGACCCAATGATTTTGAAGTGACGAAGAAATCCTTGAAGCATAACTGAGCCCAACTTTCCTTGGGATGACATGCATCATCATGCTTATTTTATTCCATGGAACCTACCACATCATCATCCTATCATCTTTCGGTCGAATTGAAAGAGTTCATTCATGGCAATGTGGACTGGTTCAAGAACCCCATCCTAGCCTTTGATTCCTTTGAGGAAGGTAACCTAGCTAGCATATCACCGAATATCCAAGTGGATATCTCTATTAAACTTGGTGTCGTGGAGAACATTACATTAGGTGCATCTTGCACCCCTAAAGAAGTCATCGCCTATAAAAATCTCTTTCAAGAGTTCTATGACGTTTTCGCTTGGTCATATAGTGAGAGTCCCGACCCCAATCCTACCATCGTTGAACATCACATTGATACTTGTCCCGATGTTATGCCTATCAACCAAAAGAAATGACCTATCCACCCATCGAAAATGCCAGTGGTTAAGGCCGAAATTGAAAAATTGCGCCAAGATAGGTTAATATACCCCATTGCATATATCACATGGGTGTCTAACCTTGTGCCTGTCAATAAAAAGAAAGGCACCATTCACGTCTGTATGGACTTCCGAGATCTGAATCTAACATGTCCCAAAGACAACTTCCCAACATCCTTTATTGATCAACTCATTGATGCATGCACAGGACACGAGGGTCTTTCCTTCATGGATGGTTCCTCTAGTTACAATCAGATTCAGATCCACAAAGAGGATCAGTATAAGGCTACGTTTAGCATCCCGTGGGACACCTTCATCTATCATGTTATGCCGTTTGGACTTAAAAATGCCAGAGCCAATTTCCTGCAAGCCATGACCTTCTGTTTTGATGACTTGGTTCACATCATTCTTGTCTACTTGGACAATCGTACAGTTCATTCCAAGAAAAGATCACAACACCTGGAAGAACTCCGACAAGTCTTCCTGTGATGTCGCAAGTACAATATTCGCTTGAACCCCCTCAAGTGCATGTTTTATGTCTTTGCTAGCTAATTGTTGGGATTTATCATTTCCCAAAAAGGTATCACAATTGATCCTTTGAAGGTTCAAGCCATTCTTGACCTTCCATCCCATCGCACATTGTGCCAATTACAAAGCCTTCAAGGCAAGGCGAATTTTCTCCATCGGTTCATCCCATACTATGCTGCAAAATTCCATGGTTTCTTGCACTTACTTCAGACCAACTATCCTTTCGTTTGGGACTAGCAGGCCCAAGCTACTTTTGATGCATTGAAACAAGTCTTGACTTCTGCTACCTTGATTTCACCACCTGATTTCACAAAGGATTTTATCCTTTATATTTTAGCATCTGATTATGCCATCACAGGAGTTCTAGTCCAAGAATATAGTGCTCGCCAAAAGCATGTCATATACTACGTGAGGCATAAATTGTCTGGCCCACCACTGTGTTACTCTCACGAGGAGAAAATGTCCCTTGCTTTCGTTGTCTCGGTTCAGAAACTATGCCATTACACTCTTATGAGCCGAACTATAGTAGTGGAGAACCCCAACCCAATGGTCTATCTCTTGATTCATCACCTCATCTAAGGTGAAGTGGCCAATTCGATTGTAATCCTTCAAGAATATGACCTTTAATTCGTTACACCCAAAATCACTAAGCAACTTGCCTTGGAACAACTCATGACGGACTTACCGTCTTTGTCTGCGTCATCTCCAATCACGATCAATATTCCCGATGAACACTTTTTCACCATTTCTTCAGATGAACCATGGTATAGAGACATCCTAGTCTATCTACAAAATTTTGATCTCACCCCAATCGCGATGATCGATGTCACATCCACAATCAAGCCTCTCGATACCTCCTTATCAATGATGTACTTTATCGATGTAGTTTCGACACCATTTTACATCGATGCCTCACACACGATGAGGTTGAGAAGGTCTTCAACAAAATCCATATCAGAGTCTGTGGTGCCCACTTTTCAGGTATGTCCACTTCCCAAAAGGTTATCCGTTCTGTTTTTTTTTTTACTGACTATTTTTAACGATTGCATCATGGAAGTTAAGCACTGCCGCATTTACAAACTCTTTTCCCCCAAATCCAGGACCCCTCCTACACCGCTCCACCCATTCATCGCAATCATCCCTTTCTGCAAATGGGCCATTGATTTCATGTTGTGTAATCCAACCTCGGCCGGTATCCATAAGTACATCATCATGGTTGTAGACTACTTTCCCAAGTGGGCCGAGGCCATGCCTACATTTAACTGCCAAGACGAGACTGTGGCATTCTTTTTCTTTAATCACGTCAACATGCATTTCAGGGTCCCTAAGCAACGTCAGACCATGGAAAACATTTTGAACACACCATATGGATGTATTTACCCACCCTATTTAAATTTGAGCATCAGTACACCTCGTCCTATGCCCCTAGTATCTCCGACGAGAATCACGATGATGATGAGTAGGCAAGGTTTTGGGCCTGCCCCCTTGTTGTGGACAGGTGGTTTCCTTGTCAATTTTAAAGGGTTGAACATGTGTGTCAAAGGGATCAATGGAAGGGGCTGACTGGATAGAGGGGTATCCAGTCGAAACTGTGTAAATGGTGTTAATTTCTTCCGAGGAGGAAGATGGTGGGGGATGAATTTCCTCAATGGTAGGAGGAGATGTTTGTAGATCAACATTATTCAGTTTGTATAGAGTTGCTCTATAATCTAGGAGATCAAGGCAGTGATGTGAGTAATGGTTGTAGATGCCGCATATCGCACAAGGGTGGTTGGTGGGCAACGATTTATCGCGAGGCTGAGGGGACAGTTCTAGTTTGACAATTGGGATGTTAGTGTCGTCATCCAACATATTCATGTGTTCTTGAAATGCTAGTAGTTGTGGACATTGATGGGTGGCATGGCCAATATCGTCACACAAGGAGCACTCAGGGATTACACGGGTTGGGGGATTCTTAGCTAATTTGGGCATCACTGGGGGGGTGCGAGTTGTGGGTGCAGTGTTGTAGGTTGGTGGACCTCTACCCCCAGTGTTGTAGGATTGAGGGGGGACATAACTAGATGTCGATGTAGTGTCCCCTATTGGAATTGATCGGTTTTGGGGGTTCGAACCACCAGGTGGTGGGCAATTTTGGTGGTTTGGTATGCTAGGTGGTGGATGGTTTGACATATTCATGGGTTGTACCGGTTGTAGGACAACAGTCGGAGTTGGTGAGGGAGTTGGGGCAGGTAAGTACTATACCAGTAATCCTAATGTTAAACCTGGGAGCTTGAGTGTAGCCATTACCGGCGTGCTGATGGCGCCTGAAGGGGGAAATAAAAATGGGATAGTATGAATTGGTGTGGCTCCTACGTGAGTTGGAACTGAGGGTGGTTGCGGGAGTAAAGGGGGCTGTTGGTTTGGTACCTGTGTGTTATGCGAGAGGGTGCACAAATAAAATATCTTGGTTATTTTCAAAGGGGGTGGGATGGATTGGAATGTGGAATTCATAGGTGATTCTGAGTATAATCCGGGTCTTACTATGGAGACGAACGATGTAGGTGCATTCTGAATTGGTTGTTCAATCATAGGGAGAACATTTTTAGGTGCAGCAGGGGCATATTGGTTTCGACGCATTTGGAGATTCATGTCGGACGATGACATCATAAGGAGATGATGAGTACTTGAATCCATCGGTTGGTTTGTGTGTGTAGCATATGCTATTTGCTGTTGTGGTGCTGTGGTTACTTGAGGAGGATCCAACGTACGGAAAAGGATTCTACAACACCATGGGTTGTGGTTGAGGAGGTGGCACTGGTTGTGCCGCGTGCCCTTGGCGTTGGGCGTCATCAGACCATAGTTGGCGTGCTGGCTCCAAATGGGGGCAAGTGTGTGTGGGATGGCCGTATACCCCGCATATGGAACATGGGTGGTTTGTTCGTAAATTGGAGTTGTTACCCTGTTTCGGTGGTCGATCAAGGTTTTGGTTGGCGGGGGCAGCGTTGTTGTTGTTTGGAGGATAAGTCTGAGTGATTGGAGGTTGTGGTGCAGCAAGCACTGCCTGTGGTGGGTAATAAGCCGCTTGGGCTTGTGAGTGAATAGGAGCATGTGTGGCCTACTGATGGTAATACGTAGGGGGTGCAACCAGAGGTGGATAGTATGAAGGTGCGTGACCATAACACTGTGGTGGACATGAGGGTCCATGAGTGTGGTGGGGGTGGGCCATGGGAGCATACGAAGTTGCAGCTCCGGAGTGAGATGAAGCCCTAGAAAGGTCTGGGGCGTTGTTTGTACTCATCATGGTAAAAGGTTTGTTTTGCACCATAACCTGGTTGATAATACCGTCGGCGGCATGGGATGCCCCCGACTCATCATGGCGAGATGGATCACCGCGCGGGGCATCCGATAAAATGGTGTATAGATATCTAGACTAGGCATATATGAGGTCAAACTCCTAGGCTTTTAAGATAGCTTCTTCTTCTTACTGGGGTCATTCGGAAGCTACATCTTTGGCTATGAGGGGTAGGAGTGATTTGAGAAACCAGTCCAAAAATATACGGTTGTCCAGTTTTATCTTGCAGAGGCTACGATGCTTGTGCCACTCATGGATATGGTTGGTGATGTGGGTAGTTGTGTTTTGTCTGCAAGACAACAGTATTTCAACTCCTGCATCATAGCGTACAGGTAGCTGAAAAAACTAAAGGAAAATGGAGGCGAGGGACGTGAATGTATGGTGGGTCCCATGTGGTTGTTCAATGTACCACCTGGTTGCAGAGCCAGTGAACATTCATTGCAATAGTCTTAGTCTAATGGAGTCATCCACTATGGAGCTAGATGAACACCGTAGGTGAAATGAAATTATGTGGTTTTGGGGATCCTCCCTAGGTTTTCCTTTGAACTTGGGGATGTCCGAGGGGAGCTTTGTAGGCATGGGTGGCCATGTAGGGTTGTTCCTGATAGGATCGTTGGTTAACCTGGCTAGGTCTGGTAAGTTCAGACTAGCCATGTATGGTAAACTAGAAGATGGGTGTGGCGTAGCGACTAGGACATAACTGTTAATGTTGGCATTATGTAGTGGTCCAGCGGCCCCTAAGGGTATGCTAGGTATTGAAGGTATGTGTCCTCCAATAGTTGTGGTGTGGGATGGGCCAGCGCTCCCAAGTGCAACATGGGTTGCAGAGGGGTTAGGAATAGTGCCAGGAATTCCTGGGATCTGGGTTGTGGTAATGAGAGGGGGTGTGATTTCTACATTGGGCATGCCCATAATATGAGGTAGTCCTGTGTTGGGCATACCTAAGGGTGGAGTGGCCCCCATATTAGGCATGCCTAAAGGGGTTGTTTTTACCATGGGTGGCACAGTAGTAGAAGGGTTTGTCGATGTATCTCCAATAACAATGGTGAAGAGGGGGTCGTATTGTGATCTAGCCATGGGGTTGGTTGGTGATATTTCAGTAGGGTTTTCAGATTCAGCCTCAGAATCAGATGTGAAGTGAGGCATGTCAAAATCGGATGACTATGTTCTTGGCCGATGACGTGTCGAGTCAAGGGATAAGGCTCTATGTCTATGACGTGTAGAGCCAAGTGTATCGAACTGAGGGGGTTCACCCTGAAGACGGTGAGATCGTCTTAAATTCTCAAGTGAGAAATATTTAAAAATTTCAGTGTAAGGTGGTGATGTAAAAAACATGAAACCCTAGTGCAACAGTGAGTGCAAGAGGGGAGTGAAAAAGTAAAGGCTCTCAAGCCAACAACCAATCTCAAAAAGCACTTATTATAGCAGCTGTACTATAATAAGTGGAGGGATGCAACAAAATTGGTCAGAATACCAAAAGTCAAACAGTTCCTAGAAAAAAGTGGTGTTACTAGACCAAAGGTGGGTATTGTATCATGCAAACACCTAACTAGTAGTATTGTGAGTCAACAAATGATATTCTCTGCAAGGTGATGAAATCCAAGTCAGACAATATAGATTGTTGAATCAACGGCTAGATATCCCCCTACCGGGAGGGACACCGGGTAGACAATCCTAAAGACTGGCAACTAGGATACCCCGTTCATGACACGTTCGGTTGGGTGAATCTGCAGTTTGGTTCTATTGCCATTGTACCCCCATTCGAGTGTACAACGAGACCTTCAAAAAGTATCATTCGGTTACTGAATGGATTACGTTATTCCACTCAGACTTCCGGAACCAGTCTGGCTACTTCAACCCTCCTAAGGGAGAGGCCTTCCCGATAAATTGGTTGATAACCATGTCAAAATTATAAGGGATTTTGGTACCGTAGAGAATAACCACTATGTCTCAAATGTAATAATTCAGGGGTGTTATTGGAATGCCTATCCCCTCAATTCTACTTAACTACAAGATTCTTTTAAGTGCTCCCCAAGTGGGGTTAAAAGTTTGTTGAGTTAAGGTAAATTTTAAGCGTCAGTTTAAATTATGTGGTAGAGTGGGTGCAAGTGTAGTATTTAAACTGAAATTGATTTTCCTCGCTTGGGAGATTGATTACAAACGAAAGAAAAGACGCTTCCAGTTTTGCAAAAAATAAAGGCATTTTTTGAAATGTAAATGCTTGAAAAAACTATTCAAAAATAATGGATTTTTGAAATAATTTAAAGGGAAGCAAATAACATAAATATTTCAAGAAATAAATGGATCTCTTAGAAAATTGCTTGGGAAAACTATTGAGCTTAAAATAGTAAAACCTTTGATCTAAATAGAATGCAGAAAAATCTTTCTTTCAATTACTGAAATTTTTTTAAAAAGACTTTTAATGGAGCATAAAAAAGATTTAGTATGGCTGTAAAAATGCAGAAAAATTAATGCTGTAAAATATGCTAAATGGGAAAAAAATACAGCAAAAAATATTTTCAAAAAAATTGGCCGAATTCAAAATAACTGCATCGCGGGTTTTAAGGAAACAACCACAATGTGCAGCGCGGGTTTGGGCCACGCAGTCGCGATGTGCAGTGCGGGTTTTAGCCGCGAAGCCGCGATGTGCAGCGTGAGTTTCAGTCAAACAGTCGCGATGTGCAGTGCAGCAAATGGCCACGAAGTCGTGATGTGCAGTGCGTAAAATGGCCACGAATCCATGGCGTGCCGTGTGGAAAAACGTCGCAAGGTTGTGATGAGTCATGCGACTGTCAGGCGAAAAACCACGAGACGAAAGCCGAAAATGGATGCCAAAAAATGAACCCGAAAATGGAAATTTCCGGCTGTTAATGGCAATAGAATGGGCCAAGATCTAGAACAGCAATGGATCTATTGTCTAGGATGGCAGATCTATGAATTAAAATGATTAAAACTAACAAAAACTAAGATCTAAAGCAAAAAACCAAGATCTAAGAATTCAAAGCCAGCGGAGTCGCCAAAAACTGTTGGCTTGGTTTTGTAACCAAGCTTTCTGCAATGGGCACCTATCAACAATGTGATAGCAATTTCAATATAGAAAGCAAAGAAAACAATTATGAATTAAATCTAAATCTAAACTAACATGTGCATATAACAAATAAATTTAAAAACGATTCATGGAAACAAGAAATAAAAAGAATAGGGGTTTTGTATTAAGATACCTCAAATGGTGAGGATTTGTGTTGAGCAACTCCAAGGGTGAGTAGCTCCAAGTTCCAATGATCTTTTCTCCAAGATGTTGAAAATGGCCAAAAGTCTCATGAGATATTTTGACAGCGTGAGGATAGGATGATGTATGGATGGAAAGTGAGGAGCCCCTACCACCTTTTTATAGTTTTTGGTGGTGGGGAATACTATTATGGTTTTGAGGAAACCAATGGTATTGACCAACATGGTTTAGGTACCTTTTTCCCTCCTTTTTCCTTTTTTGAATATTTTTGAATATTTTTATTCCCTTTTTAATATTTTGGGGAATTTTGGACCCTTTTTGAGGATTTTTTATGCTTTTTGAGGAAAAATATTCATTTTGAGGGGAAAAAGGAGTGTATTATGGTCTTTTGGTGACCTTTTGATGGCTTTATAGGCTCAAATGGTGGAAAAGTAGACAAATGGGTCAGGTGAATAAGGAAATGAGCTAGTGAGCACTTTTTGGGTGTTAACACGTGGATAAACATAAATCCAATTGGCACCATATGCTCTTTCCAACCTTATTCTATTACTACACATCTACCAAAACCGCAACATGTTTTACACCATTCCACTTGGTGCATGGCGTGGAATCTATTCTCCCCATTGGGTTCCAGATCCCAACCTTACATATCGCTGTCGAACTCCTCCTAGATACTCACAGCTTGATCAACGCTTACTCTTGTTGGAGCAGGTGGATGAAGATTGTTGGGCCTCAATCCATATGATCGAGGTTGCCAATCATCGATCCAAATCTCATTACGATACTTGCATCCATCCCCGCACCTTTAAAGAATGCGACCTTGTGTTCATTTATGACCAAGCTAGTGACAGGCATGGGAAAGGAAAGTTTGAATCTATGTGGCAAGGACCATACATCATAAAAACCTTCCTTGAAAAGGGGGAATATGTCCTCACCGATTCTAAAGGATGCCTCTTGACCAACCCCCGTAACAGGTTGTACCTCAAGAGATTCTACCCTTAACCCCACCGGACACATCGGTTCGAGTTGTATAATTTTCTTTCTTTTTGTTTTCCACCTTTCTTGACAATTGATCCTTATGGTTTGCTTCCGTGCTTGGTACCAGATGGATCCCACTCCCCCAGTTTACATCGGCTTTGTCGACGGCACAAGTAGATGGTCTCCTAACCTTGCCTCAGTATCTTGGGTATTATATTCCCGTTCAGACAAGTTGACCCACCTCGACGAAGTGTGTGTTGGTGCTGCCAGCAATAACCAAGATGAGTATGATTCCAAGACCAGTCTCTTAACCACTGCCCTATAGTTGGGAATTTGTCACCTTTGTGTATTTTTAGACTGCCAATGCCTTGTCACCTAGCTAAACAATTGTTACTAGGTATGCGATCCTTTCCTTTTTAGAAAGTTCTTGCAACTAAACAATTGATCAGAAATTTTGAATTCATTACATTCACACATATCCCCTGGAATCAAAATAATGTTGTAGACCAGATGGCTAATGACATTATAGAATGACATATCAATAACAACATATAGGAAGTAAATCATCAACATGCATCATCATATCATTTTTCGTTCACATGTAAATCCATATCATATAGGAATCATCATTAAATAAGAGGCTTATAAACCTCAAAATATCATAAAAGTTCATCCACATGCATATATATATATATATATAAATTTTCATATTGTCTACATCATCACATAGGAATATCTGCACAGAGGAGCCCCAACAACTTCCTCGTCATAAATAAAATCTGAGTACAAAAAAATTCCCCATGCCCATAGCATTGGGGGCAGGGAAAACTTTAAGGATCTAATATTTATGCTAGAGTATAGAAAGGGAGGCGAATATTGTATTGAGTATCGATTTTAAGGTAGGCGAATCTTTCAATTTTTTTAAGGAAAGGTATACCAACTTTGCAAATAATCCCTTATTGAAAAAAGTAACTAGGCGAAATTTTCTAATTAAACAAAACGAATATTCATGGTATGTGTTTTTGTGTTTGGCAAAAATTTGCACTCTTAATCTCATCAATGTTATATCTAATATTCATATTCCTTTTCCAATTTACCTCTTATGTGAATGTTTTTCATTGTTTTCTTACACTATCGTTCCTCTTGGAAATGATTTATTGCACCAAAATATGCTAATCCATTTTAATTCCACCCATGGGATAATTAATATACATTATGCAATTCAAACAAAGTATAAGTAAATATTGGTTAGTTTTTAGTCACAATAGAATTTACTTTAATGTATCACAACATTCATAGATAAGTTATATCACCTTTATCAAGTTCATATATATATATATATATATATATATATATATATAGATATAGATATATATATTACACTTTAAAAAAATCATTCAAAATAACCAAAAGAGACGTCCCATGAAAAAAAACACAAAAATTACCATGGGAAAAACTCTCCCCACCAAAAAATAACTAAATCCAGAGCCAATTAAAAGTGATATCCTATTTACATTTACAATTTTTCCTTCACAATAGCATATAACTTACAACTTACAATGAAATATTAACTTATTTCATCTAATGTTCCTCCACTTATACACTAAATACTTCATATAATGTGTTCAAGTATACACATTCATCACTCATAACTAAAAATTCCATATATTTGTTCATCTTCCAAATCGCTAAGATGGTCAAAAGATAAACCCTTAGATTTATCAAAACTATCTTCATCATCCAATTCATTTTCTGAATCAAAATATTTCAAAGAGTCAGTCATATTGCTCCCCCCTCTTCTGCTGCATTCATATGCCCAAAGTGCTAATGCTCTCTCATAAGGAAAGTTGTTGACATCATAATTTGATACATACAAGCGAACACAAGAGATGAGGTTATTGTCCAATCTATTCCTCAACTTGGACTTTAAAAATGAAACCAAGCTGAAAATCCTTTCATCCTCTATAGAGCCCAAAATCATAGTTTGGCACAAGTCCACCAATTTGAAATATTCGGACATATGCTCTTTCAAGGTATCACTCCTGTCTAACTTTTCCCATAATCTTGTCATAGACCCATTTGACAAAGGGTCTTCTAGTTTTCCAAATTGCTCCATCATAGTGTTTACAAAACACTTTGCTTGTGAACGTAATTTATCAGCATCTAAGATTCCATTAATATGATGTTCTTTAATGACGTGTATGACAATAATAATCAACCAATATCCGAATATTCTTTTTAAATTCGGAAAAAATTACTTCTTTTCCCAATGTATGATTCCAAAATTGTGGATAAACAATGCTCATTGCCTCTAGTAACTCATCTCTTGGAAACCTTTCTCTAATTCCTATAGTTAATGCCCTTGCAACACTTGTAAGATTTGACTTTATTGCTTGAATGACAACCTGAAATTCATCTCTAGTTACTCTCTTCTCCTTTATAATATGCCCATGTTTTTGAAGAATATGAAGAGGAACCATATTGTCACGTACTGAAATGCATACACAATTATTTTCATCAAGCTACAAAAAGTTTTGAGGATTTTGAAGATCAATGAGCTCGTTCCATTTTGTAAAATCGATGCTATCAAAGGCTTCTGTTGGTGTTATATATAAATTATCTAAAAGTAGACATGCCATTTTTCTTGCCTTTGTATACTCTGCTAAATATAATGTTCTTGTTTGCACAATCTTAATCAACATATACATGTGATGCAACAAGGGAAGGATTCCACATAATGTCAATAGTGTTTCCACATCAGTTAATTGATGCAAAAGAACTTGGGCTTTATGGACACTAAAACAATGTTCAGCCATAAATCCAACCAAAGAAATATATTCATCATAAACACTCTTTACAGGTTCAAAGAGTGAGATCCATCGCGTTTCAACATTTTTTAAAATCTTCTTCCCACTCGTCAAACCAGCTGCAAAGTTTTTGAATTCTATAACCCTCTTTGAACTTCTACAAAAGAATCCATGCAAATCATCCATGAGCATATCTACTTTGTTAACCAATCTTTCCTTGCTAAGAATTTTGAATGCCAAATTTGTTCGATGTGCCATGCAATGTATACCAATCATATAAGGTGCAATGCTTGTTTGTAATCGAACAAAAAAGCCATTACGGTTTCCTTGCATTACAGATGCACCATCTGCTCCAAAACAAACAAACTTTCTAGCAAGGTTGAGTCCATCCAACCCACTAATCTCACATAGAGTATTCATCACAATATTATATAAATTTTCTGCAGTAGCACTCTCCTTCATTTTACACAAAGACAAAAAGTGCACATTTCTCACATGATTTTGTACTGTATAAAAATTCATACAAATCCATGAACTAGTGTCTACTGTAGTTACTTCATCTAATGATAGGGAAAAGAAATTAGCATTCTTTATGGTTTCTCCCAGGTCCTGCCTAACTACTTCAGCCATATGTTTTAAAAACACCCATCCACTATTAATAGACCAATGTGATGAAGGAAACTTGGGGATTGAATGGAAGTTTAACAAATCCTTATAATGGACATAATCTTTCATTGGCCTTCCAAGTTTTAAAATATGGAAAATGGTACCCATTTGGACTATTTTAGATTGCATTTATGTTGATACCTTTTCCTTGAATAAGCTATGAAGTGATCCCTTCATTTTCTTTTTACGATCATTTCTAATGTTGTTTTCATACATTTCAGCATTCTCAACATGCTTGCATTCTTTTGCAGTCTTCCACCTTGACTTGTTTTCCACTTTTCCATCAACTTCTTCCTTGTAATAAATTTTTCCACAATGCTTCTCAATGGTATCCTTCTTCAATTGCATTTTAACATCAATACGATATCTCCAACTACAAATCGTACATTTCACTTCAATCACATCACCATTTTCACAAATCGCAAGCTCCATGAATGGAAATGTCAAAGTCCACTCTAACTAAAATGACCTTCCAGAATCCCAATTTCCTCTCTTACGTTTATTAGGTTGTATCGTTTCTTCATATTCTTTAGTTAAATCAACTAATCCTTCAACATCACTAGTCAAATGTACTTCATTTTCAATGCAATTCTCTTGTACATATGTAGTTGATATATCAACCACGTTATGACTAGAAGCGTCAGAAAGATCAACTCAATTAGCTTCCTCTTCAATTTCATTTCTCTCTCTAGATGAATCTTGTTTTTGCACTTTGAAAATATGAAAATAAGTTTTTTTTTGAAGCTGTTGTCTTTCTTTTCTCTCTTTTTTCCATTGAAAGTATTCCCTGCTCAATGTGTTAAATATAAAATACTATTAGAGTAATATCACAAGTAAAAAGAAAAGCATTTAATTCCTACACATGTTAGAAAAACATTATGAATGTATTCACTAAAAAGTTTCATGTCACTATAATCAAACAAAAAAATCTAGAAAAATCATGTTAGTTAACACTTGGAAGTATGAATGTATTTACATTTTCAATTTTTTCTTCACTCTAGTTTAATTTATGTTAATATGCTAGTAATTTTCTCTACCAAAATTTTATGTTTATAAGCTAGTTTTAAGGCTAAACCATCATAAAATAGCTTGGAACAGATATAAAACTCCTTAATTGGATTCTTAAAACACAAGTAGAGTAATTTTCTTAAGTGTTTAAACACAACTAGACTTGGTTTCCCAAGTGATAGCTTACACTAGGAGATGAATGCATATTTCTCTTTGTAATACATTTTATAGAATAGTTCTACACTTAAAAAAAAGTTGAGAATAAACAATAAAAATCTTAAAACCCATTTATATAAGTATGTGAGTTATAAACATCAATTCACTATAATAAAATGAAAAATATCATTTGTATTATGGAAAGATAAAACCTATAAAAATATTAAATAAAACTATTATCAAGGTAAGTTGAATCATAAAAATTCAATACCCATTAATCCTAATGTATGACTAATATCAACTTACTATAATATAAATAAGAATCCATGGAAATAATACTTATAAAAACATCTTACTACTTACCGTAAGGATGCAACTTATTAAAAATTAAAAAAAGAAAACTATAATTTAAGTGAAAGCTCTTTGGGTTAATAAGCATAGACTTGTGTAGAAAGAATAATGCCACTTCTGCAAAGGTTACAATTTATAGATCTCAAGGGGCCTCTTCAATCCACCATTTTAATAGGTTTAAGAAAGTTATTCGAAGCAAAGGTTGAACAATAAAAGATAAAGGTCCCAGAATAATACCACTCATGTTATGCTACATTTTATAGGTGTAGATAATCTTGGGGTTTCTCCAAATCATCATCTTAATAGGTTCCAACAAATTTATTCCATGCTAGGGTGAACAAGAAAAGCTAAAGCCCCATTCTCCTATTCTGTGAGTTATACAGAAAAGCCACATGCTTCTACCATTTAACTTCTTTCCAAAACAAAAGAGTGATTTGGATCAATTAATTCAATTGTGCAAACAAAACAAGGGCTTTAATAGAGTGATCTCCCATAAAAATCACCTTTATAAATTTAATATTATCGCAAATAACTTATATATATATAAAATTATTATAACATAATAAAAAATTGTGAATAAATACCTATCAATTTTTTTCTAACGGGTTAGGTTAGGGTTTTCCATAAAAAAAATTACCTTTATAAATTTAATATTCTCACACATAGCTTTTACATAATATAAAATTATTATAACATTATAAGGAATTGTGGAGAAGTACTTGTCAATTTGTTTCTAATATCTAAAAAAACGCCTCCGATGTTTGAAATTTGTTATTTTATTTATTTTGAGAGGTTTCATAATATTGCAGATGACAAATTTACCAATGTCCAACGAATAGAGGCCTACGGATGTTATATTTTATGATTTCTAAACTCTAAAAAAACCTGCGATGTTTGAAATTTGTTATTTTACTTATTTTGAGACGTTTCATAATATTGCAGGAACATAGGCCTGCGGATGTTATACTTTATGATGCTCACTAGATACAGAGGTCCAGCTTTGAAAATGGGATGTCACTGGTCAGTGCCACTTGAGCAATAATCCACTGAAAACGATTAGAAATGACCGCTAAAGTACTATAATTATAACACGCCAGCTTTCGGTCTTCAATCCGAAACGCAGATGTTATATAATATAACATAAGTGGATAGAAATGACAGCCAAACAACCTACAGCCAAACTGGGATGGATCTATGCTGCGATCAGGTTTGAATTTGTAATTAATCCACTCACGTCGTAGCTTAGAGTTGTTCACACTCGACACATGTTATAATATCTCCCTCATACTGGGCTGTATCTCGACGCAATAATAAAATTATCCTCCTATGAAATGCTAAATTGGAAGAATCTTATACTAATTAACCTGACATAAGAAGTGTTCCTCCAACCATAAATATGATCCTCATCCAACCAGCTCTGGGCTTCAATAAATATAAAGTTGAAGGTCGGGTTCGAGAAGCACATCTTATACAAATATAGAAAACCGTCTTAATGGCCTTTCTAGCACATTCTATCGCTACTTCTTTTCGACTTTTTACTCGTGGTGGCATATCAATATATAAAGATAGATGGTAAATTCACTACTAAAAGCCTTCCTTTCCCTATGAAGGGTAAGACCTATTGGACGTATGGCGATAATTTCTATTTCCTGAACCTGTCCTTTTCATATGGTAAATTCTCCTCAGGTTCACAAGCTGGTCTGGATGCTCTTAACTGCAATTAAATTTACGAGGGTCAGGAGCACCGCTCACTCGATCTATTTACCTGACCCGAATCTATCTGATCACGAGTCAACCTTATATATATATATATATATATAAGGAAATTTCTCTGATTCTAAGACCACCATCTTGCTTCTCAGAGATTTGGTAGGTGGCAAGCTCTGGTGTGCTATATTTTTCAAATGCCTTTGAAGTCTAAATAGGCAAAACTAACGATACTTTTACCTTAGCACATATTATTTAATGCCTTTGTATCCAAATCCAAACTTCAAACAATTGAATGCAATTCCAGTCAAATCTGCTTCCTTATATATGCTCAGTGTTAGAGAGTATAACTATAAATTATAGATATGATATAGGGTCTATTTCTGCTTGGAATTTTAATATTATAAATTACAGATATGATGTAGGGCTATTTCTGCTTGAATTTTTTATCTTTCCCCTCGGTGTAATGAACCTGGTGTAATGACCCAGACCGTAAATCGTTTCAGACTCAGTGTTAGAGAGTATAACTATAAATTATAGATATGATATAGGGGCTATTTCTGCTTGTAATTTTAATATTATAAATTACAAATATGATGTATGGCTATTTCTGCTTGTATTTTTTATCTTTCCACTCGGTGTAATGAACCTGGTGTAATGACCCAAACCGTAAATCGTTTCAGACAAACCAAAAGCAGATCTATACTAATCACTTGGTGCTGTGAAGTCTATGGCTAGGATTAGTCTTCAAACTAATTAAATTAATGCATTCCAGTATCTTCATAATGTTCCAATTCAAACAAATTGTTACCAACGAACATTGAACATAATGTACAAGACTGTGAGGAAAAGGAGATGGCACTTAAGGTAACGTGGATAGCTGACTGTTGACAACTTGACACACCATGTTTAAGAGAGTCAGAAAGACCAGTATAGGCAATGGACTTATATGGCTCACCTGGACGCCAACACAGAGAGCCTATTCTTTACTTTGCTTGACTTTGAGTTTGGAAGCACATGAATGTCCAATGCCCTCAGTGATTGTGACATAATATTAATCTGGGTGGGGTTTTGTGTAAGCGTAGTCTAAAAGTTTTAGGATCTCAAATGGAAAAAAATTGATTTCAGGGTGTCAGTGTTCGCCTTCCGGGATGACTTTTAAAATCTCAATGAGTTTGGATAATTCAAATCCTTCTTTGCCTAATAATGTCATCAACCAAATGATATTGTTCTTATAATGTTTATTTGTGGAATAGAGTAGAGAATTTTGTAGCATCGTTGGGAGCCTATGTACTGCATTCTCTACACTGTCCAATGGCAATCAGAGTCCTAACGAATATGAACTTCCATAGTTGGGGTTGATGGTGTGGGCTTGTCATTGTTACATAAGTTTGGTGACAGTATTTTGTATTTTGTTGTTGGATAGATCATTTTTTAGTTGTTATTTCTTCCTTTCGCTCCGATTCCGATTCCTCATGGATCGGACTACGACTTAAATTGTTGCATTATTTATTCCCAACAAAGTAACTAACTTTATGAATCAAAGGGCTATGGCTTTCAAATCTGTTTAGACTAGGGACGATAATAGTTTGTTGGGACTCAGTTTGGGAGATGACTGAGCGAAGTATCGCCCATCACCAATTCGAGGAAGGAAGAAAGGGCTTGGTGGGAATTTGATATGAGATCTCAGGGGGCGTCAATGTCTGGACTTGGACTTGGTTGCTGGGAATTTCTTAAAGAACTTGTTAGATAAGGCACCGCGTGAAACGAAACGATCTGCTTTCGGTTTGTCTGAAACGATTTACGGTCTGGTTCAGTGCACTAGAGATTTACACCAGGTTCATTACACCGAACCTGAAAGAACCACTCGGTCTAATGAACCTGCAGATCTATACTAACGCCCAGGTTGCAAAACTCTGTCCAATAGCCAAAAAATGTAGAGAAACTAATCCCCATCAATAGATTTAAACTAGCGGAAGCAATGTAGCAGGTTTGATTTTGGTTTCAAATAAAAATAAAAATAAGGGTTTTTCTACCCATGCGATGGCGATAGAACTCATTAATGGTAAAAAAAATAGGAAGAACTAAATATCTATTTCACATAAACCTTTCTTATTTAAATTTACTATTTTTTAAAGCTATACAAACAATTCAGATTCAAGATTAGACTGTAAAAACATTAAAACCACATACCTTAACTCGCTGTAAAAATAATTAGCAAGAATATACAACCCTTGTCCCTGGTGATGGCTAAAATTTATCCCCTTTGCTTGAAAATAGGCGAGTAGGATTCCATATTTTTTTAACCCCAAAAAAATAGGCGAATATGACTCCAAAATTTTCTTGCGCTCACTAAAATAGGCTAATAGGATTCCTTTATGCCATATATGGTTTGGCTATTTATACCTAAAAATATTATTAGGGTTTTGAAATGAAGCGAAATATAATATAATTGAATATTATAAAATATTCGCCGACTCTAAAAAATTATCCTAAAATTTCGCGTTTTGGCTATAATTCGCCCATAAAAATTACCCTGATTGGGGGGCAGCTCCATAAGTTGCCAAATACTCGTCTGAGTCCTCTAACTCAGAGACCTCATCGTCCTCAATAGTTCTTTTCTTAGGCCCCTCCACACACTTTCAACTCGAAACAGTGAAAATGACATGTGTAATGTGTTAGTTTTTCAGAATTTACTTCAATCTGATCTAGGATCTTAACTGAGAGAACAACATGTACAACATATCAATCATGGACATAATAATGCAAGCACATAAGAGACAATAGACACACATAGATTCACTGGGGAAAACCATAAAGGTGAAAAACCCCACAACTTCCTCAGAGATAGATAGAGCAATGATACAACTTAAGCATAAGAGATATACTCCTAGCAGCATATTCTCCTCCTCCACTAGTGCGCTACTCTCCAATGAGTGTAAGAGTGAGTAAGTGAATGATCAAATAGAGTGCTTCCTGCACTCTATTTATATTTCACTTGACTTGCCTAATAAGCTTTACTAGGGCGGCCTTAACTTAACCACATAACATAATGTTGACAGGGCCGACCTCCAATAGGGTGGTCTAATAACCCTTTAACCCACATGACTTATACAGGGCCGACCCCAACAAGGTGGTCTAATAACCCATCAAGTATAAGTTACGACACTTACAATATAAATGACGACACTTCCGTATAGAGGAATAATAACATCTCTATAGGAATACAATATACATATATGAAATACATTCCGAAGTTACAAATACATCAACACTCCCTCTTAACTAGGAAGGTATTTCTCGACATAGATCTACTAGCACAAGTCTTCTTTTCTGGATCAACGTCACTGGATCATCGTCATCGAATCATCGTCATCATCACTGCTATTGCTATCTCAATCAATCTCCGATCTACTCATCATGGGAAGTTCTACAGAGCCAGCCCTTTTTCATGTTGGATGTAGGCCCACCACCTGTAGGTCTTCATCATCAGTGGTCATACCATGGATCCTCAGGATTTATTACGTGCATCAACAAAACCTAGCAAGAGCATGTCAGGACTGATTATGTGCCCAGCACAACCTGCAAGATCTCCAAAGGAGCTATTGCATGTGACCAAGAAAAACCTACCAAGAGAATTTGTCAAATCTCCCATGGAGCTATTATATGCCATAGGAAAAACCTAGCAAGAGCATCTGCAAATCTCTCAGGGAGACATTATATGCAACCAACAAAACCTAGCAAGAGCATCCTAGGACTGATTACGTGCCCAACACAACCTGCAAGATCTCCCAGAGAGAAATTATATGCCACGGACAAAACCTAGCAAGATAATTTACCAGATCTCCCAGGGAGCTATTATATGCCATAGGCAAAACCTAGCAAGAGTATTTGTAAATCTCCCAGGGCACTATTATATGTCCTTCCAAGGAAAACCTAGCAAGAGCATTTTCCAGACCTCCCAGGGAGCTATTACATGTCGTCAGAAAAACCTAGCAAGAGTGTCTGCAAATCTCCCAGGGTGCTATTATATGCTTATCTACACAACCTGTCCATGGCCATAGAGTATCAACGTGATACTCACCACACATCATCCTGATGTACATCACATGATCATCCTGATCATCATCATAGCATCATCCTAATGCATATCATCTAGAGCAACATCCTAAAGCTCATCATCCATGATCATCCTAATCATACAATGCATCCACCTGAAGCATATCTGATACATATCATCTGGAGAAACATCCTGAAGCTCATCAACCATGATCATCCTGATCATATAATGCATCCACCTGATGCATATCTGATACATATCATCATCCATGATCTACTTTATCATACAATGTATCCACCTGATACATATACAAATAAATGATCCAACTGATCATCATAAGCATCCAACATGATGCATGTACATATACATGATCCAACTGATCATAACAAGCATCCAACATGATGCATATACATATACATGATCCAACTAATCATATCCAGCATCCAACATGATGCATATACATATACATGATCCAACTGATCATATCCAGCATCCAACATGATGCATATACAGAGCAGTAACTGGAGCATCGTCCTGATGCTCATCATCCAGCACTTACATCCACAACCATGGGAAGGATCCTCCTCTCACCATGCTTGGAATGGCTTCAGCAAATGTGTCCATCCCTTCTTCCTCAAAGTGTCGTCAATCTGAAGAACACCAATCCTCTCTCTGAAGTACTCAAACTTCACTCTGGCTAGTGGTTTCGTCAACACATCTGCAACCTACTCATCCGTCGCAACATACAGGAGCTTCTCTACTCCTCTCTGCACCATATCCCTAATATAGTGATATTTGATCTCAATGTGTTTTGACCTATCGTGGAACACTGGGTTCTCAGATAGCTTCACACAACTCTGGTTGTCACAAAAGATACCAGTAGCCTTCATTGGGAGATCAAATAACTCAGACAGTAGCTTCCGGAGCCATACTACCTTACAACTAGCTGAACAAGCTGCAACATACTCTGCTTTGGTTGTACTCAGTGCTACGTAGGACTGCTTCCTGCTAAACAAGGAGATCACACCTGATCCCATACTGAAGCAACACCCAGAAGTGTTCTTCCTATCTACGGCACTGTCTACCCAGTCCGAATCAACATAACCCTACAGGTTAAACTTTTGATTTGCATCATACTTGAGCCCATAATCAATCGTACCCTTCAGGTACCTCAGAATATGCTTTACAACAACCAGGTGAACACCTCTGGGATCCATTAGGAACTGGCTCAATGTATTCACCACAAAGCAAATATCTGGACTCGTGTTCGTCAGGTACATCAAGGACCCAATCATCTGACGATACATCGTGACATCAACCGGCTTAGATGAAGCATCACACAAAAGCTTCAGGTTTGATGCCATAGATGTGGCCATGGCTTTGCAGTCCATCATCCCAAACCTCTTTATGGTCTCTACTGCATACTTCCCTTGTCCAAGGAAGATCCCTCTGCACTCTGCCACACCTCCATCCCTAGAAAATAGTGCATCATCCCCAAGTCCTTCATCTCGAACTCAGTAGCAAGCTTCCTCATTGTGTCGGCAATCAATCTATCCTCTCCTGTTACAAACAGGTCATCCACATACATTAAGAGCATCACAGGATTGTCTTCCTCAACCTCGTAGTAAAGGTTGGAATCCGCTTTAATCTTGGTAAATTCCAAGCTGGATAGAAAGATGTCTATCCTACCATACCAAGTCCTAGGAGCTTGCTTCAAGCCATACAAGGCTTTCTTCAACCTGCACACATATGAATCTCTGTCATGTGTCTCAAAATCAAGTGGCTGCTCCACATACACTTCCTCTTCAACTACACCATTCAAGAAACCTGTCTTGACATGCATCTGGTGTATCTTCCACTTCACCACTACAGCCAAGGCAAGTACTGATCTGATGGAAGTGTATCTAAGTACAGGAGAAAAAGTCTCTTCATAGTCTATTCCCTTTTTCTGGGAGAAGCCACGAGCTACAAAATCTCTCTTTGTATTTCTCTATGCTGCCATCTGCAGCATGCTTGATCTTTGGAAGTCACAACAGACTTCCCATCTGGTCTTGGGACCACATCCTAAACATCTTTCTTCATGATCGACGGATCATGGTATTCTTCCATTACTTCATCCCGGATCCTGGGAACTTCAATATCTTCAATAGATAGCTTAGCTGCTGGAACAAATGTTGTAGTCCTTCTTTTGTAGGTGACGGTATACGATCTTTCCTACAAAACAAGTTAAATTGCATGATTAGAAACATCTCATAGTTTTCAGAACAAATTCTTACACATAAATAAATATGTCATACAGTCATGCAATTATTTTAGCCAATGCTTCAATACAACATTTATCCATATCCCGAAACTTTCTAGATGCCTTCCAATCTCTACCAGAACATTGTTAAGAGTGTGCACAACTCCCAACATGTCAACAAAGAGGTTTCATTCTAGATAAGTAGCAATGGAATGTTGTACAGTGCCATATGCCACTTACCCATCACATGCATATTAGTAGTATATTGTTAATTAATGCAATTATTCTAATATGCATAATACACACCCTAAGTCTAGGAACATAAGCATATACATCATTGAACAATATTATTTAAACAAACAAATATGCAAGAAATGACAATTCAAATACTTATCTTTGTTTGGTTTTAGGGTGGACTCCCTCTCAATATTTGCTTCGTTGTAGGAACTACTGGAGCGTGCTCCCTCTTGATCTTTGCTTCCTGGATTACCTGTCCTTGAACTTATATCCATCCTCGATCACTTATGCATACTTACTAGTATCATCATTGTGTTATCCTCGAGGTCTCATACATACATTCATTAGTATAATCTCAATACTATCAAAACACAATAATATTAAACATGTATAGTCATAATCATTTCAAACAAAGATAATAAACATTAGTATTCAAGGTTTCAGGGAATACTTATTTTACTCGTTCATATTCTTATTTGACCAAAGGACTTTGTTAGTCATGTCATCAATCAAGGTAAGAGACATAATATGCATAAACCCTTGATTACCTACATTTCTAACTTCATGAATAATCATTATCAACCATACAACAGTATAAGATCCTAACACAAGGTAGGATTCTAACTTGATATAGGAAAAACATACCTGGTTATCATATTTGCTAGTTATGTCTAGTAATGTCTTCTTGTTCTCTTGAATGACTTGTGCTAGTAACCTACATATCTCATAGGTTAAGCATTGTAGAACCAAATTATACATACCTCATAAGTAGAGCTTCTATGTGATCCATGACAATGGATGAATCTTTGTCTTCATGTTACCATGGTCAAATGTTCTTGAACTAGAATATGATTTCTCTTTCTTGATGTACCTTTCATGTTAGCGGAAAACATCAACCTCATACAACACCACAATGCATTAGTACAATCATAAGTGTCAAAACCCTAATCAATGAATATCTGCATTCATAATTTTATTAAGGTGATACGACAAGTCTAAAGTTAATCGAGATTGTACTAACCTTAATGAAGACAAACATACCATAAACTTAATCATGAACAGATATCGAAACATACATGGATAAGTCATACCTGTCGATATTGCTTGTAATCTTCTTATGTAAGGCCTTAGTCTCATCTCCCTCTGAAACAGGAACTTCTTCACTTATGCAAGTGACCAATCCATTCTCTTCTAGGATTAACCCAATCCACTTGATTTGCAGAAACTAGATCTGGTAGCTAGATTAGGGTTTGTCAGGCAAACCCTAAAAATTCAAACTTTTAATTTCAAACTTCTGAAAGGATAGAAAGATGCACCTTGATGAGTTGATCAACCTGGTATACTCAGAATTTCAAAACTGCAAATTTTCACCTCTCAAATTTGCTTTTCAAACTTTCAGATTCACTAGGGAGGACCCTGAATTAGGGTTTGAGTTTCCTGGAGCTTCACCCAACCAAATAGTTTGATCCAAAGCTCTAAACTTCGATTTTTCCAAGGCGCTTCCAGATATGGTCACATATTTCAAAAATTCCCATTTTTGCAGAAGCCCTAATTTTTCACCTTTCCGATCAAAGTCCCGAAATAGGGTTTGATCAAGCTCGGCCTTCTGCCCAACCAAAAAATACAATCTTGGTATCTAAATTTTGATTTTGATGAGGATCATCCATTAGGGTCTCCGATACAAAAATTACAACATTCTCTGAAACCCTAAATTCCCGAAGCCGTGAACAATGGTGCTCAAAATCCAATTTTGTTTTGACATAAATATGCACCTGATTGTTTCTGGTGTAACTCTGAAAATTTGGATCTACAAGGTCTGAACATTCTTTCTGTGGTATATTGACCTGTTATCTTTCCGACCCCATAGGTCTGACCTCAAATGGATTGTCTGAGAGAGAGTTATGCCAAGTATCGCAACGTGGCTTATTTATGGGATAAAACAAGAGAGCGAACTTGTACGGAGTGCCACGTGTCACTGGTTCAATTTCGGCCTCTGAAAATCGTACTTGTGAAACTACAGTCCTTGCACTACCTGCCACTTTTTACTCAATTTCATTTGGAGCTTCCTAGCCCATGTTGTGACCTTTTTTCCTAGGTCACCTGTTTATGACTGAGATCTGGAAGAGGCAGAAACCCTATATTGTACAGATCATAAATCTGAAAGTACAATGAATTAGAGGCTCTCCTTTGGACACAAGGTACATGGGGATCTTATCTTTGAGCTGTACAATTTTCAAATCCTGAAACCTTGCTGAAATGAATTTATAGTGAAATTTCTACAATGACTGGCTTTTTCTATATCCAGCCCTAGCTTCGCAAGTGCAACAAGTGTCATAAATGCCATACCATGCCTTCTTTCAGGATAGCTCTGATACCATGTTAGTTTTTTCAGAATTTATTTCAATATGATATAGGATCTTAACTGAGAGAACAACATGTACAGCATATCTACAGCATATCAATCATGGACATAATAATGCAAGCACATAAGAGACAATAGACACACAGAGTTTGGCTAGGGAAAACCATAAAGGTGAAAAACCCCACAACTTCCTCAGATATAGATAGAGCAATGATACAACCCAAGCATAAGAGATATACTCCTAGTAGCATCTTCTCCTCCTCCACTAGTGCGCTACTCTCCAATGAGTGTAAGAGTAAGTAAGTGAATGATCAAATAGAGTGCCTCCTGCACTCTATTTATATTTGACTTGACTTGCCTAATAACCTTTACTAGGTCAGCCTTAACTTAACCACATAACATAATGCTGTCAGGGACGACCCCCAATAGGGTGGTCTAATAACCCTTTAACTCACATGACTTATACAGGGCCGACCCCAACAAGGTGGTCTAGTAACCCATCAAGTATAAGTGATGACACTTACAATATAAATGACGACACTTCTGTATAGAGGAATAATAACATCTCTATAGGAATACAATATACATATATGAAATACATTCCGAAGTTACAAATACATCAACATAATGTGGGCTCCCCCTAATTTGAAATCCCCCTTTTTCCCCATTTTCTCCCTTTGACCATATGAGAGTCCTTCGACCTCCAGTTTTTGCACTGTTCACACCACCGGAATCAGTATTTCGTACCCATGATAATGCTTGAGACATTTTCTCGTTCTCACCGACATTTATTCTAGGTCGTTCTTTAGTGGCCCTACCTCGATTTGAATGCCATCACGTACGTTGACACCTACTTGTACCTCTATAAAGTTTCCTCTGTGGAATCCTATTCACAAGCTCTTCGCTCCCTCCATACTGTAGTACTTACGTTGTTTTTCTGCCATTCATCTCCCTAGAAGGAGGCCCCATCAGTGTTCTACCCACCTTTTCAATGGTCCACTCATAACCATCCCCTTATCCAAACACTTTCTCCTTGCTTGAATTTCACGTCTGTTTGGTATACTTTTATCCCTTTTTCAGGCCGAACAGACTACCTATGAAAAATGAACTTATGGAGTTACTATTAAGCTCTTTTTTTACTCCTGAATGAATGAAAGTATTGCCAATCAATGTTGCTTCCTTTCATGTTCGTTAAAGTACTTGAAAGGGTGTCTATCCGGTATAAGTTTAACCCTTTTCCAAGTCAGATGGACTAATTACGAAAAATGAATACTCTAGCCCTTTCGGCTAGAAGAGTTCTCCATTGCATACTTTTATGCTTTTACGGGCTTTGGGGCCTAACCTACAAAAAACAACACCCTGGGAGTCTTCTCTCTGCTTTTAGACTCTCTAATATTGTAATCACCAACGAGCATGCATCGTATTGGACTCATCAAAATCCACACAACAATACCATCTCGAGCACACTTCTATCCCTTCTTTGATCTCGTTAAACCATGAAGAAGGCTCAAATGGTTCCTTTCGGTGCCCCTATAGATCACATATATAAGTCCCATATTATGGCATTATTCCCCAGTATGGTATCCTTTGTTCATAATATTCTGCTATGTGTTAGCCTTGGATTCCCTCCGATATCACATATCAGTTCCCCCCTCTAAGTGTCCCCCATTGCAGTCACAGTCCCTGATCCCCAAAGCTATGACCCTCTTCCCTTGAGATCATTTTTATATGTTGCTCGGTCATCCATGCCGTCATACTCTGAACAAAGGAATTTTGAGTCTTATTACTTAGCGTCCCTCATATCCCCTAATAGTGTCTCTGTCCCATGTCCAATTCTATCACATCTTGGTTGTCTCCCTTGCGCTCCTATAGAGGAAACCTCATTTCCTTGGTAGTTGTAGGTCTCCCTCTGTTGATGCCAGCACATCTATTCCAGAGGATAAACCCAAAGGTCCCTATACCTTGGCCTCATAACCACTAGTGGTGAGTTCCTACGGACCATCTGAGGGGATTCCTTAGTGCCCTTTAACATGGTTGTTTCTCACATGCTCGACTTCAGCTCCATCATTACACCGTTGATATTCATATAGGGTGTTGGTCCTTTCAGTTATTGGTCAAAGACCCCAGATGTCCCCCAACTATAGCACATTGGTGAGTCTCTTTGGAACCCCTCTAGTAGTTTATTTATCTCGATATCTAAGTTGTGGTGGTGACAGTGTTTGGAAGACCTTCAGTTAGTTATATGCTTCCTAGTGTATCCAGTTCAGATGTAGTCCATTATACCTCCGAGATTCCGACTCTTAGTCTAGAGTCCACACCCTAGTTGGGAACTTTCTGATCCAACATAGCATTAGTTGTTTTGATACTGCATTCAGGATGAATTCCATTATTTCCAGTTTCAGTTCTTCATATCAGTCACAGTTGGATAGTGATTACATTCCAGATTTGAGTCCCCTCTAGACAATTATGATGTACACAACAATTTTATATGTATTGCTCAGGTTCCCTTTGGGCCTCATCTTTATTTTTATATCTTTATACATTGATATGAGCATGGGTATGCCCACCATGTCCATATATTTGAGATTATATGTACCTCATATATATTGAGTGTTGTATCTTCATATTCGACCCTTGTAGCCCTGGAGAAGCACTTGTCCTACCCTTCATTGCAACTACTATTCTCCATACTACCATCGCATCCCTTATTCTGGAAAATTAATCACCTGTGATGTCTATCGGTCATAGGATGAGATACTACCCTTACACATCAGGGGGAAATCTATTAAGACCAAAAAAATCCTCACCATGTTCGTCCCCTAGTTACATCACCACATTCCTTATTTTTCCCCATAAAAATCCTTCACTAATCACTAAATCCTAAGTCAAAAACCCACAAATTGGCTCATAATTATGTTTCCTTCTCCAAAATAAGGAAAAATGGATTTATTTCCTCCAAAACAACAAAAAGTCCCCCAAAATAGGGAAAATTGCCCCCAAAAAAGGCAAAAAAGAAAAAAGAAAAAAGAGGAAAAACATTCAAAATGTCAAAAAGAGGGAAAACCCTTAATTGCCACCCAAATTTCACCTGCAACTCTTGAAGCCTCCATTTGACTTCTAGTTTACCCATTGTGATTTTTTGCTACCATTAGTGACACCTATGTGGAGAACAACCGAAGTTTCTTAGAGACCAAGGAATCGTTGCTTCAACTTTATACAAGGGTCCCCTACTCACTCCACTTGAGGTAACTATGATTGTACTTTCATCATTCATTTAATAAAATCCAAAATATTCTTTCCCTACTCTTTTGTATGTGTGAAAGGATGCCAAATGCTTAGGATAGTTTTATTCTCTGCATTTACTTTTATTTACTGTTTTTACTGCATGCATGTTTCATTCTGAACTGTTAGTAAGATTTCCACAAGTCTTTGTAAGTGTATTGTTGCACTAGCTAGTGTGAATAACCTAGCTACATATGTTATAAAAACACAATAAATAGAAAAATAATGGTGAGATGGCCTCTTTTTCTATGCATGTTGGGTGAGTGGCTTTCTTTGATTTTAACTTCAAATTTATTATGGTGGTTTGAGTTGCATAAATAAAAAACAAATTCAATTTTCCTTCTCCCTATCCTTGTTGGGCTTCGAAATTGTCATTTATAATGATTTTATTTATATTAATTTCCCGGCCTATTACTGTAATTTGATACAACTATCCTTAAAAATGGCTATCTTTTATTGTCTTTCATCAATTAAAACACTTAAACGTAAATGAAGCCTAATGTGTTACTTTTAATGTATTAAATGCAATATTGTGCCAATCATAAGCATTTCGGTACTTAATTTGACCTTTCATTCAGCCTTACGTTTGGTCCTTAAGTTTTGCACTAGGTTTAATGGCATGTTTGAATATTAGGTTCTTGGTTTGATTTATCCGTGTCTTCTATTTTTTCGTCAATCCTGATGATCCTGCATGTACAAATTAAAACCATAAAGTGATGATGAGTTTTTTTTTTTTTTGAACCAAAGAAGAAAATAGAAATATTAAAAAAAGATTAAATATTAAAATTCTTTGAACTTTAAATCACTCATAAATAAAACTATTTTTAACACACTCATATGTTTCAAATTAAAAATAAAACACACACTCATATAAACATAAAAGACACCCATTAAATAAATCAAATATTACGTGGCTTTTTCTATGAAAAATATTATGTTGAGATGAAAACTATTTTATATGCCACTCACTCCTTTATGGTTATTAATATAATAACGAAACTCTTTTAGATGGAATGGTTGGATTATTAGTTCGTTCAAAACATTTATTCATGCCGTTGGGTTTAATAATAATGAAACAGTTTTGTGTTATGTGCAGGCCATAAGAAACAACACACGCAATGTGAGGATGAAATGAAGAAGGATCACATGAAGGTGGCAACCAACAAGGATCTGGAACCCAACTAATAAAATCAACCAATAGAATTCAAGCACACAGGCGCCAATGTGGCCAACAACCCAACAGAAAATCCGCTCATAATCCAAATTCGTAAAACTAATTTCAGTTACAGGTCATTCGGACCTTCATTAATCTTTCTGTTAAACATGTATTTTAACAGACAACAAATTTCAAGCTGGATCTACGGGAAAACAGAGGTGAAATTGGAAATTCTGGAGAATGTTTTTTGTGTGCAATAGGTCCATTTAGGTCATAGTAAGGAATTTCTTCAAAATTCCAAGCCGTTTGAGAGAAATCCATGGTTCCTTGAAGCCAACTTGCCCAGAAAACGGAAACACGTGGCTGGCCATTTCGGATTTTGTTCTTGTGTGTTAATGATTCGGTTCTCCAGCAGTAAAGACCCTCTATTTTTAGAGAGGTCGACCACTGAAAGGGTCGACCTGCTCTCTCTTGTAAACATTATATAAAGTTTCCCAGGATTGAGAAGCGATCTCTCTTTTCTAGCTGCAAGTAGACATAGAAACGTTGTATCTTTTTTTTAAGTCATTATATTTATGTTCTAGTTTTTATAATATTTTAGCAGTGCGTGTGGTGATTGATTGATTGAGGCATATCCTCTGATTGCTGAGAAGGGCCCCTCAACAGCTAGTGGTCTTCTGCCTGTGTACATAATTTGTCTTTGTGTTCTGCAGATAAGTTGTTTTATTTGTTTAATTTATGTATTTGTTCTATATCTGATATCTTTGTTTTGTAATATATATATTGTTGTTTTGCTGCTTATGTCAATAATATCTCTGTGTTACGATCTGTGTATCTAATTTGTTGTTCATATTAATGATATTTCCATAATATAATTAGTGACCGGCCATGCTTAGTTGCTTAGTTTGATTTTAATCTTGTTATTTATAAATACTTAGAGTTTAGTTAGCTTAACATTCTAAGTTCATTCATATTTAGAATCAATTCTGGTAGTTTTCCTGTAGCTATTCTTCTCTCATTTTCTTGTAAACTCTATTCTGCTGCTAACTCAATTTATTCTTTAGAATTAGGAAATGGTCGACCAAAAGCTTAACTAGTTTGTAGTTGTTTTTAGTTTCCTCCTTCCATCATTGTAGTTAGATATTGCTGCCAATTCCTCTATAGTTAGCATTAGTCTCTTTCTCTTCTTCTCTATTAGCTTTTCTTCCTATTGTTGTAGGTTAACTCTATTTTATTCCATTTCAGCCTTCTTCCTACATCTCATAGAAATAATTCCTCTTCTTAGGTAATGATTAGGGTAGATAATTTCTCATTAGCTTAGATTCTCTCTAATTCAACCTATTGCTTCCTTTGTACTATAGGATCATATGCCTAAAGCTAGCTGGTAATTAAATCATCCAAAACTCTTCTTTTTTCCTTAATTTAAATCATTTTCCTCCATTTGGACCGCCATTCAGACTAGCGTTCAAGTCGTCATTCAGACCTATTTACTTTCTCTACTGTTTTAGGCCTTTTTCCGAATCTAATTTCTTCTGCCTTTCAAACATCATTCTTCTTGCTTCTCCTTAACAGTTTTTGATGTAATTTAATCTCGCTTCTTGTTACTTAGAGTTTTTAATTAAGTTTTGTCATTCCTTGCTTCTTCTTTACTTCCTCCTTATCCTCTTCTCATCCTTCTTCCAAGGTTCAGATCTGTAGTTATGTTTTGCTAATTAGTTACTGTTTAGAACATATTAATATTGTTTCTAGATAGTTTATTTTTCCAGTAATAGTTTAATAATTCTATTTTCCAAGTTGTTTTAGCTTGATAGTTTCTATTTAATGAAGATGTTCATGTTTTAAGATTTGGATTAATATTAAATATCTTTATTGAATTTTCTACTTGCCTCATTCGTTAATCAGTTTCCTGTTTTCATAGATAGAATAAATTCCTGCATTTGAATTATGAAAGTCATGCATGTAGTGTAAAGTCATATAGTTGCATGTTAGCACATTTGCATATTTAGTCATCTTAGGTTAGTTCAAGCCTTCAATCTTGCACATATAGTGTTTGCATCTCACAAGCTCTGTCCTTGGGTTGACAATTTAGATATTGGAATTATTTAACACATAATAAACACCAACATTTTGGCGTTGTTTCCAGGGAGGTGCTAAAGGGATTGGGGTCTAGGTAGATAGGGGTATATATGATGCTTTTACATTAAACAACAAGGGGGGGGGCGAGAACTGTAATACGAGAGGTAAGAACCTGTGCATCCACTATAGTGGGGTGCCCCAAAGCCTTGTTGTTCCTTTTTGCACAAGTATGATTTCCTCTATGTACATCTGAGTATTTAATTTTCCATAATTTATTTCATAAAGTTTACCTTCCTTCCTTTCAAGTGTGTTATTCTTTCAGCAAGTGTGGTGTGTTTAGTTCGCAAAATTTGTTTTAGTAATAGAGAGTATTTATAAAAAAAGGACATAATTTTTTTTTGGGTGTTGTAAGAACCCAGGGGCTAATCCATGTTAGAAGTAGGATCTATCAACCAAAAAAATGGATTCATAGGTTAGCAGCAGTATGAGAAAACTCTCTCAAATCCTACAGTAGCTGGGATATCAATTTCTTCTTCTTAAGGAGAACACATCTTTATGGAAATAAAATTTTTATCTACCTCTACAGAAATAATAGAAGAACCACAATTCCATGAGCTACAAACTGAATCTCCTTGCCAGTTTAACAAGGAAACCAGAAACTTGGAAACTACATTTGATGGAGAGAGACCTGATGTTGAAGAGTTCTCCACATATCTATCGACAGATCTTTCATGTACTCACGCAATTGAACATTTAGAAGAAGAGGATATGCATGGAATTAGGAAGGAAGGTGAGTATCAGGATTACATCGAAATATGGTTCCAAGAGGTAATGAGGCCACAATACCATTCCTTCATTCGACACCTTCTGTTGCAAAAACAAGTAAGTCGGTTGATTCTCCACATCTAGGTAATCACTACTTTAAATTTTTCATATGTGGATATAGGTATGTTTTTCATTTTGCCTCGCACATGGTTACATTGGAAAAGTTCCTACACTTTAATATTGAGTTTTTCTTTCTTTTAGATAGCATAGGATAGTATGTATATAAATAAAAAGTTGTATGTGGTTAGTTAGCTTTAGATATTCATACAACTTCACTTTCTGTTTTCCTTTAAAATAAAAGAACTAAGAATAAGATCATGTTAATGACTAAACCAAAGCAATCTTAGATCATACATGCATATTTCTTATTATACCAGTTACTCGAAGACCTACTTTAATTATTATGATCTCCACAAAACTCAATCTTACACCTATGGACTCCTAGTTCACCCTGGACTCATTATCAAAACTTGTCTCTAAAGCACCTTTAAAAGGTATCCTAAAAGTGGGTGATATTTTCTATTTTGTGGGGAACATTATTGACCTTTTATGAAGAAGATAGACTATGAAGTCAAAGAACAGCTTTAAGTTATTATATTTTGACATGATCTGTAATTTAGGCCATTATAAATAAAGTTGCTCATAAGGTTCATGCTAAAATATTGAATTATGTGTTTAGCAGGCTTAGCACACTCTAGTGCCAACTGGCTTCCTTACAAAATATATATATATATATATATATATATATATATATATATCATTATACAAAGCAAACCTGCTGGGGTACTGAACAGGCTCGCTAGCAGTGGGTCCATGCTAAGTAAAATCTTAAACAAGGAAGCTCGGTAAGTGCAAGTAAACCCGTCGGGGTACTGAACAGGCCTGCTGGCAACGGGTGAATATCGGGTAAAAGAGGTTTGGTTAATGCATTGCTATTCACATAGCTCATAAAAAACCTGAGTATACAAACACATGTTTAGGCCGATTATTTATACTATCATTAGATAATGGTTGTAAGTTGGACTTGGACCGTGTCATCTAATTCAAACAAATACGTAGGATATGATTATCCTAGAAATGGGACCCATAATTATAGTAGATCTCACAAACTTTACGGTGAACCTTATCTATATTATTTGGATGACAGGAGATCTTTACAATGAGTCATGGACGACTAGTTTTCCTATGGCATTTTTCGCATCTCTTACACTATTATTCTTGATGTGGTCTTTGTGAGCATAAACTGATGAACTTGCATGTATTAAAGAATCTGCCTTAGTATAATATTACCTTCTATGTGTTGTTGATCCAAAGTGTTAACATAAGAGAACACAACTCAGTCTTAATTCATTCATGGCACAAGGACGTGCCATACCTTTGGTCTGGGGGAGCAGAGAGTCTCAATTTATATGATCTTCATAATTACGAATTATTACTAGTTGGCATAATTGTATGTATTAAGAAATCTTAATTAATAGTTGTTTTGTTCTTCTCATAACATAACATTAATAATAATAAAAAAAATTCTAAGTTCTAGTTTTTCATGCATTAATAAAGTTGGCTTAGTTTTGCAGAAAAATTGCCTACTTGAAGATCAAACAGAGTCTTTGAATAAATGAAAGACCACTTCCAATTCATTCATGGCACGTGGACATGCCATACCTTTGGTCTGGGGGAGTGTTGGGCTTCGAAATTGTCATTTATAATTATTTTATTTACATTAATTTCCCGGCCTATTACTGTAATTTAATACAACTATCCTTAAAAAGGGATATCTTTTATTGTATTTCATCAATTAAAACACTTAAACATAAATGAAGTCTAATGTGTTACTTTTAATGTATTAAATGCACTATTGTGCAAATCATAAGCATTTTGGTACTTAATTTGACCTTTCATTCATCCTTACGTTCGGTCCCTAAGTTCTGCACTAGGTTTAATGGCATGTTTGAATATTAGTTTCTTGGTTTGATTTATCCGTGTCTTCTATTTTTTCGTCAATCCTGATGATCTTGCATGTACAAATTAAAACCATAAAGTGATGATGAGTTTTTGTTTTTTGTTTTTTGAACCAAAGAAGAAAATAGAAATATTAAAAAAAAGATTAAATATTAAAATTCTTTGAACTTTAAATCACTCATAAATAAAACTATTTTTAACGCAGTCATATGTTTCAAATTAAAAATAAAACACACACTCATATAAACATAAAAGACACCCATTAACTAAATCAAATATTACGTGGCTTTTTCTATGAAAAATATTATGTTGAGATGAAAACTATTTTATATGCCACTCACTCCTTTATGGTTATTAATATAATAATGAAATCTTTTAGATGGAATGGTTGGCTTAATAGTTCATTCAAAGCATTTAGTCATGCCATTGGGTTTAATAATAATGAAACAGTTTTGTGTTATGTGCAAGCCATAAGAAACAATATACGCAGCGTGAGGATGCAATGAAGAAGGATCACATGAAGGTGGCAACCAACAAGGATCTAGAACCCAACTAGTAAACTCAGCCAATAGAATTCAAGCACACAGGCGCCAATGTGGCCAACAACCCAACAGAAAATCCGCTCATAATCCAAATTCATGAAACTAATTTCCGTTATAGGTCATTCGAACCTTCATTTGTCTTTATGTTAAAAACATTTTTTAACAAACAACAATTTTCGGGCTGGATTTGCGGGCAAACGGAGGTGAAATTGGAAATTCTGGAACATGGTTTTTGTGCGCAATAGGCCCATTTAGGTCATAGTGAGGTTCTTCAAAATTCCAAGGCATTTGAGAGAAATCCGTGGTTCCTTGAAGCCAACTTGCCCAGAAAAATGAAAACACGTGGCTGGCCATTTCGGATTTTGTTCCTGTGTGTTAATGATTCGGTTCTCCAGCAGTAAAGACCCTCTATTTTTAGAGAGGTCGACCACTTAAAGGGTTGAACTGCTCTCTCTTGTAAACATTATATAAAGTTTCCCTAGATTGAGAAGAGATCTCTCTTTTCCAGCTGCAAGTAGACACAGAAACGTTGTAACTTTATTTTAAGTCAATATATTTATGTTCTAGTTTTTATGAGAGTTTAGCAGTGTGCATGGTGATTGATTGATTGAGGCACAACCTCTGATTGCTGAGAAGGGCCCCTCAACAATCAGTGGTCTTCTTCCTGTGTACATACTTGTCTTTGTCTTCTGCAGATAAGTTGTTTTATTTGTTTAATTTATGTATTTGTTCGGTATCTGATATCTTTGTTTTGTAATATATATATTGTTGTTTTGCTGCTTATGTCAATAATATATCTGTGTATCTAATTTGTTGTTCATATTAATGATATTTCCATAATATAATTAGTGACCGGTCACGCTTAGTTGCTTAGTTTGCTTTTAATCTTGTTATTTATAAATACTTAGAGTTTAGTTAGCTTAACATTCTAAGTTCATTCATAGTTAGAATCAGTTCTGGTAGTTTTTCTGTAGCTATTTTTCTCTCATTTTCCCGTAAACTCTATTCTGCTGCTAACTCAATTTATTCTTTAGAATTAGGAAATGGTCGACCAAAAGCTTAACCAGTTTGTAGTTGTTTTTAGTTTCCTCCTTCCATCATTGTAGTTAGATATTGCTGCCAATTCCTCTATAGTTAGCATTAGTCTCTTTCGCTTCTTCTCTGTTAGCTTTTCTTCCTATTGCTGTAGGTTAACTCTATTTTCTTCCATTTCAACCTTCTTCCTACATCTCATAGAAATAATTCCTCTGCTTAGGTAATGATTAGGGTAGATAATTTCTCATTAGCTTAGCTTCTCTCTAATTCAACCTATTGCTTCCTTTGTACTATAGGATCATATGCATAAAGCCAGCCGGTAATTAAATCATCCAAAACTCTTATTTTCCCTTAATTTAAATCATTTTCCTCCATTCGGACTGCCATTCAGACCGGCGTTCGGATCGTCATTCAGACCTATTTACTTTCTGTATTGTTTTAGGCCTTTTCCGAATCTAATTTCTTCTACCTTTCAAACATCATTCTTCTTGCTTCTCCTTAACAGTTTTTGATGTAATTTAATCTCGCTTCTTGTTACTTAGAGTTTTTAGTTAAGTTTTGTCATTCCTTCCTCCTTATCCTCTTCTCAGCCTTCTTCCAAGGTTTAGATTTGTAGTTCTATTTTGCTAATTAGTTACTGTTTAGAACTTATTAATCTTGTTTCCAGATAGTTTATTTTTCCAGTAATAGTTTAATAATTCCATTTTCCAAGTTGTTTTAGCTTGATATTTTCTATTTAATGAAGATGTTCATGTTTTAAGATTTGGATTAATATTAAATATCTTTATTGAATTTTCTACTTGCCTCATTCGTTAATCAGTTTCTCATTTTCATAGATAGAATAAATTCCTGCATTTGAATTATGAAAGTCATGCATGTAGTGTAAAGTCATATAGTTGCATGTTAGCACATTTGCATCTTTAGTCAGCTTAGGTTAGTTCAAGCCTTCAATCTTGCACATATAGTGTTTGCATCTCACAAGCTCCCTCCTCGAGTTGACAATTTAATACTGGAATTATTTAACACATAATAAACACCAACAATCCTTATCTTCATTTTAAACCACATTTTAAAATATTATCCACATATTCATTGCCAAAATAACTACACACATACAAAACTTTGTATGTAAATTATATATATATGAAAAAATTATTCATATTTAATCCATCACTTAATAACCAAAACCAACATCATATTTAATCCAAAAATTAATAGCAAAACCATTATTAGAGTTTTATGGATCCTTCAGACTTTAAAAAATTCATCAAATTATTCAAAATATAGGATGCCCTCCATAGCACCTACAACTCTCTTGGATAAGTGATCAACTGTCAGATTAAATTCCCTGTAGATGCCAACACATGATAGATAAATGAAGGAAGACTGTAATTGTTTGATCCTATTATAGCACTGCTCCAGAACAACCATCTGAAGAGAAGCTTTTCTCGATGCCCAATATACAATAGTTTTGGAGTCTCCATAAACTTGAATAGATAGAAAACCCCTTTTCAGATGTAAAATGAAGTAATCCCCATAGAGCCAGAAGTTTTGCCCATGTATTTGTACCTCTCCCACAACCAAACCATAACAAGAATTTTTTTTTAACGGAGATTCTTAATAGCATGCCACCTTCACATTGATATGAAGAAGCAACACCACAAAAAAAACCAATGATTTCATTCTCAAGAAAGTTTGGTTATGTATGGATTTTATTTTTTTGTACTTCATCAATCCTATGAAAATATTTATATAAATCTAGGATTTTTAAATTGGTCCAAGGAAAATTTTAAGAACCCCCTAAATTTCTATGTATAATAATTGGGTGAAACGCCATGATATATAGGAAAATACAAAGTCTATTTTATCAATGTTGTATTATGTATATATAATTTTTTGGCGAAACTCTCATTGAATTATATAATCTTGTAAAATATTGGTGAATCTTTCACTAAATTATAAAGCCTTCTAAAATATTGGTGGATCTTCCACTAAATTATAAAACCTTGTGAATTCTTGGGATATTTCAACAAGTTTCTCCTTGAAAAGTCATGCCCCTTTGCATGCCAAAATATGTAGCTATGAATGAAGTCCCAACCCCCAGGCATGATTCCCCAAACACCCACAAAACATTATTGTTGTATTGTTGTTTGCAAGCTTCACAATCCCCATGTTTCTTGGAGAAATTTTGGATCTGAGGTGATGGGATTTAGAACTCTCCTAGATGCAAATGGGTCAATGTAGGACCGAATAGTAAATATCAACTGCCCTATTCATGTGGACATTAAGCAACTTGCAAAACGAGATTCAATCCATAAAATATGGACGAATGTAACTCCGACTTCGATTTCCATTATCAATATCAAGAGAAAGAGCCCCTAGCAAGTGCCATTTCTGGAAATCGGGGGCGAATGGGAGCTACCTAGCTATTTTTTGGGGCGAATAGAGGTTTAAATCCATTTTTAGAGGGGCGAAATTGTTTTATCTTGGCTCCCCTTTTTAAATTTACAGGGGCTAACCTCCTATTCATTAAAAATAAATAAATAAAATGTGGGCTAATCATACCTAATGGGTGTTTAATAAAAAAATAGCCCATTAAAAATCTAAAACCCCTAAATTTATCCCATGGGCTAATATTAGCCCCTAAAATTTTCTATGAATTGGTCATGTGTTCGTGTTGACCAAAATATTCAAAAGTCCTTAAATTTATCGCTTTCCAAACTTCCCACCAAACAAAAGAAGGAAATTCCATGTGCTGAGGGAACTTGTGTATCCATTCTTTTAGTAAGTCTTCAAAAAAAATCCAACAAAGAAATAAGGCCAATCCACTGAAACTTGAAGCTTAGAAAACACCTATGTCCAGACTGTACAAGAAAATGGGCATTCCAAAAAAAGGTGTTTGACTGACTCAAGACCTGTTTTGCATAATATACAATATTGTGACCTACAAACCTTTTTTTTAGCAAGTTATCCCATGATAGGATCCTATTTTCAAAACAAAGACAAGAAAAACATTTGATTTTAAGAGGTGTATTCCACTTCCATGGTTATTAGTGCCATCATTTTCCAACATTTTCAGTAGAATCTTCCACAGTAGCTTCATAATCCATTTTAGCATTAATTTGACCATCTGTTATGTTCCATACCCACACCAGTTTATCGTCATCCTCAAAGAGATTTATTCCAAGATGAGTTAGTCCTACAATAAACTAGTTCCGTTCATCTGCTAGTTCACCGTTTAGTCCCATATAACCTGCAGTCAACCAGTATGAATGCAAACCATTCATCAAATTTATGACATGTACCAATCTATAATACCCCATATATGCAAGTTGATTACATAGAGCTAGCTGTGACAACAAATAAAAATCTTCTCCTCCAAAAAAGGGATCAATCCCTAGGTGGATCAATCTACCACTTCCTATTTTCCAAGCAAGCCAAGATCCCATCCTATAATAGGATTTCATGAATCCTTTCCAAAATTTGATGCTTGAAACTTAAACTTAATCTTATTATTTTACCAAAACTTTCAATCTCAACTCCAAAAATGAAAATGGATTCTAAATTAATTAAAAAAGAATAGGATTACCTCTTATAACCTCCAAAAACAAATGACCTTTTATTCATTTTCAAAAAAATATTTTTAATATTAATCACTGAAGCAAAGGTGAACACCAATGTGCTCTTAAATATACTCTACCTAAAGGTATGTAGGGAAAGTGAGAGTAGAGCTACCAAGAGGCAGGTAAGGTAAGTGAAAATAGAGGTATGTAAGGTAAGTGAAAGTAGGTGGACCAACCTACTTGTAGGTGAGGTAGGTACATGCATGAACCATAAAAATAAAACTACATTAATCACCAAGAGACAAATGAAACTATAACCAAGAGTTAAATACAAATATACAATTGTTTATTATGTCCATGGACATATAGAGATGGGCTCGAGTTATTAGTTGGCTCATACTATAAAGTATTTTATTATTATTTTCCATTGTTTTCATATGGTTTGATTTTTATTTATTATTTTTAATTTTTTTGTAAAATAATAATTCATATTTCTATTGGTTGGTAGGTATGATGTCATCTTTGAATTTGGAGTGGGGTTTTGCGGTGTGTTGATGTCATGTTCTACAATTTCTCATTCATTATTCTAGTTTAATTCACATATCAAGGCATAATGGCTATTGGTACTTTCCTTGTGAATTACATACATGAATCATCTTCTCCTCAATAAGTTGTACAAGTTGTACAATTCACCTTATTGATCATGCTGCAAACTTAAAACACTACATACTGCAAAACTTACATCTACCTGACCACACTTTAAACTTGTTTTATGGCATTGGTTATAGCATGAGACTTGTCATTGATACAACTAAAGACTCATTCTCAGAAGATGAAATTCCATGCACACTCACTATGAAAGAAAAATATTGATTGAAATGCTTTCTTCAACTAGACTTGATAGGTATGTATATTACCCCACGTTATGAACTTCCAAACAATATCCTCTCATGGTAGTAAGATTTGTAAGCAATGTAAAACACAATCTGCGTCAATAACCCCATCAAGTTAACTAAACACAACCACCCAATAGGAAAATGGAGAGCAGAGCATCTAATTGCACAAGATTCACACACAGAACATAAACTGTATTATTGAACAGAGATACACCGGTATATATAGTTGGAGATGATCCAACTGATTACAGTTTGTGGAGATAACAATCTCCTATAAATTCTAAACTAATCTAAACCGATTCCACATTATTTGGCATTATCTCTAACACCCCCTGTTAATGCCTACATTACAAAATTACATAACAGAAAGAAAAGAAAAAAGAAAAAAAGAAAAAAATTACAACACATTAACTTTGTCATATCTGTCTCACTGGTCCTCATACATAGTTACATCCATCTCTGAACTTCATATACATGCTCTTTCTCTCCCATCATCTTCGAGCTACCACTTCATACAACACAAATACAACCGCTTCTGACCATCTTTGAACTATCTATAGGATCGACAATTCTAAACTACCCTGAAGAATAGTCTCGATAGTGAAACATTCAGTAATCGATCTTACAAAATGACCTTTACACACACTCACCAACAAAATGATAACCCGTAATTGATTATCTTGGAGCACCGAAGTAAAATAAGAACTTCCAGCATTTAACAGACTAGACATAATCAAACTAGTAACATGTTCTCGTGACACCGAAGAACTCAAGAACTACATGCTTGAATTACATCACTCTGTTCTATATTTGGTTCTGCATTATTATTATTGAACTCATACAAACTCACTTGGTCAACAAATATCAATAATACATAGTATAATCTTAACCCAAAGAAGAATCAAACCCAAACTTGCAACAACAATACTGGCCTTCCTCACGTACAACCATGGCTCTTTCAAACTTATGGATTCTTTACGGCAACTTCAATTTCTTGAAATGCAGATAACCAAGATCTATTCCTTTCGATTGGATTCTCAGCGACAACTCTTCCCTAGATGACCTCAGATTCCTCCTTGCAGATGTTGGCGCACAGGTCAATGCACCCTTGTAATTTTCTGTCAGCAGATATGGAAAATTCCGTATAGGTACAGAAAATGAATCCCATTGGTCTAGCACAGGTAGCACATCACACTGATCAATCTGCCTAGCATAGGATAGCTAACACGGTTGCTTCCTGCAATTCGTTGTAAAGAATTAGATCACACAACACGATCCTTGTGAAGATCTCAGAGCGACGACTGCTATTCGTGTGACCGTCTGGCTCTTAATGGAAAGCCTGCAGCAATTCTCTCACACAACACACGCAATAAAAACAATACACTTTCACAAGTTAAATAACACAATTAGAAATTCAACATTCCTATGCTATTATATATATGTACAAAGATTTGGCTTTCAATCTATTTCATCTTCCTGGGAACTCCCGTGAGGGATTAAGCCCAGCCAAGCTCTGATACCAAATAGGAAAATGGAGAGCAGAGCATCTAATTGCACGAGATTCACACACATAACATAAATTGTATTATTGAACAAAGATACAAAAGCATATATAGTTGGAGATGATCCAATTGATTACAGTTTGTGGAGATATCAGTCTCCTATAAAATCTAAACTAATCTAAACCAATTCCACATTATTCGGCATTATCACTAACACACCCAACTAGAAGTATTCCATACACCACCTTGGCTGCTATCCCCATGCCATGGTCATGTCCATCAATGTTTGTATACCAAAATAACCCTCCAATACCTCCACTAAATATGAAGTAAATTGTAACAAGATCTAAGGCCATTATCCGCTTTCATTTGATGAGATTCATGCTCTTTTACATGGTGGTTAGGCCATAATATTTATCCTCCATCACAGATACAATGCTGGAAAGATACCACACTGTGCTTATATACACATTGGTGCATATGAAAACTACGGTTATTAGAAGTGAGATGAAAACAAAGCCACCTATGATGTTGAAGGATTCTTTCACAATTCCAAAAGTGTTGAGAAACGAGAGCTTTTGAGCTTTTTTTTGCATTGCTTTTTCCTACATGTAATTTGAAAAGAAAAAACTCTTGTTGTTGTTCTTTTCTACTACTGGATTTGCAGTAGTTTCATATATATATATATATATTAAAATCACATATTTATATTAAAATCAAATTTACCCTTGAACTTGCCTAAATCTTCAGTTACTTTGGGGACAACTTTAGGCGTTTTTGTGAATAATTCGGTCTTTTCACCGTCTTACAACCGAGTCTAGACTCAACCCCCTTCCCTTCTCTATAAGGTTAGGGATGCTAGTGGGTTCTGTAAGGATGTCCCTATGGATAATATGGAGTTTGATTTATATATGGAGTTTCTTTTGTTTGTTGATGGAAAGAAGATTCATTTGGAATATTTGTACAGGGATAATCCACTTGTTATGGGTGTCAAGGAAAATCCTGTGAGTACTAGTAGTGATGATGCTCCTTTTTCTGACCTTTTGGAGGATACTTTTTTGCAAATTATGATGCAACCTAATGAAGGGTCTAAGGTCAAGAATCCATAGTTTTTTGGGAGCATACAACGTTCAATTTCCGATTCTACTATTTGTGAGGATGATGGGTCCTTCCACACTCTCCAAAATGATATTAATCCATCTTTTAAGGAGCCAATCTCGCTAGGTACTTCTGGGTGGAAATCCTATGTCAATTTTGTTATGAATCTCCTTAGTCCGATCCTAGACTCTTTTACTCCATGTGATTTATACATATTAATTGTTTAATTGTTTTGAATACTCTATCTATTTGCTCTTATTCCTCCTCTGTTGATCAAAATATTTCTACCCTAAGAGGTTCTAGGTATTTCTTCAGACTTAGAACCCTGTCCAAGTCTAAAAGGGGTTCAGGATTGAGGGGAGGTATTCTTCAGGTTTCTCTAGATGTATCCCCAAGACTATGGGGTAGGAGGTCTGTTATGGCCTCGATGGGTAAGCAGGCCTTTCGAGATGTAAGGGCTGGTCGACAGAAAACAATCAAATGGATTCTTAGAGCTAGGCACTTTGATAATTAAAGGGAACATGAACTTGAAATTTTGAATCTCTCTTTTTTTTAGTTTTGTAGTAATATTAGTTACAACTGAAATCACAACTATTGGGAGCATTTGTGGGATGTAGTTAACTAGTCTTAAATGCTGACAATACCGTTCTGATACATAATTATACAAAGTGATCGAGTTTATATATGAAAAATAAACGATTACAAATGGCCCTGGTATCAAGACCTTCAACCCAACTCCAACCGGCCTTTCATTACGTTTTTCATTATATAAACACCGTGGCTCCTAACATCGGTTGATAAACCCATAAATAGTAAGGATCGGAAGAGACTTTCCTGAACATAGAGAAGGGAAGGAATAACAACAACTATATATAGAGTATGTTTAATATATTATTCTATCTATTTGAGGGTTAGACCCTTATTATATCTTTTCCACCCATACGTAGGGGTGAAACCCTTACCCCTCTATTAAGTAAGTATGCTTTTGGATAAAGTATTAAGAGTAGGATATATTAAGTTGTCTCTCAAAGTAGTTAAGTATGCTTTTGGAGACTCTTAGGATATATAATGTATGAGATATAATGTATGCTTTAGTTGAGACAATCTTGAGGATGAATTAAGTATGCTTAAGTAGAGAGACTCTTAGGAGATATTAAGTATCTTTAGTTGAGATAAAGTTTAGGATATATTTAGTATGCTTAAAGTCTAGGATAGATAAAGTCTCTTAAGTAGATATTAGTCTTTAGCTACAAGGAGATAAGTCACAACTTTAGTTAAGCAATATTTTTTCGAGGAAATATATATATATATTTTGCAACGGGTTAAGTATCTTTAGTTGAGATAAAGTTTAGGATATATTTAGTATGCTTAAAGTCTAGGATAGATAAAGTAGATATTACTCTTTAGCTACAAGGAGATAAGTCAGAACTTTAGTTAAGCAATTTTTTTTCGTTGAAATATATATATATATATATATTTTGCAACGAGTTACATATGATTTATTATAATATAACTCATTGCAATTTTTTTTTCGAGGATATATATATATATATATATATATTGCAACGAGTTACATACTATTGTAATTTTTTTAATTTCTAAATTTCAAAACACGGTGTTGACAAAGTCCAATGTAAATTTCAAAACACGGTTTTGACAAAGTCCAATAACATTGTCACTTAGTGATTCTAATTACAATAGGTAGATACCATATATGATAATATTTTAAGTTATTTCTTATTTTTTATATGTTAGCCCTCTATATAGTTTATAGAAATATTTCGTCATACCTTATAAGTTATTGGCAATAGCTATAAACTATGAAAGATTCGTTAGTTGGTTGCACTAGTTTATAAATCTACGAAGATCATACATTATATGTGATTTATTAATTTATTAGCAATAGCTATAAGCTATGAAAGATTCGTTCGTTGGTTGCAATAATTTTTAAATCTATGATGATCATACCTTACATATGATTTATTAATTTATATGTTATATGATATTAATTTATTTTTAATCAATTTAATAAATATATTTAATAAATTAGTGAAGTAATTTTAAAATGTGAATAACAATCAATCTATATATATTTAAATTAAAATTATTTTAATTTTCCTTATTGAAATCATATTAATAAAAGTAAAAATTCTATGAAACTTATTTATGGTATAAGACAAGGCCGTATCATATCATATTGAGTTATCATAATCATTACTATTAAAATCAAATTAAATAATATTCAACCAATAATATTTTACAATTTAAATTTACATTTAAATTGTATTTTTATTAAATTAGTATATATTAATCTTAAATCTAAATCTATTAAATATGAAAGGGATCTAATTTCTTGAAGTTTAATTTGTGTTTTACTTTAAATTTTTTATACATTCAAAAAGAAGATATCATAATTATAAGTGCACTTTTACTCACTAGTAAAGCAATATCATATCAGTCCATTCATATTGGGGTTTGAATACTCTTAAAAACCTCAAAAATATATTGCTTCATATTAAGGGATCAAGGCCGTTTTTTAATTTGACATAGTAATATAAATATTGAAGGTTATTTTATTTAGGTGGGATGAAGAATAATCTCCAAATCGTGGGATGGATTCATACCTCCAAATCATGGGTTCAATTCATACCTACCTAAAACTTATGAACTCTCCATTTGTATTTGATATTGCTTATGATCCTAAGTTTTGCACAAATATGATAATAATGTACCAATGGTAATATCGATGGAAGTCTCTTTGGATTACTATCCTTGAGCAATCCTCATTTAATATCTTATTTAGGCTTGTTTTGAATTGATGTTATATTGCTTTTCATCTTTAAGTTAAGACATGTAGCTAATGGAGAGTTCCAGAGTTGAACAATTGTATTGTATTTTTTTGTAAGAATTCAAGTAAAAGATCTAACTCTTCATTTTTTAGGTTGGGGTTTAGGTGGCTATTGATATTCAACCAAACCTTGCTCCACGAAAACTTAGAAAAGTTAGATCAATCTTTCTTGGGTCACTGGAACCAAGATGTTTGTTTTGAATCTTGATAGGAAGGTAGGGGAGTCCATCCATGAAAGGGTTTCAATTTTGCATTTTTATGGAGTTTAATTTATTAAACTTATAGAAAACATGAGCTCTCTATGGCTATACTTATATTTACATGATATAAATTTGGCAAATTGGCAAGTTGTGGTCTGAAACATTTGTAATTCTCATCTTTTCTAAGCATTGCACTAACTAGTGGAATATGAGTGTTTTACATTCTTTGTTATGTTGATCTCTTGACTGGGTTTCTTTTTACACATTTTCCTTCCCAGGTACTATTTCGTTGGGACTTCCATTATCCAATGCTACAAATTGATCAATCCTTGTGGAATCATTATTAACATTATACTATTATTTTATTTAGCATCTTGTTTGCTTATACTAAAATGTGTTAAGGTTCTTATTTGTTACAACTTGATATGATATAAATGGGGTATTGGTAATGGATTAATAAAAATCATTTTAATTTTCCTAAATTTATTAAAATCATATTAATAAAAGTTTAAAAACTATGAAACTTATTCATTACATAAGACAATTGCACGTTCTATTGAATTATCATAATCATTATGATTAAAAGTATTATAATACATAATAAAATATTTTACAATTTAAATTCATATTTAAATTGTAAAATCAACATAGATTTATCTTAAATTTAAGTTTACATATCATCTCAACAATGACCTCTCGCAATATTTAATAAATCCAAGTTTAAAGTTTAAAATATATCTATAGTGACTTTGACCTCTCTCAACCACTTTTTTTTATAAAATTATAATCAACCCTTTGACTAAAATCTGTCCGACGGCCTCCATTGAAAATTCAGAATATTGATTATTAATTCTCCCCTTGAAAATTCAGAATATTGATTATTAATTCTCCCTAATCATACCAGGTAGTGTACCTCCCTCGTTCATATAAACAGAGAAAGGGATTCCTCAACCTCCAATCCCCTTTTGCACCGAGCTTCTCTGCCTGCACGCTCCAGTTCCCACTACACTTCAGCCATTCAATTTTGTGCTGCTCTGCGTGGGCGCCGAGGGGGGAATAGCAAGAGCCAGAACAGCAATATGGCTGAGGGATTGATGAAGGATTTGGAGGCATTCAGGAAGGCCCAGAGGGCAGATGGCCCCGCTACGATCCTCGCTATTGGTACTGCCACTCCTCCCAATGCAGTCGATCAGAGCACTTATCCGGACTACTACTTCAAAATCACCAACAGCGAGCATATGACGGAGCTCAAGGAGAAATTCAGGAGAATGTGTAAGTTCCACATCTATTTTCATGGTTTCAATTCTATGTGATAACATTGATCAGAAACGGTATTTATATTCGTGTCATGATCTCGCGTGTGTTGCAGGCAACAAGTCGACAATAAAGAAGAGATACATGTACTTGACGGAGGAGATCCTCAAGGAGAATCCCAAAGTCTGCGAGTACATGGCCCCGTCGCTGGACGCACGGCAGGACATGGCTGTGGTGGAGGTGCCCAGGCTTGGAAAAGATGCGGCTTCCAAGGCCATCAAGGAATGGGGGCAGCCCAAGTCGAAGATAACTCATGTTATTTTCTGCACTACCAGTGGAGTCGACATGCCCGGAGCCGACTATCAGCTCACAAAGCTTCTTGGCCTCCGCCCCAGCGTTAAGAGAGTCATGATGTGCCATCAGGGCTGCTTCGCCGGAGGCACCGTTCTCCGCGTGGCTAAGGATCTTGCAGAGAACAATCGGGGAGCTCGAGTTCTGGTGGTCTGCAGTGAACTTACGGCTGTCTCATTCCGTGGCCCCTCCGAAACTCACCTGGACAGTATGCTCAGCCAAGCTCTCTTCGGCGACGGTGCGGCTGCCCTCATCGTGGGAGCCGATCCCATCCCTGAAGTGGAGAAGCCCTGTTTCGAGCTGCTGTGGACCGCACAGACAATTCTCCCAGACAGCGACGGAACCATCGAGGGGCACTTCAGAGAGGCAGGCCTCACCTTCCACCTTCTCAAAGACCTTCCTGGGATTATCTCGAAGAACATAGAAAAGAGTCTGGTCGAGGCGTTCCATCAGTTCGGAATCTCGGACTGGAACCAATTATTCTGGATCGCCCACCCAGGAGGGCCTGCCATTCTGGATCAGGTGGAAGCCAAGTTGAATCTGGATCCCAAGAAACTGAGAGCCACGAGGAAAGTACTGAGCGAATACGGAAACTTGTCGAGCGCATGCGTGCACTTCATCTTGGACGAGATGAGGAAATCATCTCGAGAAAAAGGATGTTCGACGACTGGAGAGGGATTGGATGTGGGAGTTCTGTTTGGATTCGGACCGGGAGTCACTGTTGATACAGTCGTCCTAAAGAGCGTTCCCATGCAGTGACCGCCTCGCATTACGCAAATAAATAATGGTACTCGGTAGCGTAAATAAAGAGCGTTCCCATGCAGTGACCGCCTCGCATTACGCAAATAAATCATGGTACTCGGTAGCGTAAATATGTGTTCAATTGCGAGCTTCGAGGGATCAGACCTAAACCCAAATAGTTGATTATCGCAAGTGAATCTAAGTATACCAATATTCATGCTCGCTTATAAGGGTATTATGTAATGCTTTTTGTAATTTTTTAAAACAGAGTGCCATCATTGATTTTCCAACCTTTTCTCATAATAACACCGCTCTTCCAGTTCTCTGGTGATTGAGAGCCTTTGAGTTATCAGTTTTTATGTGGAGGAGCATACAAAGATTTTACAGTATTGATATCGTATGTCATGCACGAATCCTGTACATTGTGCATACGGCGATGTTTTCTTGGCAAGCAAATGTATCAATTGCATAGAGATTAAAATGCCCATCCAAACTTTCCATGTAACATTATTGGTCGCTTATCCAAACTTTCCATGCACACATTTGGTCATTTAGAGCCTGTATAAATGCTCTTCTATAATTGGTATAAATACAACCATACCATTGTTCTGCATAAATTTGAAATTAAAATAAAATCTTAAAAATAAAATCATTTATTTTTTTTCATTAAAAAACATTATATTAATATTTAAAATATGAAATCAAATATAGTTAGAAGAGCTTCATTATAAAGCTAGTCATTTAGCTCATTCTCTATCACCTAAAAATCATAAGATTACAATCATTTTTTTTAAAGCTCATGAATTCATACATTAGCCACCTCTATAAGGTTAATTTAGCCAAAAAGGTCAATTTTTTTTTCAGGACTTTACTTTTGAAAGAATTCTCTTGAAGTGATACACTATGTTTAGATAGTTTGTGGGCTTGCATATTGAACTCTCTAAAAATATGAGAGGATAAGAGATTATCACATTTAGGTTCTACCTCTTATATAAGTTGTAAGATAGGTAAGTAGGAGAGTTGGATTTTTTTATAGAGAGTTGATAGTTAACCCAATCAAAGCTTTCAATCTCCTAACACTTGTTAAGGTTTTATTCCTTTGTCAATAGCTATCTTCAATAAAATCCACAAAGCAAAGAACTATGTTGTATTGTTTGTACCCTACCCAACAACAAATCTATGAAGATGGTAATTTGTGAGATGTTGATGTAAACAACTCACCACAAAACCTATAATCTCTTTAAAGGCTCCATTGGCAAATCCCTAAAACTTTTCTGTGTCTATACAAACAACATAAAGCTCTATCTTTTAATACTTTTTGAAACCTATCGTTATCTATATATATGTATATATATACATTTTTTCCCAAAGAAAAAAAATCATATATTTGTTATGTTAAAATTGAAATCAAATACATTCATGAGCGTGAGAGCTTAGAGCCTATACTAGACTATACTTAGGATCAGAAAAAAGTATTAACCAAAGAAAAATATTTAGTTTCTTAGCTAACATAGATAACCAACACTTCCTATATTACAAAACTATTTTTATACATGGAAAAAGGTCTAGTTCCTAAACTATTCCCCTATTCAAAAGAGATAGCGTGAATAGGAAGGGAGACTGACCCCCTCCCTATTTTTCTAAACTGTAATCGATCCCTCCTGAAGATCCAAAGTCTCCTTGGAAGTTTCATCAGCTTGTTTTTTAAACTCTCTATAAGTGTGAATGACTATCAAAGCTAAATATACAAAACCAAGTTCTCAGATACAATGCATTAAAGGTTGTAGGGATAAATTTGAAGCTAGACATTTCCCAGAAAACCAGCCTACCACAACCTTGGAGTCACCCCGCACATGGAGAGTCCTCAAACCTTTGTTGAGGGAAAATTTTAGTAATATCCATAGAGCAAAGAATTCATCTCTTGAATTAGTTATGAGCCCATCATTTAATTTCAAAGTGAAGAAATGATATGGAGAGAAGAAAATCATTTCACTCGACCCACATTCAACTGAAGACCGTTGGCTAGTGTTTTCTAAGAACCCCCACATAACATGTTTGTTGATGACGGGCTCAATTAAAATTTACTCATATAGAAAATTCTTAATCTTGTATCTTTCTTTAAATGTCACAAAGAACTTGATTGCTATAACAATGGAGTCCCATCATGCCCCTACAAATATCACTCTATTTATGCTCAACCAAAGACCCCATAACATTTACCAAGGAAGAGATCAATGATATTGCATGTTAGGATCCTTCATCCAATCTTCCAAAAAATGAATTAAAGAAGCATAAGACCAACTACCCAAACAATTAACATCTCTTAAAACATCCTTCCAAACAAGACTAGATAAATAAAAAAAATGAAAAGGTGATTCATCATTTCTTCCTAGCATTTACATTAAGAGCGCCATTTGATCCTTGCCACAGCCTCTTCTAACCATTGTCCCATGTTAGAATTTTATTAGAGAGTGCCAACCAACTAAAAATATGGATCTTTAAAGGGTATGGTAAATTCCTTATAACCATCCACCACCATGAACACTCTTTAATCCTTTCCAACTGAATGAGTGCCTTGTATCCAAGTTTTGTAGTTAGCACTCTATTCCCCTTGTTCCATGTCCACTTTAACTCATCGGTTTCATCCTTCAAAAATACCACACTATGAGATAGATAAGAAATATTGACCATCCATTATTTTCTAATTCCCATTGCAAACTTGAATCATACTTCATTAACCAATTATGGAGCCATCGACCTGAAAACCCTTGATCTTTGATATCTGCCAACTTAATTATCCCTTTACTTCTAAATAAGTTTTTGATCTCTTCTCATAGCTTAAAATTTCCTGTAGCACTTACCTGAGTCCTCTCCTAGCCACAATCTATCCCTCTCTACATACTTTCCATTCCACCAATCTACCAAGAATACAAAAGGATCTAAGGAGACCCTTCCATGCATTACATGCCCCTGAGAAGGATTTGTTCTCACTCTGGATCCATTCTTTTGTCGATCCACCACTAAAATATTTCCTTCTCTTTAGTTTCTCATTATTTTCCCCATAACCCATTATTAAATAGAAATCCCCAGAAGCATTTAGTGGCCAAAGATTGATCAAAGAGATAAATACTTTTAATTCCCCATCCACCGAAATCCTTTGGTTTTACAAAAATATACTATTTCACTAGAGGAATACCCTCATTTTGATCCTCTCTACACAATAAACCTGAAACACTTCTTCCTCATCCTATTCAAAATGGATTTGTCACATGTGCTAAACACAACTAGTAAATAGAGATACTCTGCAAAATCGATTTTACAAGCATTAGCCTTCCACCATGAGAAATTCATCTAAAGCACCAACACGAGACTTGATTGTCAATCTTCTTGCATAACCACTCTCAATATGCTACTTTGTAATCATTTGTCTTGAGATAATAACCCAATTATTTTAAACCACCATCGATATGTCCCTTGGGATAAGGGAGAAAATGTCTCATTTATGCTTCTAGATCGAGATCCAATTCATTAAAGAAATAGTGAGACTTTTGTTGATTGATCACCATTCGAGAAGCTAGAAAAAACAGATTGATAATTCCTTTAACTTGCCTCCATTCTCTAATAGAACCATCTCCAAATATTAAAATATTGTTAATGAACAAAAGGTGAGTTAAAGAGATGCCTTCATTCACCTAAATAGTTTTATTAGATCCTTCCCTCTTAGTTCATAATAACAACTTGCTCAAACCCTCAACAACCATAAGGAAGAGGAAGGGAGCCAATGGATAACCCTGGTGGATTCCTTTGAAAGCTTTGAACAATTCCAAGGGGGAACCGTTTATCAACACTACAAATTTGCCAAAAATGCAACCTAAAATCCAATTGATCGAATCCAACCTCATCCATGTATGCAACAATACCAATCGCAAAAAAGTCCAATTTACCCTATCATAGGATTTAGAAAGATCAATCTTGAGGACAACACCAGGGATCCTTTTCAATTTTAGGAAATGTAGACCTTCCTATGCTATTCCTACTGCATCCAAGATCTGACAATTGAACATAACACTAATAAAACCAAATTGCTCTTCTAGGATTACCTTGGATAGGAAAAATCTCAACCTAGTATTAGCTATAATTTGTTTGATAAGCTTGAAGACAAGATTGCACATACCCAATGCAATAGATCTGAAATCCTTGAAACATCTAGGTTCTTTCTTTTTCAGGATTGCGGTAATGAAAGTAGAAATGATGGCTCACAACACTTTCCCATCCAAACAAGATTCCTCCACAAGCTTAGCCAGATCATTAGACAACAAGTTGAAAAACCCCAAATATAACTCATCTATCCATCCATTTAGACTAGGGCTTTTGGAAATTTTAAACTCCTCAAGCATCGATTTGATTTCTTCCTCGGTGACAAATTTTTACAAAATTTCATTCATTTCGTTATTTAAAAAACAAGGGAAATTCCTAATTAGTTGCAACTACTTGATGATCCCTGCCTCCTTCGATTCTTTAAATAAATATTGAAAGTAATATTTCCTAGCCATTGATAGATTTTTTGGAGGAAGAGACTTTAGTACCCTCCTTAGAATCCAACTCCCAAATTGTATTGACCACTTCCCTATAGGCCACATATTTGTGATTTTTTTTTTATTGATTGTCTCAACTTCTAACCAAGTCTCATGACTCTTGAGACTCCATGTTTGTTTCTCAATGGATAAGAAACATTTTTTCCTCACCTCGAAATACTTCCTATAGCTCTCTGCTTAGAAACCATCCTTTGGCGTTTTGTGCAAATAATCTATAAATCCGATCTTCTACTGACTCTAGCTCAGCTTATTGCTCTTTCCTCTTCCTCTTATCCTAATACCTGGAACTATTTTCTTCATATTTTTGAGGTTATCAATAGGGAAAATTTTAAGAACCCTCCATAAATTTATATGTATAATAAATGGGTGAATCCCCATATGTATAATAAATGGGTGAATCCCCATGATACATGGGAAAATGGGAAGGCTATTTTATAAATAATATAATATGTATATATAATGTTTTGGTGAATCTTTCACATAATTATATAACTTTTTAAAATCTAGGAAAATCTTTCACAGAATTATAAAATATTGTAAAATCATGACAAATATTTCACAAAAAATGTAAATCCTTATAAAAGTCTTGGCGAATCTTTCACATAATTCTAAAATCTTGTAATATATTGGTGAATCTTTTAGTGAATTATAAAACCTTATAAACTCTTGTCATTTAAAATTTGACTTAATAAAATTATGTAAATGATTTTGTATTCATTTTGGATTTGTCATGTACTCTTTTACTAGAATACCTTGTAAAAACAATCCAATCTAACTTGCTAACTTTACTCATCACAAGTACTGGTATGCTACTAAGTTCAAAACTCCTTAGAGATCTAAAGTGTAGAAATGAATTCTGAAATGTTTGCAATGTACATTTGAGCACTTGATCAAAGTGTGAAACTCATTTAGCCTACTACACTCACTGTACAATCAATTTTCATAAATTATGTGGGATATAACCACACCCCTCAATAAAAAATATAACTAGTTGTACAAAGAAACTAGTTGTTTGTACAACTACATGAAATAGTAGGTTTGACGATCTCTACCTTTAATGGACCTTTTCAGGAAAATAGGAAAATAGGCACAGGAAAACCAAAATTACAAAAACTAGCTAGATAGTTTCATACTTTCTTCAAACAACACTAAACCTTCCCTAATCTTCCAAAACTTGGCACTGAGGTCTACAACCTTAGGACATTTTGTAGCAACCTAAGACAGACACCCAACTTCGACAGCTACCTGGGATAGAGATAGCGTGCTTTTAATTGTAATTATGAATTCTGTGGCCAAGATTTTATGATTGGGAATATTCATAGTGGCTTCCATGAAATTGATGGTAGGGATTAAATCTGTTAACTTGCTTGCAAGTATTAGGGTGAGATTGCGCGTTATACATTAATAATTATACTTGATTACGCTTGATTTGTTGATAATATGATTACTATAGTCCAGTATTGAGGCACTCTCCATGAGCCACTTATAATGAGGCAAGGCAGTAACGTGTGATTGTAAGGAACAAGAGGTGATTGTAAGGGCTTCTTGTAATATATGAGCCATGTAACCATGAAGGAATCGAATTAGGTATGAATGGCCGGTTAAAAGAAAGGCTTTGTAGTGATGATTGTATCCATTGCAGAGAAAGACTAACAATTTTCTCGATCTTGCACCTTCGATCGATGGAGTAGTGGGGGCTATACAATAGTAAGAAGTCCGACCAAAAAGATAAGCTATGGCCCAGGGCTCTGTTATGAAAAGGTGCATAATAATCCCTAATTACCAGCCAAATTGATGAACAATCAGGGACACGGTATTGATGAGGTATTTTGATTAATTTCATGTATTTTTAATTTTTTAAGTTATGATTCAATTATAACCGAGTTATTCTTCATTTGGCAATCAACAATCTCTGGATCGAATAATTTTACTTAAACAATATGATGCAGATGATCTGGAACTTTTAGGGTTGGGATTGTTGTTTGAATACTTTCACTTAAACAATATGATGTAGATGATCTAGAACTTTTAGTGTTGGGCTTGTTGTTTGAATACTTTCACTTAAACAATATGATGCAGGCACTCGCTCATTGCCAACGGCGTCTCAACGATCTTGGCATGTAGGTGAAGGTGGTGGAGAACGCTGCCAGGGAGGCTCGCTTCGTAGCAGAGAGCGACATAGACGAAACGACCGTCATTGGTAGTAAGATTACCGAGTGACAATACGGTCTTCAATTGGTGGAAAAATTAATACAGGATGACTCGTCCAATACCACCATATTTCTGATTCTAAACAAGCCCAACAACGAAAAATAACTCCTCTTCTGCACTACCCTGGTTGAAGAAGACAGTGGCCTTCTCGCTGAAAGAGGGAACGACATATTTGTTTAAGGCACTCTCAATATTCGTTGTTCGAGACATAAATGTGACAAAGATCGAATGTTGCCTCAGCGCGAGAATCCCCTGCATATGGTCATGAACAAAGATCAAAACGAGGATAGTTAGAGACCTATTATTTTGAGTACTTTTTCTTCTTATATTTGGAGTCGCTTGTAACAGATGATGATGTAGGCCGTGTGCAAATAACTCTGTATTGTCTATGAAATATTGCGATCAGCTTTGTGAGAGTCATCGGAATCTATTCACCCATCGTTAGGCAGTTCTCGGTAGCCAAAAGAAAACTTCTCTCCTGCCATCGTTTTACTACTACACAAAGGGGGGTTGTGAGACAATACTTGAGACAATATTTGTGGAAAATGTCTCAAGTTAAGATAAAACAAAAGTTGTTTATTGTCTTAAATATCGTCTTTAACCAAGTGTCTTAAATTATTGTCTCTCTAAAGACAATATAAAATACAATTATTAGTGTCTCAAATTATTGTCTCTATAGATACAATATAAAATACAATTATTGTCTTTATTAATGTCTCAATTATTGTCTCAATTTATTGTCTTTATTATTGTCTCTATAAAGACAATATAAAATACAATTATTAGTGTCTCAAATTATTGTCTCTATAGATACAATATAAAATACAATTATTGTCTTTATTAATGTCTCAATTATTGTCTCAATTTATTGTCTTTATTATTGTCTCAAATTATTGTCTCTATAAAGACAATATAAAATACAATTATTGTCTTTATTAGTCTCTATTATTGTCTCAATTTATTTTCTTTATTACTGTCTCAAATTATTGTCTCTATAGAGACAATATAAAATAGAATTATTGTCTTTAGTAGTGTCTCTATTATTCTCACAACTAGTGTCTTTACTATTATCTCAATTATTGTCTTTCTAAAGACAATATAGAATACAATTATTCTTGCCTCTCAATATAAAAATTTATTTTTCTCTTTGTAGAGACTATAAAGAATATTAGTTTCTTGAATCTAGTTTTAAACATTCAGGATTCCCAAATAGTACACATTTATATCATTCATTGATTTGTATGATATTTTAAAACAATACTTAAAGGAAAATTAATCCACCGTAATAAACACATAACTTGAGTAGAATCACAATATTAATATAATTATTTTCAACATTTTTGTTTTATAAAATGATTGGATAGATGCTCCATGGGAAAAAATACATAACATAGGTTTGTCAGAGTGATTATTTAATATTGACGTGCTACATTTCTCAAACACTACATCCTCAAAAAATTTGATAGTGTGGCCAAGATGCCCCATAAATTAATTACAAATTATGAAGAAACTAGAATTTGTAAATAGGATTTCTTAGCAATGCTCCCTTTATCATTCAAGAATGGTCAACCGGAAGCACATCATACTCTTGATGTTTCTCTTGCAACCTACAATAAACAAGACATATATAAGTGAGTAAAATATTAAACCAAAGAATATATTTAATGTAAACTTATGTAAAATGAATAACATATTACAATTTATCTACATTTTACAACTCATGATGAAAGAATCCAAACCACCATCCTCATAACATCTCGCATCAAATTCTTTGAAAATTCTCAAGATGACAAGTTTCAAGGCATATTATATAGTTCTAGAACCCAATGATATGAAGAGATGACAAAGTTCGAATGGAAGGGTTATAAAAAGATTTAAATGTACCTATCATAGAAACTTATTATAGATCATTGTTATCAATCCTATTCCTTTTTGTCCTCTTTCTATGAGGCACTACTCTAATTATTGATGTTGCATGCTCATTATCCTTTTCTCCCCTTTGTTGGAATTGAAGGATTGTTTCTTGCTGAGGTTCAAGAATGGCAATTGATTCATTGTGTGCGACAAACATTTCATAATGCATCTCTAGAATCTCCACATTCTCACTCATATATCCTTCTCCTAATGAGTTTGGTTGCTGGTGCTTTCATACACAACAAATTTTAATTTGTTATTTTAACATACTATATTTAATTAACTTATCACATAATTCATCAAAATTTCTAAATAACTTACATCAGATGTATGCCTAGTGATCAATTTCTCCCCTCGATCTAGCATATGTTGTTGGAGCCCTTGAGAACCATGTAATAAGGCATATTTCAAATCCTCCTCTGAAGCTTCCTTTTCAAATTGATGAACCTTCATGAACAAAAGTAATCAAATTCGTATTCTATAATTACTCATAAATTAAAATTGCTTATAAATTTCCAAGTTATTTTGAAATAGAGGATAAAGTAAATGAAAAAATATCACTTACCAAGTTTCCACGAATGCTATTGTACCCACCAGACCCTAATTTGTGGGATCCAATTCTTGACACCCTAGCTTTGGTCGCTTTTGTTGTATCACAAAGACGTCTTTTACCTCCTTCTCGTGTAGATGGGATGTAATTTGGATTATTATGGCACTTCCTTTTAAAATTGGCATCCTTGATAAGTTCATCCCATGTTGTTGGATCTGTGATCCAATATGGGCATGGATATTTCAAGTCCTTTGTTAGCTTGGACCTTATGTTGTCCCTTTTGGAGTGAATGTATTTTTGAGCAATATCGAAAATAATTTCCTTATTAAATCTAGGATTCCCAAAGGTTGTAATGACGTCATTGAAGAGTTCATCTTTCCTAACTTGGATTTGTTTCCTCCAATCCACCTAGATTGTATGACCAAATAACTGCTCTGCACGACGGAAGATAAAATGGTGTAATTTTAACCCGATTTAATCCTTCAAGACATTTCCCTCAGATGTTAGCAAGATTGTGACTTCTTTCAATCCCTTTGTTGTTACCGAGGAAACTGTTGGAGTCTTAGGGGTTGAAGCAGTTTTCCCTATAGGTAGATTGATCACATTGTCATTTATTTCCTACAATAACAATTTGAATGTAAAAATGTTATGAAACCAACCAAAATATTAAAGAAGTCTAGAGTTTCAAATAATTTTCCTACATGCGAAATATGAAATTAAAAAAATGAACTAAGCACTTGAAAATTAGAACTATTTAGAGATGTAATAAAGTTTGAGAATTTGACAAAATGCTATGTACTAAAAAAATTGAAGATGCAATAAATGAAATTTAGATTTCTAAATAATAATAAAAATGTGAGAATATATATTTAGATAATATTTACCATTTCATCCGAGCCAAGGACTTCACATTCTAATAATTTTGTCTCCCATAGTTGAATTTGTTCAAGTAATTCTTTCCTAATCTGATCATTTTCGGGAGTATTTGATAGGAGCCTTAGTATTATTTCTTGTGATTCTGTGAGACTCCCTAAGGAAACTTGTTTTGTTGTTGGTGGGAGAATTTTGATTGAGCCAACATTTGAAAACTTATTTCTAAATTGTGATGTACTCCTAATAGTTGTTGGCATGCTCAAATGATCCATGTTATTATATTAATCATTAGTAGTCATTTTTGTGTGCAAATTTGCTAGTTTAGAAGTAGAGGGCATGGCATGATTGTCCTTGTTGATAGATTGCAATCTTGTTGGAGTTATTCTAGAAACATCCTACAAGGAAACATCATAGATATTAAAATAATATAATATGGGAAAATAACATAATTAAACCCACATAAATCTATTATTGAATCTTATGTCTACCATAATGCTTGATGCATTAGAGAGGATAGTAGGATCATGCATGCAAACAAGATGCACAATCATTGTATTTAATATAGTAATTTTGTATGCGGTAAAAACATTAATATTAAGATGATATTATTAATAAGAAAAATAAGTTATTTAAACCCACAAAAAAACTATAATAATATGTTAAACCTCTTGCATAATAACAAATGCACTAAAGGGCATGTTAGGTAATGAAATGAATTTAGAAATGGCCTGCATCACAAAGGAACAAATTAAAACAATATAGTAGAAAACATGAGATAATTAAAACTGTAAAGTAAAATTTTGAATCTTACCTCTTGCACCGTCATGGTAACTTCTTGCCTTTTCCCATTGCTCAACATCCCAATTAAATTACTCAATAGCTGTGAATCCCCCATAGTAGAACTTGGAGTACCCTTATGAACACTCTTACAAAAGAACAAAATTACTTAAAAGGAAAACATATTAATTGAAATATATATCCAAATGATATCATTATCATAAGACAAGTTTATTAACACTCAAACAAAAACATTGACCAAATTAATTTTGACTACGTTTTCAAATGTGAGAAACCATAAAAAATAATCAAATATTAAGGATTTTACTTTTATTTATTATCTTTATTGTATTACAGTTTTCTTACATAGGTGTTGATTCCCTATACCCACAAAATAAAATGTGTGCTTCAAGCAAATTATTAGAGAAACACAAATTAATATGAATTTCTTTTAATCCAATTGAGAAAGTATGCCAACTATTTTCCTTCACATCATAAACATACACTAAAACACCACTCAAAAAATTTTAACAATATTATTTCCATTGTGTTTGATACATAAACAAAACATACACAATATTCATTTTCTAAAGAATTAATTATATTCCATTATTTTCTAAAAACCATTTTAAAGTGAGAATGGAAACCAAACCATTTAATCATCACATGAAATTTCCTCATCTAAAGGCATAATTACATCATCATTACTAGGCCTCAATCCACAAATAAATTAATACCATATGTTCTCATTGTCTTCATCCCCTTCATATATAGGTAAATCAAAATCAATAAATTCGTCATCTTCATGTACATGATACCCATGATGTTGTTCTTGTCCTTCTTGCACTTCAATAAACTCATCAGTGTCTTCATCTTGATAATATTCATTATCAATACTCAAATTATCAACATCTTCACCTTCTTCATCTACATATTCAGATAGATCTTCTGAATCTTCAGACAAATCATCGTTTTCTACATCCTGAACAAATGTTACTCTTCGTCCTCTTGGATCATAATCAATCACAAATGACCAACCAGGTTGTTCTAAATTTGGAACAAGAAATATTTGGTCACATTGATTTGGAAACACATAAGGTTTAGAAGTGGCTTCAAACCTAGATGTACTGATCATATTGAACCCATTATTGTGCAAGATGATGGTTTTTTCTGGGCCGACTTTGATGAGCTTGTACCATTCAACACGAAAAATAACTTTTTTGAAAGACATGAAATCGAGCTCTATGATATACTCCAACACTCCATAATAAAAAAGTATGCTTGTGATTGGGTGTCTATCATATGCATGTGAACGAGAATCCACCTCAAACGACGTTGATACTCCACAATCATAAGTTTGTTGATTCTCATCAACCTTCCTGATACGAAAATGATGACCAGTATTCCACATTCCTTTGTATTATGATACCTGAATTCATATACATATTAACTAATAAGATTCAAGGATACAAATAGTTCAAAGAAAAAGTTTAGTAAACACCTTTAATATGTTTATATGTGCTTATTACCTCCCCATTTGCAGATCCTTTAACGAAATCAAGTTTTTGTTGAGTCACACGGTGCTTCCTCTTTGTTGCCTCATGTTCAACATTTGTTTTTAGCCAATTCCACATGCATCTATCTGGCCATTTTCTTTTATGGCTCGTAGGGAGTCCTCGAGAAGTGTTATGACCATGTCTATTATATATATCAGCCCATGCCTTTTCATCTTCTAACTTCTTTTGTTGATTATTCTCCTCCATCCATTCGAACATAAATTCAGAATTGTATGCAACATACAAATGTAATGACTCCCACTCCTCAGAATCTACAAGTATAAGTAATCAATATTTAAATCCAATTTTTTAAGACTTAGGATCAAAACAATTGATACGAGAATTTGAGTATACCTTTTATCCTCTTTGAAGATCCTTGACCCTCTAATCTTTCCCCTTCAAAAAATTGAGCTTGGTTATCACCCCATAATTGTGGAGCTTCAATATGGAATTGAGGTAAGTACTCACTCAAATGAACCATTGTCTGGAAAGCCATGTACCCCTCAACCATAGACCCTTCAAGACGAGCTCTTTGCCTCTCAAAATTTTGTAGAACCTTCATATATCTCTCCACAAGCCACATTGTACGGATATGGATAGGACCAAATTGTTCAATCTCTTCTACTAGGTGTGTAAGGTAATGCTCTTGGGAATTGAAAAAGCTGGCAGGGAAGTTCATTTGAATATCACACATCAAAAGTTAAATGTTCCTCTTCCAATACTTCAATTCATCTCGGTGTATCTCTTTTGATGAGACCCACCTACAAATATTGTCAACATGCACTACAATATAAATATTTTTAATTTATGTCAAAATTATAGGTATAAACCCATATAAAGACATCATAAATGACATAATTCAAAGGATAAGAGTTGAGCTATTGAATAATGCATGATAGATTTAAATACCTCAAATATTTTTATAATTTGTAAATGGTTTGTGTGGTGTCATGGTGGAATGTGCTTGGTATTGCTACAGCCAACACATACTAGTACATCACCATTAAAAAACACAGTGTTAAACAATACATGTTCTATCATTAATATAGAAAAAATTACAATTATGCTGCCAACAAGTTTAAAATATTACACATTACCTTTATCCAATTGTGCCGATCATGTGTCTTTAGGCCAGAGAGCTCTAACCCATCTCTTGTGAATAAATTTTTAAAGGTTGCACCAAAACCAAAAGGAAATATTATGATTTTCATCATATCAATAACTTTTGCTTTCTCCATTGATGTAAAAATCCATGGAGCATGATCATATGAGTTATTTGCATGCAACCATAGGTTTGGCATCATATTGGCAACTTGCAGGTCCTTCCATAATCTTAATTGTGCTTCAATGTTGGTTCCATTTAGGTGTTTCCACAAGCACTCGGACACATTTTTCCCAATGTGCATAGTATCAAACAAGTGAGCTATTGGGAGGTGCTCATAATATTCTAAGTTGTAGAAAATGGATAGTCTTTTCATTCCTAGTGGAAATCCATTCCCTTCCTTTTTTTCATATGCTTCTTTCCCCCTTACTGGGTTCATCTTTTTTGGTTTCCTCTTTTCCTCTTCCTTTCTATTGAACTTATTTTTCTCGCACACTCGATAGCGATGGTTTTGTGGTAAGAAGTGTCTATACTCATCATACACTATTTTCTTGAGATCTTTTGATTGTCTAGACAACAATTTCATCCCACATGATGGACAACCATGTTTCCCCTTGGTTTGCAGGCCTGGAATAAGTATGAAAACCATAATTATCAACTGGTAAAATCATTCGAATAATTACAAACGTAAATTATAAATAACTTACCACAACGTATAGAGAGTCCTGTGGCATCATGAATTGTCCATATAATTATTGAATGGAAAAGGAAGTTTCTATCATTGATAGGTTTGGATACATCATACATATTTACACCATTCCATAATTCATGAAGCTCATCAATGAGGGGCTCCATATATACGTCCATATCATTTACTTGGTACTTTCCTATGTAAACAAAAAATGTTAATTAAGGGTTAAACTAAATGGACAAATTTTATATAATATTCAATAAAACATTGCATAAGTAAGTACTAGAACCTAGTATAATTAGAGTTAACATTGCATGCTCCTTTTTCATTGCCATCCAAGGGGGGATATTGTTGTTAATAATGAATATTGGCCAAACAAAATATGGTGTTCTAATATATCCAAAAGGATTTACAACATCCATTGCTAGAGAAATTCTTGCATTTCTTGGATAATTTCTTAAATGTGGCCATTTTCCCTCAATCTCTTTCCAATATTTGCTATCTAAAACCATACACATCACACCATCTTGACTCCTCCCTTGTGCATGAGAATCCATAAATCTTTCCAATTCCTTGCATTTGAAGATCCTTTCAAACCTTGGTTTTAGAGGAATGTGGCACAATACTTTATGAGGAACCTTCTTGGATACTTGATCTTGGCGATACCTATTAGTGTGACACACTGGGCATTGTTGTAAATTTGAATACTTTCCATAGTACAATATATGGCCATTTGGAAAAGAATCATATGTGTTGTACTCCATTCCAATATCCTTCATTAATGACGATACTTCTCTATGAGAATGAGGCATTTTATTGTCCTTTGGAAGTATCTTGTTGGCCAAAAGTCTACACGATGAAACGAATAATTTTATAATAACATGTATAATGAATATTCAAAATATATATAGCTTTTAAAGAAACAATTTATAGGGATATCAAATCCTACCTCAATATATCGGTGAAACATGTGTTTGTCAATCCATGTTGTTAACACCCAAAAAGTGCTCACTAGCTCATTTACCACATTATATGGCTCATTTGTCCATTTTCCTACCATATTTCCATTAAAAATCCCAAAAAATCCCACTAAAAAGCCTCCAAAAGGCCTAAAATGCCTCCAAAAGGCCACAAAACCATCAAAATAGCCTAAAAAAAGCTAAAAAACCCCCTTTTCCTCCAAAAATAGCAAAAATCCACTAAAAAGGGAATAAAAAATATAAAATAATGAGGAAAAGGAGGAAAAAACCCTATACAGCTGCCCAAAACCATGTGTTTCCCAAAACCATGGGTCAGCACTCCACCACCAAAAAACTATAAATAGGTGATGGAGATCCCTTATTCCATATCCACAATCACAAGCACCCTTACTCTGCCAAAATCTCTCTCGAAACCCTAGTTCACCTTTGAACTATTTTCACCTTGAGAGCCACCTTTGGCCCATTCCCATCATTGGAGAAGGAGAAGGAGCATCTTGAAGCTTGGAGCATCCTCTTGGACACTGCAAAGGGCTTCATCAAACCTTGACACTCAAGGTAACATTAATAGAAAAAGTCATTCTTTTCATTTGATGTTTATGTTTCATGCAATATTTTAGAAGTAATTAAATTGTTGTTTTAGCTTAATCATTTAATCATTATTGAACTGCTACTAAGGAGTCCATTCTCCTTAGTAGGTGCTCATTGGCACAAGCTAGGGGTAAAACCCTAGCTACAGTTTTGGCGACTCCCCTAGCTTTCGAATTTCTGGTTTCCGTTTTTTAAATTTTGTCCTTACGGCTGTCCCTTTCGGCCGCCGCATACCGCGTCTTTTTCTCTCTGCAGTCGCGTCCCGACCGCGCCTTTCAGGCCTTTACCCGCGATCCGACCGTGGCTCTCAGACTGCTTCCGACGCTCTGCCGGCGGATTCAAGTCTGTTACCTTCGATCCGACCGTGGCTAATCAGCCTGTTTGCCGCGATCTGACTGCGCCTGTCGGCCTTTTTCCCGTGTCCCGACAGCGGCCTTCTGCCTCTTTCGGGCGTCCCGACTGCGCCTGTTAGCCTTTTTTGCCGCGACCCGACTGTGTCTTTTTCCCTGTTTTCGGCGTCCCGACTGCCTCTGTTGGCCCGATAGCCGCGACCCGACTGTATCTTTTTCCCTGTTTCCTGCGTCCCGACTGCTTCTGTTGGCCCGATAGCCGCGACCTGACCGCCGCTGTTTCCCTCAAACCCGCGGTCGGCCTGTTCCAAATCGCCACAGACCCGCGGTCTGATTTCTGCTCTTTTTCTGTTTTGAGCCCAGCCCCTCTTGCTGCAATATTTTCTGCATTTGAACAGCCCTCTGTCCCACCTGCAGCCCACTTCCTTACAGCCTTTCTGCAACCCAATTTCTGTTCCCTTTTACAGAGTCTTTTTAAAAATTTTAAGTATTTTTTCAGAAAATTTTGCAAGTTAAAAGAATCAATTTCAGCATTATTGATAGATTGGAAGTTACCCCCCCTTGTGGCACTTCTATTTTTGGGATCATTACCTCACGAGCACACACTCTGTCACATAAAATCAAGTGAGCCTTAAAAAGTACCTAACTAAACCAACATTCTAACCCCACTTGGGGAACACAAAAGAATCATTGTAGTTAGGTAGGATCAGGGGGATAGGCTTCCAATAACACCCCTTGGTTATTTCACTTGAGACATAGTTGTTGTCCAAATAGGGAACCAAAATCCCCTAGTACTTTTTGGCACGGTCACGACCAGTTTATCAGAGGGCCTCTCCCTTAGGAGGGTTGAAGTCGGGAGACTGGTTCCGGAGGCCTGAGTGGAATACCGCACTCCATTCAGTAACCGAAGGGCTACCTTTCGCGGTTCGCGGGATATCCCTGTATAGGGGTATTGCGGTCAACGAGCTAAACGGCAGATTCACCTTTCTGGACGTGTCATGAACGGGGTATCTTAGTTGCCATTCTTCTAGGATTGACTACCCGGTGTCCCTCCCGGTAGGGGGATATCATAGCCACTTGTCTTTCCTACTCATATTGTCTGACTTGGATTTCATCACCTTGCAGAGGATATGTTTAGTTGAGTCAGAATACTTTTAGCTAGGTGTTTGCATGCTCCTTTACCTCCCTTTGGTCTAGTGAGTCCACCATTTTTTCTTTTGTAGGAAACCTGCTGCTTGTTGGTATTCTGACCATCTTTGTTGACACTCCACCTATTGTAGCACAGCTGTTGCAGTGGGTGTTTTGAGTTGGTTGTTGGCCTGAGTGCCTTGCTTTTTAGCTCTCCTTCTGCACACTCGGTTGCATTAGGATTTTTGAGCTGTTTTTATACTCACCTCAACCCACAGAGACTAGACACCATCTGTCACCATTGAGTCCCCGAGACATTCTCGGCGCCTCAGGGGCGAGCCCCCACAGCACGGTTCTCTTGACACCACTCGTCGTAGATTCCGATCATTGTCCGTTGATACCACTCATCACAGATCTAGAGCCTTGTCACTTGACTCCACTCGTCAGCGACGTAGGTCTCCGTCACCAGATAGTGACGCTCCTTACTTTACCTCTGATTCTGACGAAGAGTCTGAGAACCCTATTTATACTGCCCCTACTAGCCCCATGGCTGGCACGGCTTCCACTCCATTTGTCATAGGGACCATTGGTGGCACATCCACCACTACACCAGTTACTACACCTATTTTGGGTATGCCCTCCATGGGGCAACCATCTACCGTTCCCCTCACGGTACCTATTCCCACAGCGGGAATACCTATCCCCACTACATCAGTGGCTCACACTACCAATGGTGGTGCTGGACCATCCTTCACTACCTCAGTTCCCCCACTTGGGGGCACCACCTCACATCTTTCCCCTCCACTTGGGGGCACTGGCCCCAACTTGGTCCACAGCACTACTGTGTCACAGCCTTCTTCCAGTTTGCCGTTCATGGCTAGCCTCAACCTACCTGACCTGGCCAGATTGACCAACGATCCTATTCGACACGACCCTACATGGCCTCATATGCCTACCAAGCTCCCCTCGGACATCCCTAAGTTCGAGGGAAAGGCCGGTGAGGACCCACAAAACCATATCATGTCTTTCCACCTATGGTGTTCCTCTAACTCCATAGTAGACGATTATGTTCGCCTCCGTCTCTTACAGCGCACCTTCACTGGCTCTGCAGCCAAGTGGTATATTGAGCAGCCTCATGGGACCCACGCCACCTTTGCTTCCCTGGCCTCGACCTTCCTGCAGTTCTTCCAGTTGCCTGTCCGCTATGACAAGGGCGTTGAGATCCTTCTATCTTGTAGACAAAACACGGCTACCCATATCACGGATCACATCCATGAGTGGCGTCGACGCCGTAGCTTATGCAAGATCAAACTTGACGACCGTATCTTCCTAGATTGGTTCCTCAAATCCCTTCTCCCTGTTATTGCTAAGGATGTGGCCTCAGAAAGACCCCAGTCTGAAGAAGAAGCCATCCTTAAGGCACAACAGTTCGACCTCATTTACGCCCAATCGGGTTACCTTTATACCATTATACCTGACGCCCCTCGCGGCGAGTCCTCCCATCATGATGCGCCGGGGGCATCCCACGCTGCAGATGGTATCATTGGCCGTGTTTCTTCGCATCCCCAACCATTTTCTATAGCACGTCCTACCCCTGGCCCCGACCTGTCGCGGGCTACTTCACAGTCTGGAGCAACCAACTCGTATGCTCCCATGACACATCACCATTCCCATGGGCCCTCATGTCCACCACAGTGCTTCGGGTATGCGACTCTTGCTTATGCTCCTCCAGTCGCCCCTCAGCCTTACTACCATCAGCAGGCTGCCCCAGCTCCTGCGCCTTCACAAGCCCAACCCGCTTATTATACGCCCCAGGCAGCCCCTGCGGCACATCCACCACCTGCTCCGCAGTCCTATCAGCAACCCCCTCAAGTTGCTGCACCTGCTCAGCCTCAACCTGCTTATCATCCTCCGCAGCCTGCTCCTGCACCTGCGCAACCTCAGAATCCACCTGTTGCCCAAGGGCAAGTTTACGCCCAATAGAACCCGCAGCAAAACCAGAACAACCAACGTAACCAGGGCCAACAGAACCGCGGCAAGGGCTGTAATCGGGGAAACAACCAACCTGCAGACCAAGCTGGTCAACCGGCTAATCCCCCTGACAACAACAATGCGGCCCCCGCTAATCAAAACCCTGATCGCCCGCCCAAGCAGGCTAAAAACCCCAATTTGCGAACGAACCACCCTTGTTCTATTTGCGGGGTCTATGGACACTACACCCATGCTTGCCCACACTTGGAGCGAGCTCGGCAGCTCTGGGTTGACGAGGCCCATCGCCAAGGGCATGCGGCCCCCCAAGCGCCACCCAACCCCCCCCAACCTCAACAACCCCCTTTGGTGCTGCAAAACCCATTACCGACCCAAGGCGTAGTGAACACTCAGCCGTTGGCTCCCCATCAAGCCAATGCACCCCAACAACAACAGATCACTTACGCTGCTCCTGATTAACCCATGTTTGACTCAGGTACCCACCACTTACTGATGATGTCATCCGCTGACGTCAACCTCCAGACTCGTCGGAACCAATATGGCTCCACCTCTGAAGCCACTCCCACGGATAAATCTACTAACGCCCATCCCACCGATCAGGCGTTACGTATACCTCCGCCTCCCATAGACGGCGCTGCGAAAGCACCACGTTTCCCACTCCCCCGAATCAACAATAACCCTAATGCGCGTGCTGCGTCAAACTACACCATTGTAGACGACCTAGCCCAATCTCCCGCAGCCATGTCTGCGTTAGAAGTCTTGAAGAACTGCCCTTCCCAGCGCAAGACTTTACTTTCCGCCATTGGGGGGATCGACCCAACTGATTCGCATTTGATGGCATTTGATTTAGACCAGTCTGAACCATGCCTACCTTCCAGCTTAGCCTTCCAAGTTACTGTTTCCGTTAGGAACCTTGTTATCCATCGGTGCATCATCGATGAGGGTGCCTCCACATGCGTTATGTCTACATTTGTATGGCAGAAGCTAGGATCCCCTCCTCTCCAGCAGTCCACCACTGCGTTACGTGCATACGACGGTCGTTCGGCCCAGCCCCAAGGCCTCCTGCCCAACGTTCCTGTCCAGTTAGGTGGTAAAACAGTCCTTATTGATATAGAGGTAATCAATTCCCAATTGGATTACAACCTTCTACTTGGCCGCAGCTACATGTATGCCATGCGGGCGGTTGCCTCTTCTGTCTTTCGCACCATGATGTTCCCCCATGAAGGACGTGTGGTTAAGATTGACCAGCTCACCTACTATGATCCCAGCGCTCCGACGGCACCGGAAAATGTTCTCCCCATGGTTGAACAACCTGTTTCTCCTGCCACCACCTCGTTTGTTTCCTCTACGGGGCCTGGAGTCTACTCAGACGCGCCGATGACCTCCACCTTTCAATCCATTCCTCCGCCGTCATCTACGCCCGAAATGTCTGACTTATGTACCTTATCCCACGACATCCTACCACCTAACAATCAACCATCCTTGTTGCCTAAACCACCATTGGTACCTAGCCACATTGGTGTTACACCGATCCATACGATCCCCTTCCTAGTTCCTCCAGCAGGAGTAGTAAGCGCCCCGGTCATGGCTACCCTTAGCCTCCCTGGGTTAACCTTGGGATTACCTGTATGGTACCTTTCGCCTCCCGTTCGCCCACCGACACCAGACGTCGTCCTCCAGCCGGTGCAACCCATGGCTACTACCACCCAGCCACCTCCCGGTGTCTCTACCCCGTCGTCCTCCACGACTCCTCCTCCTACTCCCAGACCCACTGGGGGCAGAGGACCACAACCTTACACTGCTGTCCCACCTCCCAAGACAGTCAAGAACCCTCCAGTGTTTCGTGCTCCTCCCAAATGCTCGCTGTGTGACGAGTTGGGCCATTCGACCCACCAATGCCCACAGTTACCCGCATTACAGAAGCACATGCAAATGCTCGATGATGACCCCAACATCCCAACTGTCGAACTAAACCCCACTCCTAAGCCTAAAGATAAGTCCCTACGTACCAACCACTCCTGCGCCATATGCGGTATTTACGGGCATTATTCACATCATTGTCCCGATCTCCCGGATTACAGAGCGGCTCTCTATGAGATGAACAATCTGGATCTTGAGACGGCACCACCTACCATTGAGGAGATCTACCCCCCAGACTCTTCACCTTCCGGAGAGGTTAATACCATCTACATGATCTCTTCCACCACTACCCCCTCGTCAACCGATTTGACGACGCAAACTTTCCGTACTGATGAGGAGATTCTTGAGGCCCTCACTGCCCCGGATTATCCTTGGAATGACATGCACCACCGTTCCTATTTCATCCCAGAAGAATCCTCCTCTAGCACCGCTACTCAATACGCGGTTGAATCCAAAGACTTCCTCCCCACCAAGGTTGACTGGTTCAAGGACCCTATTCCTGCTCCTGATGCCTTCGAGGACGGTAACATGGCCAACATCTCACCTGTCATCCAAGTTGATATTGCTGCCCCAGGACGTGCCCCTGAACTCATCACTTTAGGAGCATTTTGCAGTAAACAAGAGATTGAGGACTACATAAACCTTTTCAAAGAATTCCGTGATGTCTTTGCCTGGTCCTATACCGAAATGCTTGGTCTCGACCCCGCCATTATAGAGCACCACCTTGACACCTCTGAGTCAAGGGGCATAATAGATTCCCTCGACCCTGGGATAGGGGGCATGATCAATCATTTTGAACCTTCCCTATCACATCTATCTCAGCACGTCAATGAACCCATTGTTCAAGCCCACACATATGTGATCCATAATCACAAACCCCATGCACATAACATGGGGGCAGGTCATTAACCCTGCTCACTTTTTCACACTTGTGATCTCAACCATTTTTTGAGGTCACATATCACTTGTAGATTTGATTTGATACGCATAATTCTTTCCTTTGACCATTTCGGAGTCCTTATGACCTCCGTTTTTCGCACCATTTGCACTGCCGGATTCATTTTTCCATGCCCGTGATGATGCTTGAGATCATTTCTCGCTCTCACTTGGACCAATATCAACATTGTGTCCAGACGCCACTAGTCGCCTTGGTTTGCGTGCCACATCAGTCGTTCTCCGTTTTTCACATGTTTTATATCATCGGATTCATTTTCCCGAGCTGGTGATGACGCTTGAGATCATTTCTCGCTCTCACCCCCCGATCTTTCGGGTCTTTTTTCACAACGCCCTCGTTACCTCGGTTTGTGTGCCACATCGGCCGTTACCCTTTTTTGACATCCTTTATATCGCCGGATTCATTTTTCCGAGCTCGTGATGATGCTTGAGATCATTTCTCGCTCTCACTTGGTACAATTTCAACATTGTGTCCCAACACCTTGCTGCCTCGGTTTGCGTGCCACATCGGCCGCTGTCGGATTGTTCCACATTTTTACATGAGCCATTCACTCCTGTCATACTGCAAATGTTTCGTTATTTTGCCACCATGTCATCTACCCCGCAAGGAGGCCCACCAGTGTTCCCACCTACCCTCGTTCTTGGTCATCATTACTAAACCTTGATTGAACACTTCCTCCTTGCCTGGCCATTCCTTTTGTTCGGTATAATTTTATCCCTTTTTCGGGCCGGACAAGTCCTTTACGAAAAAGGCACTTAGGGAGTTTCCGTTAAGCTCTTTTCTGACTCCTAAAAGAATGAGAAGATCGCCGAGCAATCTTGCTTCCTTTCATGCTCGTTAAAGTACCTGAAAGGGCGTCTATCTGGTATAAGTTTAACCCTTTTCCGGACCTGGTAGACTAATTACGAAAAAGGAATACTCTAGTCACACCGGCTAGAAGAGTTCTTCATTGCATCCTTTTATGCTTCTTTGGGCCTTGGAGACTAAATCTACGAAAAAGCAACCCCCTGGAGTCTTCTTCCTTGCTTTCAGACTCTCTAAAATTGAAGGCAACCACGAGCATGAACTGTCCTGGGCTCGTAAAATCCACACGACAGTACCATTCCATCATTTCAGAGTCTTCTTATCGCTTTCAGACTCCGTAAAATTGAAAGCAACCACGAGCATGAACTGTCCTGGGCTCGTAAAATCCACATGACAGTATCATTTTACACAAACTTCTTCTAGTTCCTTAACCCATGAAGAAGTCATCCCGTGCCTCCTGGCACTATGATCGATCATCTCGGCAGCACCCCCAATCAGGTCGCCTTTGTTCAGAGCATTCTGTAGTCCCCTGCCATTTTACACCAGCTTGAGTCTCCCTCAGCCCAGTAACCTTCCCAGATCCATTACAGCTATGATCCCTTTCCCCTCAGTCAGTTTCATATGCTGCCAGATCATTCCCATTATCATACTCTGAACAAAGGAAGTTTGAGTCCACCCACTCTACTTGCCCAGTTGTCCCTCCACAGTTTATCAGTCCTGCCATCAGCACTATCACATTTCGGTCTTGTACCTCGCGCTCCTGTCAAGGAAACATCATTGCCTTGATAGTTGCAGGTCTCCCTCTGTCGACGACAGCTCCTCTATTCCAGAGGATAGGCCCAGAGGTCCCTACGCCTTGGACTTATCACCATCTGTGGTAAGTGCCTACGGATCATTCTGAGAGGAGACATCATTGCCTCTCCGAGTGGTTGTTCCTCACATGCTCGACTTCAGCACCTTGATCGCATCGTTGAGGATCGCGTAGGATTATATCCCATCAGTTTTTAGTCGAAGACCCCGGATTTCCCCCGACTCTAGCACATTGGTGAGTCATTTCGGAACGCCCAGTTATATGTTCCTATGGATGTCCGGGCTGCGTTGGCGATTGTATTCGGAAGCCATCCAGTTACATGCTTCCTTGAGTACCCAGTTTCAGTCCCAGATCAGTTCCAGTTCAGTGTACCATGGAGAGTATGACCCCAGTCACTATGATCCAGTAGCTCATCAGTTCCTTTGGTACCACACTCAGCAGCACTATTGATTGTTCCAGTGCACCAGTTCTGCAGTTCACACATGATCCGCTCAGCAGTATGTCCCAGATTTTGTGTCCCCTCTGGACACTTATGATATACACAGTGGTTATCTATGTATCTTATAGGTCCCCCTTTTCGGGCCTCACAGTTATGTTTATATATCTTGATACGAGCATGGGTATGCCCGCCTCGTCCATATATTGAGATTATTCCTCATCCAGTTTTTGAGGTCATGTATATTTCAGTTCCCCATTTTTTGGACCCCATTGTTGTTATTATGTTATATCCTGATACGAGCATGGGTATGCCCGCCTCGTCCATATGATCAGATGATTCCTCATCCATTATTGAGGTTATGTACTTTTAGTTCTTGCAGTTGTTCGGGATCGTTGTTCCGGGCTCCAGTTTGTTTCTTCTCTTCTCTCCACATCCCAGGAAAACCATTCATGACTTATGATGTCCATCGGCCATACGATGAGCTCCTGCCCTCGCACATCAGGGGGCAATCTGTTAACACCCAAAAAGTGCTCACTAGCTCATTTACCACATTATATGGCTCATTTGTCCATTTTCCTACCATATTTCCATTAAAAATCCCAAAAAATCCCACTAAAAAGCCTCCAAAAGGCCTAAAATGCCTCCAAAAGGCCACAAAACCATCAAAATAGCCTAAAAAAAGCTAAAAAACCCCCTTTTCCTCCAAAAATAGCAAAAATCCCCTAAAAAGGGAATAAAAAATACAAAATAATGAGGAAAAGGAGGAAAAAACCCTATACAGCTGCCCAAAACCATGTGTTTCCCAAAACCATGGGTCAGCACTCCACCACCAAAAAACTATAAATAGGTGATGGAGATCCCTTATTCCATATCCACAATCACAAGCACCCTTCCTCTGCCAAAATCTCTCTCGAAACCCTAGTTCACCTTTGAACTATTTTCACCTTGAGAGCCACCTTTGGCCCATTCCCATCATTGGAGAAGGAGAAGGAGCATCTTGAAGCTTGGAGCATCCTCTTGGACACTGCAAAGGGCTTCATCAAACCTTGACACTCAAGGTAACATTAATAGAAAAAGTCATTCTTTTCATTTGATGTTTATGTTTCATGCAATATTTTAGAAGTAATTAAATTGTTGTTTTAGCTTAATCATTTAATCATTATTGAACTGCTACTAAGGAGTCCATTCTCCTTAGTAGGTGCTCATTGGCACAAGCTAGGGGTAAAACCCTAGCTACACATGTGTAACCTTCAAATTCAATAATAACATGAGTGTTGCTAATATAGAACATTCTGCATTTCAGATGGCGAGCAGTACTACGAGGATCCTGGGAGGGCCATCCCTGTCAGGGATCGGCCAGCCATGATGATCTGGGAATGTGACAGGATTTTTGGACTGTATCCCCACTCTCGCGGGCATGCTTTTTTTTTACTGTTTTTTGGCAGGTGGGCAGTATGATTTGCCTAGGGTTTGGATCTTAGAAGATTGGTGACGTTTAGGTTTTGGGTGAAACTTCACTTCTGCCATGGAAGATCTGGAGGTCGTTGGCACTGGGTGTGACCGGTTGGATGGACTCGATGGATGGGGGGTGCCATGTGGGAGGGAACACGTTGTACAGGTAGATATTCCTGTGTCGGGGACTGAGATGACTCAGCCGGCGGGGTTGGAGACTTTATTTCTCCCTTCTGACATTTCTCAGTGCGTTTCCTATACTTCGCCGGAGCAGTCATCACTTGGGAATCCGAAGGGCCCGGTGGTGGAACCACTTTTCGGGGATCTGCACAGAAATGCAAGGTGGAGGGAAGCCGGGGTTTTATTCTCAAAGGCCCTTGGGTTTCCAGATGAAACAGCGCTGGGTGGGTCTGCAGAGGTGGTGGGCTTTGACCGGGTTGCGACGGGAGGAGTGGCTCGACAAGGACGAGTGGGCAGTGGTTTATGTGGGTTCTCGTCGGAGGAAGAACGAAGGGTTTCCCTAGGGGTTGCTGAGCAGAGTGGTTTCAGCTCTCCGGAGTGGGACTGGGGTCGGGGGAAGGAGACCGTGGATGTGGCAGTAGGCTCAAAGAAGGGTGGTGTAGGAACTGTGAAGAAGCGGCGGAAGAGTTGGATCAAGGTTAAGGTGGTTCAAAACTATGCGGTGGGCGAAGACATAGCTTGGGGTAATGTACTGCAGATGGCTCAATTTACCCTTGTTGGCAGGGTTATGGGGCGAAATTTCTCTAGGAAGATGGTGGTGGACTGGGTTGAGGAAGTGTGGAAGGATCTGGTGGGTCATTTACCGGTGGTGGTGGAGCTGAATCGGGGTTGGTTTGCATTCACTTTCTCCAAAGAGGAGGAGCTGCGGCGGGTTTTGAATAGGAACTGGCATCTCAATCATTCTCCGGTGCTGCTGAAGCCATGGCACTCTTTGTTTGATGCCAGCCGGGAAAGGGTGGATGTAGTTCCGGTTTGGGTCCGTTTGCCAGCCCTTCCACTGCACTTCTGGGACCTGCAACATTTCCAACGGATTGGGTCTATATTGGGGACCTTCCTGGAGGCGGATATGTCTTTTTTGGAGACTCACAGTCAAAGGGTTGCGCGCATCCTGGTTAATATCAATATCAGAGATGGACTGGCAGAAGAAATTAAGCTTGAATGGGGACCGGAGATCATCTCCCAAATTCTGGACTACAAAAATGTACCATTTCGGTGCCGGCGCTGTCACGCTTATGGACACCCTGTATCTGATTGCAGCCTTCCATTTCGTAACCAGAGGGGGGGGCGGAGAAATCATACATTTGGAGCTGAGGTGCATTACACGGATATTGGATCGGGTTCTTCTGACTATGTCCACTCCTCCCCTGATGACCTTGGGAAAACGCGTTCCGGAGATGATCCTTGTCATAAGTGTCCGGTGGGGGAGCAGACTGCGGCAGAACAGTTGGCAGTGGTGACTCCATGTCCGATTGCAGATGATCGTCGGGGTCCTGCCCTCCATGGTAACACCCCTCTCTCTTTATCCCATTCTGATATGAACCTTGTAACTTTACTGAAGCATGATTGGGTGGAGGACCTCTCTCTCTCGAACATTGTGGAACCTGGGGGGCCTCGATATGGTGATCACGATGGTTTGCAGGACGAAACAGCTAAGATTTCTCCCGCTTTGGAACCGGCTTTGGAACCTGTTATTGCTAGTATAGGTGTTGTGGATGATACCCCTCGGGGTTTTTTTGACCCTGATCCAGGAGATGCTCAAGAGGAGGATTACCTTTCTCCCTCGGAAACACACGATCTGGGTTATTTGCTACGCTCCTGTATGAAAAACTCCTCTGCGGGGCTGGGGAATGTCACTGTTCCTGCTCGTAAGGGAAGGGGAAGAAAATCTAATATTCAAAAGGCACAAACCAGGGCAAGGGTTGATCTCCTGGAAGGGAAACAATCTTCTATTGTTAAGGCACTTAGAGCAGGGAATGCCTTGAAGAAGGGGCGTACATGAAGATTATGTCTTTCAATTGCCGGGGTCTGGCTGGGCCCAACAAGAAATCAGCCTTCAGAAGGGTGCTTACTCTTGAACACCCGGATGTGATTCTGCTACAAGAGACCTTAGGTGTAGGAGATGTTATTCAGAATCGTTTGGAGAGCTGGATTCCTGGATGGTCCTTTACCACTTTGGATGTAAAGGGATGCTCTGGGGGGTTGGCTGTGGGATGGAGGCAAGGTAACTTCAAGCTTGTGAATTCGTGGGGAATGGATTCTGTTCTTTGTGTTGATGTTTTGTCGGTTGATCTGGGGATCATTATTAAGGTGATCAATATATATGGGCCTTATCTTCATCGCATGGAGTTTTGGGACTCTTTGTTTGGAAACCCGCTCTTGAATAGTGACACACTGATCATCGGGGGGGATTTACATTTTTCAATGGGGCTGAACGAGGTATGGGGACCACATGCTCAAGTGGATTTACTGGCTGGATACTTTGTTCAGAAGCTCATGTTGAAAGGCTTGCTTGATATTGAGCCACTTAAGTTGAAACCGACATGGCGGAATAATCGCAGTGGGGATGCTAGGGTGGCGAAACGGATTGATCATTTTCTGGTGGCTGAACAGTTGGTGGACAGATTCTTTCAAGTTCGACAGTGGGTTGGTACCGGGGGTAACTCGGATCACTTTCCTATCTTTTTTGAGATTCAAAAGGGGCCTGCAAACCCTCCGAGCCCTTTGAAATTCAATAAATTATGGTTACAAGATGAGACATTTAAAAATCTCTTTCTTACTAACTGGATACATTTTGATAGGGCTTTTGATCGAACTGCTGCCTTCCAATTTGCAGATAATATTAAAAAGATGAAACGACTGGTCAAAGACTGGGCTATTGCTAAGAAGTGCAGGGAAAATCCTGAACTTAAACAGGTGGAGGATGAACTACAGCTGATTTATGAAGGTGTAGGGGTAGGACTGGTCACACAGGAATCCAAGGAGGCTTTAATCCGATTGGAAGGGCGGCAGAACACCATGTTATGTGATATGGAGGAGACCTGGAGGTTGAAGAGCAGAGCGATCTGGCTGGAGTGTGGGGATGATAATACCAAGTTCTTTCATGCTTACGCCTGTGGGAGAAAAGCATCTAATACTATATGGAGTCTGAAGGAAGATGATGGTATCACTCATGTCAGTTTAGATGAGAAGGCTCGATGTGGGGTAACACATTTTAAGAATTTATTCCGGGCTCCAAATCAGGTTTCTATCGCTGAGGTGATAAAAGTGGCTGAGTTGTTTCCTAGTTTCGTTGATGATGATGGCAACAGGGAATTGATGAAGGAAATAACGGAGGAGGAGATTAAAAAAGTACTCTCAAGCTTTCAAAAAGACAAGAGCCCGGGCCCTGATGGGTGGACTATGGATTTTTTCCTGGATCTCTTTGAGATTTTGGGGAATGACCTCATGGTTGTTGTAGAAGATTCCAGAGATACAGGGTTGATTCCGGCAAGTTTCAATTCTACTTTTATTGCCCTCATTCCTAAGTCTGATAATGCGTTGACCCTCTATGAATTCAGGCCCATCTCACTGTGCAACTGTATATATAAGATCATCTCAAAAGTCATTGCCAGAAGACTAAAAAGTATTCTCTCACAACATATATCTGCTGAACAGTTTGGGTTTTTGGAGGGTCGACAAATTCATGAGGCTGTTGGAGTGGCTCAGGAAGTGATGCATAGCTTGAAGACCAAGAACCAGAAGGGAGCCATACTTAAAATTGACCTCTCTAAGGCCTATGATAAAGTGAGTTGGTTGTATCTCCGTCTACTTTTTACACATCTGGGGTTTGGTATTGCTTTTATTAGATGGGTTATGTCATGCATCACTACTGTCTCCTTTTCTGTAATTATCAATGGTGCGGCCTCGAATTTTTTCCACGCTGAAAGGGGACTACGTCAGGGTTGTCCCTTATCACCGCTGCTCTTTCTGTTGGTTGCTGAAGGACTCAGTAGGGCCATTAGCAGGGCAAAGGCAGATGGGCTGTTTCAGGGGATTCTGGTGGCTCCAAATCTGTATATTACACATTTGCTTTTCGTGGATGACGTCTTAATCTTCTGTTCTGGTAGCAGAGGGGATACCCGTATTTTAAAGGAGATATTGGAACTATTCTCAAAGGCTACAGGTATGGAGATTAATGCTAGGAAATCCACCTTATCCACACACTTGTTGAGACCGAAAGAGGAGGCCGAACTCACTAGGTTCTTTCCCTTCATTACTGCGGGTCTTGAGGATGGCCTGAAATACCTTGGGTTCACGATTAAAGCAAACTTATATTTGAAGAGAGATTGGGCTTGGTTGATTGGGAAGGTGGAGAAGCGATTGATGGTCTGGAGCCACAGGTGGCTTTCGCGAGCTGGTAGACTGGTCCTGGTCAAAGCAGTGCTGGAAGCAATTCCTGTATATTGGATGTCATTAGCTTGGATACCTACAGGCATTCTTGATAGCATTAGGAGGATCTGTTTCAGATTTCTTTGGAGTGGCAAGAAGGACGTACAGGTCACCCCCTGGATTAACTGGAAGAGACTCGCAGTCCCTAAGGGTATGGGGGGATGGGGGATAAGGAACATTTTCTTGTTTTCAAAGGCTTTGGCAGCCAAGGGGGGTTGGAGGTTGGTGAAGACTACTAGTCTCTGGACCAGGGTTATCAAGCAGAAATATTTGGCAGATGAAAGCATTGATGATTGGATTCGGAATCCTCGGAAGTCACATTTGGGGGGATCGACGATTTGGAAGGCTGTAGTAAAATCTTTTGGCCTCATTGCATCCAAACTAGCATGGAATGTGGGGAATGGCGAGAAGCTGCTGGTTGGAAGGGAACCTTGGATGGGGTGTTCACATGATCACATTCTCCCCGGTCATGTTATTGAGGCTCTTGGCAGAAGAGGGATCTACACACTGAATCAGCTGGCGGTCCTGAGACCTGTGGAGTCTTGGAGACAGAGTTGGTGTAGTGCACACACCTTGGGGCTTCAGGAACAGGAGTCGGCTTTCGTGGAGGTTTATACACGACACTTGGAAATGACCAATGTACTGTTGAGTGATGAGGAGGACTCTCTGGTCTGGGAGGCTGACCCGGAAGGTAAGTACACCCCAAAGGCAGGTTATATTTTATTAAGCTCTGAGGAGGAATAGAGGGAGGTGGTATGGTGGTGGAAGTCCCTCTGGAAATTAAAATGCCCAGCTAAATCGAAACTTTTCATGTGGTGCGTACTCGAGAACAGAGCACCTACATGGGATATTTTGCAGAAGAGGTCCTTTCATGGGCCAAGCTGGTGTGTGCTTTGCAAAAGGGAAAACGAAACTGCTACTCACCTGTTCCTTACTTGTCCTTTTTCTGTTGCTGTTTGGAAGGAGTGCACTGTATTGGTGGGGCATCTATGCCAATGGGATGGAGTGTCAGTTGAGGCAGCTTGGGATGCTTGGTAGCGAAGGAACACGGTTAAAATTTTTCAGAACCTACCTCTGCTTGTTATTTGGGGGATTTGGGTGGCACGGAACAATGATATTTTCAATGATAAGCCAAGTCTTCCTGAGACTATTGCAGCTCAAGCCATAGGCATCTTTAAGTCTCTACCTGTTCATATAAGGGCTGACAATCAAAGAAGGTTTTTGGAGGTGGAGATTGATCGCTCTCGGCCATGGGCGTTTTTTGATGGGGCGTCACAACATAATTTGTGTGGGGGAGGGGCGGTTCTACATCTCTCGGAAACGCATTCCTACACTATTTCTTTGGGTCTTGGGGAGGGCTCCAACAACTATGCCGAACTACAGAGCTTGAAGTTCTTATTAATTTTTGCACTTGAAAAAGGATGCAACACATTGACATGCTACGGGGATTCGATGAATGTAATAAATTGGATCAATCAGATTCAAGATTGCAGAAATGTGAGGCTGGCGAATACTCTCACATCCATCCAGATGATCCTTCTGTGTTTCGTCAATATAACTTGCCAGCATGTTTACAGGAACAACAACAGGGAAGTGGACATCGCATCAAAGGAGGGGCTCATGAGGGTTTTTGGCACTTGGCATATTAAAGAATTTCATGATGGACGAACACGGTCTTATTTTCACCGGCCTTTTATAGAGACACTCTAACTTTGGTTACAGATTCTGCTATTGAAAGCTTAACAGCATTACTACTGGTTATTTTAGAAGAGAAGGTCCAGAAATATTGATAGAAAACATGTATGAGATATGCCTTTCGGGGCTGATACACTTACCTATTCAGCATCATAGTATGTTTAATGTAAACTGAAGGAAGACATATCAGTTCTATCATAGGAACTTATGATCTTTATGAATTCACTATTTAATGGTGAACCTACAGAATGTAATTTTGATCTCTACAGATGAATGAAATTACGCTTTTTTTTCTTGGAAAAAAAAAAAAAAAACATTCTGCATTTGGGAAAAGAGGCGTCCTAGCCAATTATTTTATGGGTGAATCAACAATTTTTTCTGCAGATGTGTAGAAGTCTTGTATAAATTCATTCAAACTAGCCTCATTTATCTACGAAGTGGCATCATCCATATATGTGTCTTCTTGACCTTAAGCATGACTATCATCAATGTTAATCGTTGGATCTTCTAGAATGTTGTGAACTAGGAGGGGCTCTTGACCAAAACATTATTTGAAAATAATCGATAATAATAAATATATAAATGGCATACTCATTTATATAAAGCATGTCAATTTTTTCATTATAGTATACCTCTTCTATATAAACTCCGCACTTCAATCTATGGATACCAACAAGTCGATGCTTCTTTACTTTCCTATTTTTACACATTTTGCAAGTGCAATATATCATTTCATTGAAGTATTCCTCTGTCCCAGGGATTGGTCTTGGTTCTTGTTCATATGAATATTCAGATGATGACGTGCTATTTTCTTGCATCCACCATGTTAACACGTAAAAAGTGATCACTAGCTCATTCCCTTATTCACATGACCCATTTGTCCACTTTTCCACCATTTGAGCCTCTAAAGCCACCAAAAGGTCACCAAAAGACCTTAATACACCCCTTTTTTCCACTCAAAATGAGTATTTTTCCTAAAAAAGCATAAAAACCCTCAAAAAGGGTCCAAAATTCCCCAAAATATTAAAAAGGGAATAAAAATATTCAAAATATTCAAAAAAGAAAAAAGGAGGGAAAAGGTACCTAAACCATGTTGGTCAATACCATTGGTTTCCTCAAAACCATAATGGTATTCCCCACCACCAAAAACTATAAAAAGGTGGTAGGGGCTCCTCACTTGAGATCCATCCATCATCCTATCCTCATGCTGCCAAAATCTCCCATGAGCTTTTGGCCATTGTAGCTACCTTGGAGAAGGGACCGTTTGGAGTTTGGAGCTACTCAACAACCTTCACCATTTGGAGGTATTATTATTGCAAGCACTTGCTTGCCCCCATTTTCAATACAAATTTATTTTTTCTATTTCTTGTTCTTGTTTTCAATTCAAAAGTTTATTATGATATGCACATGCTAGTTTAGTTTTAGTTTTAGATTTACATTTGTTTTTGCTTTAATATTTGAGACTGCTGCTACTAGTTAGCAAGTGCACATAGCACTAAGCTTGGTTGCAAAACCAAGCCAACAGTTTTTGGCGACTCCGCTGCTTTCAAATTTTTAGATCTCACTTTTGCTTTAGATCTTAGTTTTTGTTAGTATTAGACAGTTTAATTCATAGATCTGCCACCCTAGACAGCAGATCCATTGCTGTTCTAGATCTTGGCCCATTTTATTGCCATTAACAGCCCGAAATTTTCAATTTTCGGGTTCATTTTTCGGCATCCGTGTACGGCTTTCGCCTCGCGGCTTTTTTCCCAACAGTCGCGTGGCTCATCGTGACTATGCGGCCTTTTTCCGCGTGGCTCACCGCGGCTTCGCGGCCCATTTGCGCGCTGCACATCATGGCTTCGCGGACATTTTCCGCGCTGCACATCGCAACTGTGTGATGAAATCCCGCGCTGCGCATCACGGCTTCGCGGCTAAAGCCTGCACTGCCCATCACGACTGTGTGACAGAAACCCGTGCGGTCCATCGCAGCTGTTCTTTCAAAACCCGCGATGCAATTTTTTCCATTCGGCCAATCCGTTTAAAAAAAATAATTTTTTGCTGTCTTTTCTGCCCAATTAGCACAGTTTACAGTATTAAAATTTCTGCATTTTTTACAGCTAGAAATCTTTTTACTATTCAGAATGCACCTTTAAAAAATTCTTTTTAAAAATTTTCAGAAATTGAAAGAAGGATTTATTTTGCATTTTATCTAGATTAAAAATTTGTACTGTTTACTTCCTTGATATTTTGCCCATAGCAAATTTTTAAAGAAATCCATCTATTTCTTGAAGAAGTCATATTATTTGCTTTCCTATTTCAAAAGATCCTTTGTTTTTTGAATATTTTTTGCAAAGCATTTAATTTCAGTTTAAAATACCACACGTGCACCCACCCAAACACATAATTTAAACTGAGCCTTAAAATTTACCCTAACATCAACCAACTTTTAACCCCACTTGGGGAGCACTTAAAAGAACTTTGTAGCTAGGTAGTATTGAGGGGATAGGTGTTCCAATAACACCCCCCAGTTATTACATTTGAGATATAGCTATTGTCCATTAGGGAACCAAAATCTCCTAGTATTGTTTGGCATGGTCACAACCAGTTTATCAGAAGGCCTCTCCCCTAGGAGGGTTGAAGTCGCGAGGATGGTTCCGGAAGCCTAAGTGGAATACTGAAATCCATTCAGTAACCGAAGGCTACCGTTCGTAGTTCTCGGGATATCCCTGTATGGGGATATTGCGGTAAAAGGACCAAACAGCAGATTTACCTTTTCTGAACGTGTCATGAACGGAGTATCCTAGTTTCCATTCTTTAGGATTGACTACCCGGTGTCCCTCCCGGTAGGGGGATATCTAGCCGTTGATTCAACACTCAATATTGTTTGACTTGGATTTCATCACCTTGCAGAGAATATCGTTTGTTGATTCACAATACTTTTAGTTAGGTGTTTGCATGATACAATCCACCTTTGGTCTAGTAGCACCTCTTTTTTCTAGAAGTTGTTTGACTGTTGGTATTCTGACCATTTTTGTTGCATCCCTCCACTTATTATAGAACAGCTGCTATAATAAGTGTTTTTTGAGGTTGATTTTTTGGCCTGAGAGCCTTTATTTTCACTCCCCTTCTTGCACCCTTGGTTGCATTAGGGTTTTGAGTTTTTTATACATTACCATCTTACACAGAAGATTTTTACACAAAAATTTATTTCTCACCATTGAGAATTTTAGACACTCTCGTCATCTTCAGGGTGAACCCCCAGAGTTCAGTCTACTTGGCTCTCCACGTCAGCGACGTCGAGCCTTATCCCTTGACTCGACACATCGTCGGTCAAACATACAGTCAGCCAATTCTGACACGCCTCACTTCACATATGATTCTGAGGCTAAATCCGAAAACCCTACCGAGTTATTACCAACCAACCTCATGGCTGGAACACAATTTGACCCACTTTTTACCAGTACCATAGGAGATACATCCACAGACCCTTCTACTGCGGTGCCATCCATGGCAAAAACCACCCCCCTGGGTATGCCTAATATGGGGGACACTCCACCTTTAGGAATGCCCAACACAGGACTATCTCCTATTATGGGTATGCCGAACATAGGGGTCACACTCCCTCTCACTACTACAACCCATATCCCAGGAATCCCCACTACTATTCCTAACCCCGGTGTAACCCATGTTGCACTTGGAAACGCTGGCCCATACCAGACCACAGCTGTTGGAGGACACATACCTTCAATACCTAGCATACCCTTAGGAGCTACTGGACCCCTACATCATACCACCATGACTAGTAATGTCCCAGTCACTATGCCACATCCATCTGCTAGTTTACCATACATGGCGAGTCTGAACTTACCAGACTTAGCCAGGCTAACCAATGATCCTATCAGACACGAACTTACATGGCCTCACATGCCCACCAAACTCCCCTCCGACATCCCTAATTTTTAGGGCAAGGCAGGTGAGGACCCCCAGAACCATATCATGTCCTTCCATCTATGGTGTTCCTCCAACTCCATAGTGGACGACTCTGTCTGCCTCCATCTATTACAGCGCACCTTCACTGGCTCTGCAGCTAAGTGGTATATCGAGCATCCCCATGGGACCCATGCCACCTTTACCTCCCTTGCCTCGACCTTCCTGCAGTTCTTTCAGTTACCTGTCCGCTATGATGCGGGAGTCGAGATCCTACTGTCTTGCAGACAGAACACGGCCACCCACATCACTGACCACATCCATGAGTGGCATCGACGTCGAAGCCTCTGCAAAATCAAGTTAGACGACCGTATCTTCTTAGATTGGTTTCTAAAATCCCTCCTCCCTCTCATTTCCAAGGATGTGGCATCCGAACGACCCCATTCTGAAGAAGAGGCCATCCTCAAAGCCCAACAATTTGACCTCATTTACGCCCAATCGGGTTATCTGTATACCATTATACTGGACGCCCCTCGGGGTGAGTCATCCCAACACGATGCGCTGGGGGCATCCCATGATGCAGATGGCATCATTGGTCGTATGGCCTCGCATACCCAACCCTTTCCCATTGCACATCCTAGCCATGGCCCCGACCTTTCGCGGGCTACATCTCAGTCTGGAGAAACCAATTCATATGCTCCCATGGCACATCACCACCATACCCACAAACCTTCATGTCCACCTCAGTGCTTTGGTCATGCACCACCCGCATACGCCCCCCCAGCCGCACCTCAATCAATGTATTACCCGCAGCAAGCTGCGATAGCTAGCCGAACACCTCCAATAGCTCAAGGTTATCAACAACCCCAGCAGGTAACTGGACCACCTCCAGCCCCACCATCTTATTATCCACCGCAACCTGCTCCCGCACCGGCGGCAGACCAAAATCCTCCAATTTCTCAAGGGAAAGTGTACACACAACACAACCAGCCCCAACATCAAAGCAACCAGCGCAACCAGGGTGGGCAACAAAACCGTGGAAGAGGGCGTAATTGCGGCAACAACCAACAACAACATCAAGGTCCTCCACTTCCCAATCCTCCGCATAATAACAATGCTGCTCCTCCCAACCAAAATTCGGGTCGTCATCCCAAGCAGCCTAAAAACAGTAACCTCAGAACAAACCACCCTTGTTCTATATGCGGGGTCTATGGCCATTACACACATGCTTGCCCACATTTGGAGCGAGCTCGGCAACTCTGGACTGACGATGCCCATCGTCAAGGGAAAACGGCTCCTCAGCCGCCACCCAACCCTCCACCACCTCAACATCAACCTTTGGTGCTACAAAACCCCTTTCCAACCCAAGGCGTAGTGAACACTCAGCCGTTAGCTCCCCCTCAGGGCAATGCGCCACCACAACAAATCACTTATGCCGCTCCTGATCAACCCATGTTTGATTCAGATGCTCACCACTTGTTGATGATGTCATCCGCAGATGCCAACCTCCAAACCCGTCGGAACCAATATGGCTCCATTCCTGAAGCCCCTCCAGCCGACAAGAACACTAACGGTCATCCCACGGATCAGACGTTACGTATACCTCCGGCTCCACTTGATGGTGCTTCTAAAGCACCTCGCTTCCCACTTCGTCGCATCAACAATAATCCCAATGCTCGTGCTGCATCAAATTACAGCATTGTAGATGACTTAGCCCAGTCTCCTGCAGCCATGTCTGCTTTAGAAGTCTTAAAAAACTATCCTTCACAGCACAAGACTTTACTCTCTGCCATTGGCACCATTGACCCCAATGATTCACAACTGATGGCATTCGATTCGGACCAGTCCGAACCATGCTTACCTTCTACTTTAGCATTCCAAGTTTCTGTTTCCGTTCAGAATCTTGTCATCCATCCGTGCATTATCGATGAAGGTGCCTCTACATGCGTTATGTCCACATTCGTTTGGAAAAAGTTAGGATCCCCTACTCTCCAGCAGTCCACCACTGCGTTGCGAGCCTACGACGGCCGTTCGGCTCAACCCCAAGGTCTCTTAGCTAATGTCCCTGTCCAACTGGCTGGTAAAACCGTGCTCATTGACATAGAGGTCATCAATGCCCAACTTGACTACAACCTCTTACTTGGCCGCAGCTACATGTATGCCATGCGGGCTGTTGCCTCATCCGTTTTTTGTACCATGATGTTCCCTCATGACGGACGCGTGGTCAAGGTCGACCAACTCACCTATTACGATCCCATGGCCCTCGCTGCACCTGAAAATGTTCTCCCTATGATTGAACAACCTATTTGTGGTGCAACTACATCGTTTGTTTCCTTCGTGGGACCCGGAATTTACTCCGACGTGCCGATGACTTCTACATTCCAATCCATTCCACCATCGTCACCGGAGACCCACGTCGCTGACCTCTGTACTCTTTCCCACAATACACAAACACCCAACAATCAACCATTCTTTTTATCTAAACTACCATTGGTCCCTAGTCACATTGGGGTTACACCCATCCACACAATCCCCTTTCCATTCCCTCCCTCAGGCGTAGTAAGCACTCCAGTTATGGCTACCCTCAGTCTCCCCGGGTTAACATTGGGATTACCCGTGTGGTATATTTTGCCTCCCATTCCCCCACCGACACCAAATGTCATCCTGCAACTGGTGCAACCCATTGTCACTTCTACTCAACCACCTCCCGGTATCACTACTCCTTCGTCATCTACGAATCCCCCTCCTCTCATTAGGCCCACTAGGGGCAGAGGCCCACAACCATACACTGCGGTACCCCCACCCAAGGCAGTTAAACCTCCCCCCGTGTTCCGTGCTCCTCCTAAATGCTCGTTGTGTGATGAGTTAGGCCATCCAACCCACCAGTGTCCACAGTTACCCGCATTACAGGAACACATGCAAATGCTTGACGACGACCCCAACATCCCGGTTGTCAAAATCGACTCAAACCCCATGCCTCGTGACAAATCACTGCGTACCAACCACCCTTGTGTAATATACGGTATTTACGGCCACTACTCACATCACTATCCTGATATCCCATATTATAGAGCAGCTCTCTACGAGATGAATAATTTGGACCTTGAGACGGAGCCCCCTACAATCGAGGAAATCTACCCTCCCGTATCATCCTCATCCGAAGAGATTAACACCATTTATATGATCTCTTCGACTACTACTACCTCGTCAACCGATTCGACCACTCAAAGTTTCCGCAATGATGAGGAGATTCTAGAGGCTCTTACTACCCCTGATTACCCCTGGGAAGATATGCACCATCGTTCACACTCCCTCCCAGAAGAGACCTCATCCACCACCGCTACCCAATTCGCAATTGAGTCCAAAGATTTCCCTCCTACTACAGTCGACTGGTTTAAGGATCCTATTCCTACTCCTAATGCCTTTGAGGAAGGTAACATGGCCAATATCTCACCCGTCATCCACATCGATATCTCTGACCCACCTGGTGCCCTTGAAATCATTCCATTAGGAGCCTCCTTTAGTGAGCATGACATTGGAGAATACAAAAAACTGTTCCACGAATTTCCGTGATGTCTTTGCTTGGTCCTAAACCGAAATGCATGGTCTTGACCCCACCATTATAGAGCACCACATTAACACATGGCCCGATGTCCCCCCCGTTCGTCAGCAATAGCGACCAATTCATCCCCCACAATCTTCCTCCTCGGAAGCAGTTAACACCATTTACACGATTTCCACTGGATACCACTCTATCAGGTCGGCCCCTACCATTTATCCCTTTCACACAAATATTCCACTCTGCTACGTCGGTTTTGCTGATGGTGCAAGCCGCTGGTCCCCCAATCTGGCCTCCGCAGCTTGGGTAATATATTCCCCTTCACATGAGTTGATCCACATCGACAGAGTGTGTTTAGGTGCTGCCACCAACAACCAAGCTGAATATGATGCCGTGACCGGTCTCCTAGCTGCAGCTCTCCAAATGAGCATACATCGCCTTAACATTTTCCTGGACTCACAACTTCTTGTTTCCCAGCTCAACAATGATTACCAGGTACGCGATCCCTGTCTGTTCAGAAAATTTTTGCGCACTAAACAAATGATTCGACAGTTTGAATCCATTTCATTCACACATGTCCCAAGAAACCTCAATAGTGTAGCAGACCATATGGCCAACAACGTACTTGAATGGCACACCAATCAAATCATTTCATAAAGAAAATGCATCCACGTGCATAACATGTGCCTCCTCGGGCATATACCAAAACAAAATGTGCATCCACGTGCATAATGTGTGCCTCCACGGGCATATACAAAAAATCAAAATGTTGCATTCACGTGCATAACATGTGCCTCCACGGGCATACAGAAAATCAAACATGCCTCCACGGGCGAACAAAAAGACAACAAATGCATCCATGTGCATACACGACTATATATCAACATCATATATATATATATATATGTCAAAACATTTCATAAGTGCCCTCAGCACCCAATATACAAAAATACATCAGTCGTACAAAAAATAGCTTCCCCATATGCTCATCAGCATTTGGGGGAAAATACATATCATCTAATCATCATGGTCTCTAGGCTCCTCTGGCGCCTCCTCCGCCGGTCCCGCCGGATCATGCCGAGCCCAGACTCGCCTCTCCGACGGCCCTGCTGGATCATCCCGTAAACGAATCCTGCCCTCCGCTGGCCTTGCCTGATCCCGCCGAACCCTATCCCTCAACTCGGCCGCCATCACTGTCTCTCTCAACAACATCGAGTGCCACTCACGAGGCGCCTCGAAACATCGCTCGACGATGTCCCGATCCATATCCCTCCACCCATCCTCTGGGAATCCTACTACAATCATACCCAGTGTCTCTCAGACACCAGCAACAGCATCATCTCGAGGGCCATCCCCTCGACCAGGTGGAGGCGGTACAGCTGCCAGAGGTGGAGCAACCACCATCGCCCATCCCCTGCGCGCTACATAGTCAGCCGGTGGAACAGGACCAACATCTGCACAATGAAAATAAACCATCATATACATATCTAACTATAATCATAACCAATAAATCTAAAAACACATGATATAGTAGAGAACAAAACATACCATCTAAACCCCAGGCCTGTCCCTGGGCACGAGGCATCTCAGGATCTCCTCAGTAATCCATACCAGCATATGGATAGTCCTCAATCACCAGAGGGATCTGCTCCCACTGCTTGTAAATCTCCTACGAGAAGAACCCGCGGATACCACCACCTCCACGAGGCATCATCTGCTCCCACCGCACCATCCGCGGCTCGCTCACCAAACCATCACGAATGGGAACCCGTGGTCGCAAAGTTGGTACCCACTCAAAAAAAAAGAACACAGAAAGGAGGCATAGAAAAACTCTCCCCCCTCATGACTGACCTTGTCCAGATCTCTCTGGACACCTGCTAAGAACATCTGAACCCAGCGTAATAAGTCCCCCTTAGCACAGAATCCACCGTCATCATTTTCCCCCCTGACAAACGATGTGGCACCACGGCACCCAACACCCATAGAACACAAGCCCCGACAGCGCGCATGTCCCACTCTCGCAGTGATCTCAGATTCAGCGCGCTATTCTGTACAATTGCCCCAGTGACACAGAAAGTCTCTAGGAGATCCTCCATGTCAACACCTGTCGGGATCCTCGGCAGAAGATCCCCCACCTCCCCTAAGCGAGGTAACCCAGTAAGAAAGTAAACATCTGTGAGGGTGATCTCCAACCTCTCACCCCCAACAACAAAGGCACCCTCTGCAGGTACCCACCAACTCACCAACTTGTTCAGTAGGGGTCCTACTGAACGCATTGGGGGAATCTAAGCGAACTTTAGCAGTCCACCCTCTGCGAAAACCTATCGGACATGCTGATCAGTCCGAATCCGAATCATCAAGTCTTCCTCCATCTCTCGCTCTCGCCACGATGTCAATGGCCTCCTCAGCATCCTGCCAAAAAACAAAGAAACTTTTGGCACCATAGAAAAAAAATTTCAAAAATACCATCGCGGCTTTTCCATCAAAAGCCGCGATGATCATCGTGGCTTCTACACAAGAACCCACGATGAACATCACGGGTATTGGCCAGACATCGCGACTGTCAGCCTTAAACCCGCGATGTCCATCGCGGCAAAGGAGCTGAAACCCGCGATATTCCACATTAGAAGGCCAACATGGAATTTCGCGGCCTTCGAGTGCCCGCCGCTAACCAAAAAAGACATAATTGAAAAGGCTAAGGCGAATAGAGTTACCTGAAACTCGCGGAACCAAAAACCAATGGTGAAATCTCCCAGAAATCAAGAAAGAGCTCTGACTACTCTGCCAAACTCACACGTAACAATGACACGTCATATGGGCCCCACACACTATTTATAGAGATTCCACCATTTTTCAAACAACCATTCCGGTGTCATACGACGTCCGTTTCTCAAACCGTTGGTACCGTTGGAATCAGAACAGCGAGAACTTCATGACAGTTCTTTCCTTTTCTTGTTTTCACCAGGTCCATTTTTTGACCATTTTTTTACACCCTCGTTGCCTCGGTTTGCATGCCACATCGGCCGTCGTCCGTTTTTGACAAAACTTATATCGCCGGATTCAGTTTTCCGCGCTCATGATGATGCTTGAGATCATTTCTCGCTCTCATGCCTAGATTTTTTGGGCATTTTTTCCATGCCCCCTCGTCGCCTCAGTTTGCGTGCCACATCGGTCGTCGTCCATTTTTTACATGCCTTATATAGCCAGATTCAGTTTTCCGCGCTCGTGATGACGCTTGAGATCATTTCTCGCTCTCACGCCCAGATTTTTTGGGCATTTTTACCATGCCCCCTCGTTGCCTCGGTTTGCGTGCCACATCGACCGTCGTCCATTTTTTACGAAACTTATATTGCCGGATTCAGTTTTCCGCGCTCGTGATGATGCTTGAGATCATTTCTCGCTCTCATGCCTATATTTTTTGGGCATTTTTACCATGCCCCCTCGTTGCCTCGGTTTGCATGCCACATCGGCTGTCGTCCATTTTTGACAATCTTTATGTCACCGGATTCATTTTTCCGCACTCATGATGATGCTTGAGACCTTTTCTCGCTATCATCAATCCCTTTTTGTTCGGTATAATTTTACCCCTTTTTCGGGCCGAGCAATCCCTTTTACAAAAAAGGCACTTAGGGAGTTTCTGTTAAGCTCTTTTCTGACTCCTAAAACAATGAAAAGATTGTCGAGCAACCTTGCTTCCTTTCATGCTCGCTAAACGTATCTGAAAGGGCATCTACCTGGTATAATTTTACCCCTTTTCCGGACTGTGTAGACTAATTATGAAAAAGGAATACTCTAGTCACATCGGCTAGAAGAGTTCTCCATCTGCATCATTTTATGCTTTATTCGGGCCTTGAAGACTAACTTACGAAAAAGAACACCAATGGAGTCCACTTACCACTTTCAGACTCTCTAGACATGAAAGCGACCACGAGCAATCACCATCCTCGGCTCGTAAAACCAACAGGATAGTAGTTATAGCCACTGCAGAGTCTTCTTATCGTTTTCAGACTCCTCAAAAATGAAAGCACCAATGAGCACGAACAGTCCTGGGCTCACAAAATCCACAGGACTACCATTTCATAGCACACTTTTATCCCTTCTTGGAGCTCATTAAAAATACGAAGAAGGACCCAATGGTGCTTGTCGGTGCCACAACAGATCACGTCTACTCATATGGCAGCTTCCCCATTTTGGTCGCCTTTGTTCAGAGTATTCTGCAGTATGTCACCCCGAGAATCCCTCGACAGCACCCATCAGCTTGACCCCCCCAGAGTCAATACATACCCTTCAGTCCCTAAAAGCTATGATCCCCACACCTACAAGTCAGTTCCCTACGCTGCCAGGTCAACCAGGTCATCATGCTGTGAACAAAGGAAGTTTGAGTCTACCCACTATATGACCCCAGTGACTTCCTCTTCCCCAAGTATGTCAGTCCTACCATCAGTACTACACCACTTCAGTCCTACACCTCGTGCTCCTATCAAGGAAACATCAACCAAATTTATTCCAGAGGATAGACCTAGAGGTCCCTGTGTCTTGGACTCATCACCATTTATGATGAGTGCCTACAAATCATTTCGAGAAGAGTCCTCAGTGCCTCTCCAAATGATTGTTTCTCACATGCTCGACTTCAACACCTTGATCGCATCGTGGAGACTTGCACAGGATATTGGTCCGTTCAGTAATTTGTTCAAGACCCCGGATACCTCCTGACTCTTCCACATTTGAGAGTCTACTTATGGAAACAACCAGTTACATTTTTTCTATAGCTATCCGGGTTGTGCATGGCGACAATATTCAGATGTACCCCATTTTCATACTCTCTCGAGTATACAGTTGCATATACTTCCCAGAGATGGCTCACAGTCATTGAGTCCCTACAGATGTTGGACACCTTCAGTTTCAGCAGTTCATCAACCCTCCTGAGACCTTTTTCAGAACGATTGATGCTTTATTCCAGTGTATCAGTTATTGAGATCAGTCATGTTATGATCATGAGTACATCCCAAAATGATGTCCCCTCTGGACCATTATGATGTACCAGCAAATTTTTTATGTATTTTTTCAGGTCCCCCTTCCTGGGACTAATTGTTATGTCTTGATATGAGCATGGGTATGCCTGCCTCGTCCATTATCAGGATTATTCCTCATTCATATTGAGGCCATGTAATATTGTTTATTTTTTGCAGCTTCCAAGGGCTGTGGATCCAGTCTCCAATCGGTCTCTTCTCCTCCCCAAAACCCCAGAAAAAAGACAAAAGAACTATGATGTCTATTGGCCATACGATGAGCTCCTGCCCTCACACATCAGGGGGCAATCTGTTAACACCTAAAAAGTGATCACTAGCTCATTCCCTTATTCACATGACCCATTTGTCCACTTTTCCACCATTTGAGCCTCTAAAGCCACCAAAAGACCTTAATACACCCCTTTTTTTCCACTCAAAATAAGTATTTTTCCTAAAAAAGCATAAAAACCCTCAAAAAGGGTCCAAAATTCCCCAAAATATTAAAAAGGGAATAAAAATATTCAAAATATTCAAAAAAGGAAAAATGAGGGAAAAGGTACCTAAACCATGTTGGTCAATACCATTGGTTTCCTCAAAACCATAATGGTATTCCCCACCACCAAAAACTATAAAAAGGTGGTAGGGGCTCCTCACTTTAGATCCATCCATCATCCTATCCTCATGCTGTCAAAATCTCCCATGAGCTTTTGGCCATTGTAGCTACCTTGGAGAAGGGATCCTTTGGAGTTTGGAGCTGCTCACTCTTGGAGCTACTCAACAACCTTCACCATTTGGAGGTATTATTATTGCAAGCACTTGCTTGCCCCCATTTTCAATACAAATTTATTTTTTCTATTTCTTGTTCTTGTTTTCAATTCAAAAGTTTATTATGATATGCACATGCTAGTTTAGTTTTAGTTTTAGATTTACATTTGTTTTTGCTTTAATATTTGAGACTGCTGCTACTAGTTAGCAGGTGCCCATAGCACTAAGCTTGGTTGCAAAACCAAGCCAACACACCATGTATTATAAATAATAATCATGTACCTTTCAGTTTGAGTATTATTTTTTTCAAATCGAATTTGAGATTTAGGGACATGGCATTTTATAGTTTAATGAATTTGTAGTGGTTGAGCTATGGGGGAAGAGAAGTAACTAATGGATTATATTGGAGATCCATTAGAGTGGATACAATTCTTTTAGACACGAGTCACATTTTCTTATCAAAATAATGTAGAAGTCACAAGGAGCATTGAATCTAATTAAAAGACACGGAGAAACTCTAGAGAAGTTTTTTTAAGATCAAATATGGAAGAGAGAAAAAGTTTATATTTAAAAAAAAATATATCATGATTTACTTCAACTTACGAATATTTAGAAGCTTATCACATGGATTTATTTTGACTAAGTCTTTCTATGAATTTTTGGTATGGTGATAAAGGGTGGTTTAAGACACTTTGTGGAATTCTAGAAGTAAATTTTGATAACCCGTGATGATATTTAGGCAATAATTGTATGCTACTCCAGATAATGGAAATGAAATAAAGCATGAAAAATGTAAATTTTTCAATTTATATATAAAAGGAAATGACATTTTTTCAGAAAAAATTCCTAAAAAGGGGAAGCTGATTCATTGTATGCACTTATTACATTTTTAAATATACTCAAATTCTTTGATAATATAATACTTCATTAAGACTTCTCCCTATTGGTTTATTATGCACTAAGAGGTGTAAGATAACATAATTTTTTGAAGAGACCATCATTTGGTATACTATATGTGCAACGTATTAAATATTAATCTAATAGTGGTATAATATGGAAATGATATAAATACTTACTCTCTCTACTTGGACTTCTTTGCTCAATTTGAGAAAATCAATCAAATTTGAAAATCACATTGAAAATAACATTTTTAATGATAAATCATTTTATTAAATCTAAGATAGAAATTACAAAATTGAGAAAATCAATCAGATTTGAAAAGAACATTTTATAATGATAAATCATTTTATTAAAATTAAGATAGAAATAAAAAATACCTGGTCTGCCATTTTGTCCAAATGCACTTAGTGAATAGTGTAATAAAATTCCGCAAAGAAAAATGAGTATCAATTCTAGTTAATATCCATAAATAAATACTTATAGTGAAAATAAGTATTCTAAGAAACATTTTATAAAATAAAATTTGTTTTATCTAAAAAGAAAACATCTTCTACAAGTGATCTTTGGATATAAAGCTAAACATGATTTTGACATGTATTGGAAAATAATTGCGCAAGCCTAACAATGAGCTTCATGATCTATCTAGGTGGGAGCATGTGATATATTAAAAACATTAATTTAGAATAATGGAAGTAGCTTCTAGAGCCACCTATAAAGTAAAAGGATTTAGCACATCAATGCATATCTGAGATATGGGAATTTTCAATTACTTCGAAATAACATCTGACTATTAAATTGTCAAATCCTTTTAAAGTTCCTACTCAAAATTTAAGAAGGAATGATTATCTGACACTTTGGGGAATTGGAAGAATTCTTTTCCAAACTTTCTAGACATGACTCATATTTTATTTAGGTCATGGAATTGAGTCTGTTTTTTCAATAAATTGCTATGTCATATGCATGATAACCACTCTGTTTTTTCAATAAATTGTTATTCCATATGTATGATAACCATTGTTGGAGATATCATTCAGGAATTTCCAGTTCTAAGCCAAACACGTAGAATTTATAGAATGATAGATACACTATAATTAGGAAAAGATATAGGAGTGGCCCAAATAATTTATCCTGGAATGGGAGTTATGCGTGCAAATATTATTTTTATAGTCCATTGATATAACTACATTTCTCCTATTGTTTTGTGTATGCACTCCAAGGGTTGAAAGTTTCTCTTCCCTTGTTGACTTTCCCTGACCCTCGAAAGAAACATGGATTTCCACTAGGCCTCATGGTGATCGACCCTAAGAGACATGGTGTGACCAACTTTTTCTTCTCTGGCACCTTTCAATTGAGCGATACTTAGGTGGGATCCAATTGGCAATGGAAAAACCATTTCACTAATTGCCTATGAGGTTGCATAGGCAATTGAGCTTCATGCCCACTTTTTCATCTTGGTTATGGACTCAAAAGGGTCAGTTGGACTCAATGGAATTGTTACTCAATGCATTATACAGATTACTCTATGTGTCTTTCAATTTCTTTTTCTTTTTGTTTGTGCCTTTCTTTTTATTTTTTGTTTGCATGTCCAGGTACTGGAGGAGGTTCAGTCGTGGAGGTTAGTGATCACCTCATGAAAAGTGCAGTGATGTGTTTCTGGGGCCTCGTGTATGATGAAATGCAGGACATTGTGAAGAATTCAATTATTGGTCTGATTGATCAAGAGCATGAGGGAGAGCAAATTAACTTGGCTTTATTGAGAAGAATCGTCATCTGTATTGAGGAGATTGCACATTTTAATGATATGGAATATCGGATGTTTTCAAGGGGAGATAAAGATTATGAAGATACCCTGTTGAAAGTTGTTACAGCTTACTATTCTGGAAAGTTTGCTTTGTGGCGTGTAGAGTATTCTTTACTAGTTTATCTAGATAAGGTGGAACAATGTTTGAAACATGAGGAGGAAGTAGTTGCCAAATTATATTTGTACCCATTCAAGGAAGATAAAATTTGGAGGTTATTAAATACAATACAAGATGCACTCTTTTCCAAGTATGGGATCCAATTTTTGGAAAAAGAACATTCAATCTGAATGCATGCCTAAATCAATTTTGAAGAGTTCACTTTTTTCTTGAAAATGGTCAGCAAATCCTAAACCATTGTAGGAAAACCTTCATTACTAAAATTTGATTGTGTACCACATGGGTGCATGACATCCATTGCCTCCTTATGGAAAAATCATCCCATATGTAGTAGTTTCAGTTGCATCCACATTCAAGGCACTAGACGCGTTCACGGCCTGTTGTGAGTATAAATAGTTTTTTCGATTTTGTTTGTTAGTATTAGATGGATTTTGTTTGTTAGTACTAGATGGAAATTGAATATTTAAAATTCAAAAAATGGGAATCAATTTTTGTTTTTTATCACCCACTAAATTTAAATGACCATATCTTGTAATAAAGCCAAAAAGTAAGAATCAATTATGTACATTTGGTTTCCTATTTTGAATGGATTCTATGTGCTGTTAATAAACTGAACCTTCTCTGTGTGAGCAGCTTATGTGTGTTGTGTTGTGCTATGACGTGAACAACTTTTGATGTGAAAGGATTTTGTGAACCTAGTTGAATGAACTATGTTTATTGTTATGCGAATGACTTCGTACTGCAGGGAGTGAGTGAACAACTTCTATGTGAGTTCCACATGTTCCCAAGATAATAAATTAAGTCCAAGTTTTAACATATGTGCACATCAATTTAGCCAGGGTGACACCAGATGAGAAGGAAGGGAAGGAAGTCCTTAACACCAGAAAATTAGAGAAGTACTTAACTTCAGTTGACGAAAGGGAATTTAAATGACCATATCTTGTAATAAAGCCAAAAAGTAAGAATCAATTCTGTTTTGACTGCTATTAAATCGCTACAGATCCAAATTCTCAAACATTGGTTATCTTTCATCGACATTTGATTACCTAATGAGTTTAATACCTCCGAGTTGATATTGCTATTTAAATTTAATATCTAAGATTTTATTTACAATATTTGAAATTTTGAGTTTGTAGGAAACTTAGAAATCTTCATGAGTTTGACGAATAGAATTTTATTTACGATATTTGAAATTTTTAGGTTGTAGGAAACTTAGAAATCTTCATGAGTTTGCCGAATAGAAAACTTGTAGTTTAAAAGTTATGTACGAGGTAAGGGTGAAATGTATCTCATGATTTTATAAATTAAAACTAAAATCATGAAAAAGAATGGGATTGAGGAAACATGGATAAAACTAATTGTATTGTCAAAATTGGTCAATATGATCTCAAATCACCACAAGTTTCCTCGTGTAAAAATCAACATTTTTTTAAGGTAAAGATTTGCATAAATAGATTAAGTAATTTGAATACTCAACGTGAGTTAATTCTGGAAACACAAGCAAATTGATAAGAAAAGATTGTGAAAGTACCTACTTGGGACTAACTAGTCAAATAGGAAGTCAAATTCCACAGGGTTAAGCAAATTGATAAGATTAGATCTCTAAGAGTGCTTGCCCAGGCATGCACTAACTAGGAAAATAGGCAGTCAAATAAAATTAAGTTGGTTTTGATAGACCTCGATTCTGCTGGTCGTTCTGTTTTAACTTACACTAAAAAAATTATAACAACTTTTATTTTGATGAAGAGTGCATCATATTTTTAATCCACCATAGAAGTGATAAGGGAACGAAAAAGCAACGACAAACGATAACTAAGAAACTTGAATGAATGGGATTTTGGTGATGGTAACAGGCGCTGGCAGATGCAGAAGCACACAGGCGCATGGTCAAATGTGTAGAGGTATTTGGAAAGTTTTATTCTACACAAATTGAATGGAGGAAACTGTTGACATATTTGTAACTTCGGAATGTATTTCATATATGTATATTGTATTCCTATACATATGTTATTATTTGTCTATACAGAAGTGTTTGTATTCCTATAAAGATGTTATTATTCCTCTATACGGAAGTGTTGTCATTTATATTGTAAGTGTCGTAACTTTTACTTGATGGGTTATTAGACCAGCTTGGTGGGGTCGTCCTTGTATAAGTCATGTGGGTCAAAGGGTTATTAGACCACCCTATTGGGGGTTGTCCCAGTTAGCATTATGTTATTTGGTTAAGTAAAGGCTGAACTAGTAAAGGTTATTAGGCAAGTCAAGTCATGTATAAATAGAGTGCGGGAGGCACTCTATTTGATCATTCACTTTGTCACTCATACTCTCATTGGAGAGTGGTGCATTTGTGGAGGAGGAGAAGCTGCTACTAGGAGAAGACTGTCTCTTATGATTGGGTTGTATCATTGCTCTATCTATCTCTGAGGAAGTTGCAGGTTTTTTCACCTTCTTGGTTTTCCCCAGTGAAACTCTATGTCTCTTGTGTGCTTGCATTATTGTGTCCATGATTGATATGCTGTAGATATGCTATAGATATGTTGTACATGTTATTCTCTCAGTTAAGATCTTGGATCAGATTGAAAATTCTTAAAAACTAACATGGTATCAGAGCTAGCCTGAAAGAAGGAATGGTATGGCATTTATGACACTTGTTGCACTTGCGAACCTATGGCTTGATATAGCAAAATCAAGCATCGTAGAACTTTCGCTATAAATCCAATTCGGCAAGGTTTCAGGATCTAAAAATCTTACAGGGTGAAGATAAGATTCCCATGTACCTTGTGTATGAAGCACAAATTCTAGATCGTTGTACTTTGTGTTTTATGATCTGTACAATCTAGGGTTTCTGCCTCTTCCAGATCTTAGTCATAATCAGGTGACCTAGGAAAAAAGGTCACAACTTGGGCTAGGAATCTCCAAATGAAATTGCGTAAAAAGTGACAGGTAGGGAACGGACTGCAGTTTCTTAGGTAAGGTTTTTAGAGGCCTAAGTTGAACCAGTGACACATGGTATGCCGTACAAGTTCACTCTCCTGTTTTATCCCATAAACAGGTCACGTTGCGACACTTGGCATAACTCTCTCTCAGAGAATCCAATTGCGGTCAGACCTATGGTGTTGGAAATATGATAGGTCGGGCTACCATAGGTCGAAGTTTCAGACCCTATGGATTTGTAATTTCATAGTTACACTAGAAACAATCAGGTGCATATTTCTGTCAAAACAGAATTGGATTTTGAGCACCTTCATCCATGGCTCCGGGAATTAGGGTTTTGGAGAAAGTTGGTATTTTTGTAATCGGAGAGCATGGCTGAATGCTACTCATAAAAATTGAAATTTAGAGACAAAGATCAAATTTTTTGGTTGGGTAGAAGGTCGAGCTTGATCAAACCCTAGTTCGAGACTTTGATCAGAAAAGTGAAAAATTAGGGCTTCTACAAAAATGAGAATTTTTTAAATCTGTGACTTGGAAGCTCCTTGGAAAAATCGAATTTTAGAGCTTTGGATCAAACTATTTGGTTGGGTAAAGCTCCGGGAAACTCAAACCCTAATTTAGGGTCCTCCCTAGTGAATCCAGAAGTTTGAAAAGCAAATTTGAGGGGTGAAACTTTGCAGTTTTGAAATTCTGAGTATAACAGGTTGATCAAGGCGCATCTTTCTATCCTTTCAGAAGTTTGAAATTCAAAGTTTGAATTTCTAGGGTTTCCCTAACAAACCCAAATCTAGCTCCAGATCGAGTTTCTACAAATCAAGTGGATTGGGTTAATCCTAGAAGAGAATGGATTGGTCACCTACATAAGTGAAGAAGTTCCTGTTTTAGAGGGAGATGAGGCTAAGGCCTTACATTAGAAGATTACAAGCAATCTCGACAAGTATGACTTACAGGTATGTTTCGAAATTTGTTCATGATTAAGTTTATGGTATGGTTGTCTTCATTAAGGTTAGTACAATCTTGATTAACTTTAGACTTGTCGTATCACCTTAATAAAATTATGAATGCATGATAGAAGATATTCATTGATTAGAGTTTTGACACTTATGATTGTACTAATGCATTATGGTATTGTATGAGGTTGATGTTGTCTGCTAACATGAAAGGTACATCAAGAAAGACAAATCATATTCTAGTTCAAGAACATATGACCATGGTGACATGAAGACAAAGGTTCATCCATTGCCATGGAACACATAGAAGATCTACTTACGAGGTATGTATAACTTTGTTCTATAATGGTTAGCCTATGAGATATGTAGGTTACTGGCACAAGTCACTTAAGAGAACAAGAAGACATCATGTGGGTATGTTAGACAATAACCAGCGAACATATTAATCCAGGTATGTTTTTTTTATATCAAGCTAGAATCCTACCTTGTGTTAGAATCTCTTATATAAGTATACATGGCATGATTGATAATGAATATTCATTGAAGTTAGTAATCATGGGTTTAGGGATATTATGCTTCTTACTTTGACTCATGATATGACTAACCAGAAGAGTCCTATGGTCAATAAGAATGTGCATGAGTAAAAGAAGTATTCCATGAAACCTTGAATACTAATGTTTATTATCTGTGTTTGAAATGATCATGACTATACATGTTTAAGATTATGTTGTTTTAGTATCTATACTAATGAATGTATGATTATGTATGAGATCTTGAGGATGGCACAAGCATGACACTAGTGCACACTTAAGCATGCATAGTGGTCCAGGATGAATATAAGTTCAAGGATAGGTAATCGAGGAAGGAAAGATCAAGAGAGAGCACACTCCAGTAGTTTCTGCAAGGATGGAGACATTTAGAGGGATTTGACCACTTCTCACAATCCACATCAGAATGGAGTTGCAGAAAGGAAGCAAAGACTGAGAGGGAGTCCACCCTACAACCAAACAAAGATAAGTATTTGAATTGTCATTTCTTGCATATTTGTTTGTTTAAATAATATTGTTCAATGATGTATACGCTTATGTTCCTAGACTTAGGGTGTGTATTATACATATTAGAATAATTGCATCAATGAACAGTATACTACTAATATGAATTTGATGGGTAAGTGGCCTATGGCACTATACAACATTCAATTGCTACTTATCTAGAATGAAACCTCTTTGCTGACATGTTGGGAGTTGTGCACACTCTTAACAATGTTATGGTAGAGATTGGAAGGCATCTAGAAAGTTACGGGATATGGATAAATGTTGTATTGAAGCATTGGCTAAGATAATTGCATGGTTGTATGACATATTTATTTATGTGTAGAAATTTGTTCTGAAAACTATGAGATGTTTTCTAATCATGCAATTTTAATTGTTTTGTAGGAAAGATCGTATATCATCACCTAGAAAAGAAGGACTACAACATTTGTTCAACAACAAAGTTATCTATTGAATATATTGAAGTTCCCAGGATTCTGGAAGAACGTCATGATCGAGGAGTACCAGTCGATCATGAAGAATGATATTTGGGATGCAGTCCCAAGACCTGAAGGGAAGTGTGCTGTGACTTCCAAATGGATCTACAAAATCAAGCATACTGCAGATTGTAGCATAGAGAAATAGAAAGCAAGATTTGTAGCTTGTGGCTTCTCCCAGAAAGAAGGGATTGACTATGAAGAGACTTTTGTGTGAAAATCCTCACAGCAGATCTAAGAGATGATGTATCTCACAAGAGAATAATTATGATTAAGCAAGAAAATAGAAGAAGAGTGATACATGCAGTATAATGAGCAACATAATAATATGGTACAATAGAACTCAGATAGAAGCAATAATACTTCGGTCATACTAGATTATTAATCACAAATGGACATATAAATAATACAATGCATGAGGAATTCGAATGCCTAAGGTGGAAATTCGAATTAGCCTTCATGGAGTGATCAAAGGATCACTGGAGTGTCATCGGAGCACAACTAGGTGTCTTCATGATCATCGGAGCACAACTAGAAGTCTTCGTCATCATCAGTGGAGTCATCAATGCTCAAGTAACTGTCAACCATCAGTCAAACTAACTCTGGTAGGTGTAACTGAGTGTAACTCAATGTAACTGAGTGTAACTGAGTGTAACTGAGTGTAACTGAGTGTAACTAAGTGTAACTGAGTGTAACTAAGTGTGACTGAGTGACGAACTGGTAGGTGAAGAAGGGCGAGTTGCTCCCTAAAATCAAGGAAGAAGGGCGCATTAAGCAACTGGAGGGATAAAACTGAATAGTGAGAAGCTCCTGGGGGCTAGCTAACTGAGGGCTAGGTGCTGGACTGATGACTGGGATGCATGCAAAATGCATGCAAACCCTAGAATGCATGCAAACCCTAAAAGGTGCATGCATGACTGAAAATGTAAATGATCAAAATACTGGTGGGACTAGGATGGAGTATAGGAATATCCTAACACCCCCCCTTAATCCATCCTGGGCCCTGGTAACTAAGACCAAAGGTCACCCAATACAGTGAATAATAACAATCAATAAACCAAGGAAGTGGGAAAATTTCATGGGAAACATACCCCCTCCTCAAAAAATAGACTGTAAGGCACACATAAAAATAAATTGTCCAAACTCAAGCAGGTGTGATGCTTGGTCATATGTCTGGAGGTATCTTGTTGTTGGGAAGAAGTGGATCATGCTCAAAAAGCATGTGCTTGTACTTGCTCTTCAGATCGAATGTGATGAGAACAAATCCAACAGTATTAGAATGATCCTTGAACCTGTGATTTGAATGAGCTGAGGTAGGATCAAATTTTTGAATGTGCATATAGTCCTTTGTCTTCTCCTTCGAACCACCATGGGTGAGATTATGCCAAAAAGAACTATTACATGTTTGCTTGAAATCAAAATCAGATTTAAGACTTTCAAAATAGTTTCTTGAGATCTCCTTTGAACCAGCAGGGGTGAGATCAAAACTATCATATGTATGAAAAATTATCCCAAGCGAATGGCAATGGCCATATTCTTCAATGACCTTCTGAAAGCATGAATTTATGATCATATAGTAGTATAAAAGAGATGTTTGCTGAAGAGGAGCGAATGCATTACCTCCATTAGTTGATTTGAACTCTGAAATAATCATGTGATCATGATGCAAACCAACAGACTCTGGTGCAAGAGAGGATTTAGGACCTTCTGCAATATCTAGAGTGTGAGCTGGCACAGAAAGAGAAGAAAGTTTGAGCATGAGCGGAGAATCTGCAAGTTCTTTGTCAACAACTTCAATATGAGATGATACTGGTTCATGATCTGAGAGACCATCAAGAGGAGTAAATGCATCACTTTGTTTTCTTTCGAATGGGTTGGGACCAAGTCCTTCATTCTCTCTACCAAATTTTCCATCCAGGTGAGCCCATATCTCTTTTGGAGTCCATAACTCTCTTGGAATTTCAACACCATCACGGTATTTGAATTGGAATCTCTGGTATGCACACAAAGAAAACATTATTGCTGCAAAGTGCATGTCTCTTTTATTTAACTAGTCAATCTTCTCTTCAGGGGATTCGAACTCTCTTTAAAAATAACAATAAAAAAGACATTGGATCTTCAAGTCTGCTATCATTCTTGGTTTCCATTCATCATAGTTGAGTGGATCAAGAGGCGTAATTCCTGATGAATACATTGAAGTTGTAGAGGACCTGCAAAAACAATATAGAATAACTGCAACTGCTACTGCTGCAAAAATGCAGAAATTTCTGCACTCGAAATCTTGGTAATAACCTGCAGAAAAAAAAACTCTCAAGAATGGAGATAAAAAATTCTCTCAACATGCTCTGATACCATGTGAAAATCCTCACAGCAGATCTAAGAGATGATGTATCTCACAAGAGAATAATTATGATTAAGCAAGAAAATAGAAGAAGAGTGATACATGCAGTATAATGAGCAACAGAATAATATGGTACAGTAGAACTCAGATAGAAGCAATAATACTTCGGTCATACTAGATTATTAATCACAAATGGACATATAAATAATACAATGCATGAGGAATTCGAATGCCTGAGGTGGAAATTCGAATTAGCCTTCATGGAGTGATCAAAGGATCACTGGAGTGTCATCGTAGCACAACTAGGTGTCCTCATGCATCATCGGAGCGCAACTGGAATTCTTCGTCATCATCAGTGGAGTCATCAATGCTCAAGTAACTGTCAACCATCAGTCAAACTAACTCTGGTAGGTGTAACTGAGTGTAACTCAATGTAACTGAGTGTAACTGAGTGTATTTGGATGTAACTGAGTGTAACTGAGTGTAACTAAGTGTAACTGAGTGTAACTGAGTGTGACTGAGTGACAACTGGACTGGTAGGTGAAGAAGGGCGAGTTGCTCCCTAAAATCAAGGAAGAAGGGTGCATTAAGCAACTGGAGGGATTAAACTGAATAGTGAGAATCTCCTGGGGGCTATCTAACTGAGGGCTAGGTGCTGGACTGATGACTGGGATGCATGCAAAATGCATGCAAACCCTAGAATGCATGCAAGCCCTAGAATGCATGCAAACCCTAAAAGGTGCATGCATGACTGAAAATGTAAATGATCAAAATACGGGTGGGAGTAGGATGGAGTATAGGAATATCCTAACATTTTTCTCCTGTGGCTAGATACACTTCCATTAGATCAGTACTTGCTCTGGCTGTAGTGATGAAATGGAACTTACACCAGATGGATGTCAAGACAACTTTCTTGAACGATGTAGTTGAGGAGGAAGTGTATGTGGAGAAGCCACTTGGTTTTGAGACACATGATAGGGAGTCATATGTGTTTAGGTTGAAGAAATCCTTGTATGGCTTGAAGCAAGCTCCCAGGACTTGGTATGGTAGGATAGACAACTTTTTATCTAGTTTGGGATTTACCAAGAGTAAAGCAGATTCCAACCTTTTCTACAAGGTTGAGGAAGGAAATCCTATGATACTACTTCTATATGTGGATGATCTGTTTGTTACACGTGAGGATGGATTGATTGCAAATACCAAGAGGAAGCTTGCTGCCAAGTTCAAGATGAAGGACTTGGGGATGATGCACTACTTTCTAGGCATGGAGGTGTGGCAGAGTGCAGATGGAATATTCCTTGGACAAGGGAAGTATGCAATAGAGATCCTGAAGAGGTTCGGGATGATGGACTGCAAGGCCATGGCCACACCTATGGCATCGAACCTGAAGCTTCTGTGTGATGCTTCATCTGATCCGGTTGATGTCACTGTGTATCATCAGATGGTTGGGTCCTTGATGTACCTGACGAACACTAGACCAGATATTTTCTTTGCGGTGAACACATTGAGCCAGTTCCTGATGGATCCCAGAGGTGTTCACCTGATTGCTGTAAATCATATTCTGAGGTACCTGAAGGGTATAATTGACTAAGGGCTCAAGTATGATGCGAATCAGAAGTTTAACCTGCAGGGTTATGTTGATTCGGACTGGGCAGGCAGTGCTACAGATAGGAAGAGCACATTTGGGTGTTGCTTTAGTATGGGATCAGGTGTGATCTCTTGGTTTAGCAGGAAGAAATCCTGCATAGCACTGAGTATAGCCGAGGCAGAGTATGTTGCAGCATGTTCGGCTAGTTGTGAGGAAATATGGCTCCAGAAGCTACTGTCTGAGCTATTTGATCTCCTATTGGAGGCTACTGGTATCCTTTGTGACAACCAGAGTTGTGTGAAGTTGTCTAAGAACCCGATGTTCCATGAAAAGTCGAAGCACATTGAGATCAAATATCACTATATCAGGGATATGCTGCAGAGAGGAGCAGTGAAGCTTCTATATGTTGCGATAGATGAGCAGGTTGCATATTTGTTGACGAAACCACTAGTCAAAGTGAAGTTCAAGTACTTCTGAGATAGGCTTAGTGTTCTTTATATTGAAGACACTTCGAGGAAGAAGTGATGGAAACATTTGCAGGAGCCATTCCAAGCATGGTGAGAGGAGGATCCTTCCCATGGCTGTGGATGTAAGCGCTGGATGATGAGCATCAGGACGATGTTCCAGTTACTTCTCTGTATATGCATCATGTTGGATGCTCGTTATGATCAGTTGGATCATATATATGTATATGCATCATGTTGGATGCTTGGACCATGTATCTGTATATGTATTAGGTGGATACGATTGTATGATCAGGTATATCATGTATGTTGATATATATTAGGTTGATACATTGTATGATCGGGTGGATTATGTATCTGTGTATGTATCAGGTGGATACATTGTATGGTCAGGTGGATCATGTATGATGATATATATTAGGTAGATACTTGGTATGAATCAGGTGGATGCATTGTATGATCAGGATTATCATAGATGACGAGCTTCAAGATGTTGCTCCAGATGACATGCATCAGGACGATGTAGTGATGATGATCATGATTATCATGTACATCAGGACGATGTATGGTGAGTATCAGGTTGATACTCTGTGTCCATGGATAGGTTGTGCAAGGGTAACATGCAATAAGTCTTGGAGATCTGGACAGGATGAAAAAGGCCTCAGATGCTCTTTGGAGATCTTGCTTGGCAAGACACTCTTTTAAGGTTTAGCTAGACCACATGTAATAAGCCCTAGAGATATGGACAAGATGAAAAGGGCCTCAGATTCTCTTTAGAGATCTTGCTTGGTAAGACACTCTTTTAAGATTTTGTGGGGACCACATGTAATAAGTCATGGAGATCTAGACAGGATGAAAAAGGCCTCAGATGCTTTTTAGAGATCTTTCATGGAAAGACATTCTTTTAAGGTTTTGTGGTAGGGGTCACATGTAATAAGTCCTGGAGATCTGGATGGATGAAAAAGGCCTTAGATGCTCTTTAGAGATCTTGCTTGGCAAGACACTCTTTTAAGGTTTTGTGATAGTCACAGGTAAAAGATCCTGGGAGATTCGATAGGTTGAGCTGTGTGCTCGTAAAATGCTTGGGATTCTCTTTCGAGGTTTTGTTGATGCACGTAATAAGTATCGAGGATTCCATAGTATGGCCAGTGATGAATACCTACAAGTGGTGGGCCTACATCTAGTATGAAAAAGGACTATCTCTGTAGCACTTCCTATGATGCGTAGATCTCAGATTGATTGAGATAGCAACAACAGTGACAATGACAATGATCTAGTGATGATGATCCAGAGAAGAAGACTTGTGCTAGTAGATCTGTGTCGAGAAATACCTTCCTAGTTAAGAGGGAGTGTTGATGTATTTGTAACTTCGGAATGTATTTCATATATGTATATTGTATTCCTATAGAGATGTTATTATTCCTCTATATGGAAGTGTTTATATTCCTATAGAGATGTTATTATTCCTCTATACGGAAGTGTCGTCATTTATATTGTAAGTGTCGTAACTTATACTTCATGGGTTGTTAGACCACCTTGGTGGGGTTGGCCCTGTATAAGTCATGTGGGTCAAAGGGTTATTAGACCACCCTATTGGGGGTCGGCCCTATCAACATTATGTTATGTGGTTAAGTTAAGGCCGACCTAGTAAAGGTTATTAGGAATGTCAAGTCATGTATAAATAGAGTGCAGGAGGCACTCTATTTGATCATTCACTTTCTCACTCATACTCTCCGATTAGAGAGCGGCGCACTTGTGAAGGAGGAGAAGTTGCTGCTAGGAGAAGACTATCTCTTATGCTTGGGTTGTATCATTTCTCTATCTATCTCTGAGGAAGTTGCGAAGTTTTTCACCTTCTTGGTTTTCCCCAGTGAAACTCTGTATCTCTTGTGTGCTTCCATTATTGTGTCCATGATTGATATGCTATAGATATGATGTACATGTTATTCTCTCAGTTAATATCTTAGATCAGATTGAAAATTATGAAAAAGTAACATAAAATTGTGTGGAATTATTCACTTGGGACGTGTGATCTGCTCAATCATGGAGCTGGTAACTTGGAGGTTAATTGATGGCACTACATTTCTTCAATGTCATTTTGATGATTCATTTTTTCTACTAAAAATCAAACCTGGACTTGAACTATGTTACTAAACTACAATATGGTAAAACTGGAAGGGTGTGATGTTGCTACTGAGACTAGATTATCCTAAATACTACTAGGATTAGCAAAATCAGTTGGAAAATCAGTCAGTCACACCTATTCGTTGAAGTTATAAAATGCCACAAAGACTTTAATTATATTTTTTTAAAGGGAAAATCTAACTGGCAAAAACAATTTGTCAATGGATCTTCGCATCTACTCGCTGCTACATTCATTTAAAAAATATTATACATCTTGCTCATGACGATAGCAATGTCAAACCATGTGCTAGTAATTTTATGGAGTTCCTTTAATTGGAAAAATAACAGGCAAAATTCCTAGCATTACCGAGTACTTACCACAATTTTGGCTATTAAATCCTCTATACATATTTTTTCTTCATTATTTTAACGGCCCACTTGAGCTACAAATAGGCTTTAATGTTGATCATTTTTCTTAACAGATGGCAAAGCATACTAATAATAATCATTGTGAGAAGTAATATTTGTTGTTGATCTGCATGATTCTCTTTGTATCTGATCCTGTCTGCCGCTGTGAAATGATCAACTGATTGAAATACATTAAGGTCACTACGCTTAATATCCTGTAGTTTATGCTATGATACAATCTGTATTGATGTCAGTTTATTATTGGGAGTAGTGAGAATGTCAATTATGCGCAGTTTGTACAGATTAATTGAATCATTATGAGAAACGATCCAAAGCCACGGACGAATTTGCATGTGTATATGTCTTATGACAGAGGTTGAGCTTTCTGATCCAAGTAGGATTATATCAGCCTCCATTGTAGGTTTTCTGGATTGGTATTGAGGCTATCAGTTCAAATCCCATGCAAAGCAAAGAGAAAAAAACAGATTGTTGAGCCTCATTATGAGGAAATGGCGTCGGCCCCATCAGGTAGTGCCTCGGACGAAATCGCTCATGACCTAGTGCACGATGATGCCTCTCAACAACTGGGACGACGTGGCTCCCAGCGAATGGACCATTTAGGGGAGCTAGGAGCAGTTGCTGCTAGAACTTTTGCATTGGTACTTTATATATCTCTTTTATTTCCTTCAATTTAATCTAAGAATGTTGATGAAGTCAATTTAATTATATTTTTGTTGATCTAATGTATTAATGGTGTACTTGTGAATTCTATATTCCTGGAACTTATGGGCAAACGATAATCTAAAATTGAATTGGTGTGGACTGAGAGATGATAGCTTTACATATGCTTTCATCTAAATAATAATTAGGTGAGTGGATATATATTAATGTAATATTGTGTGTATGCAGTACGAGAAACTCCAAGCAAAAAAGGATCCAGAGAGTGCCCAGAAGCACAAGATTAAGGAGGATATTGCAGCGACAGATGCATTGGGAGCAAGGGTTTACGTCTTCCACGAACATCACAAGAAAAGGAATCCAAAAAGAAAGTAAAATAAAGCCATGGAAAATGAAATTTAGATGAGATCTAGCTGCCCACTGAGAAACAATCCAAAGCCATGGACGAATATGCATGTGTATATGGCTTACGACAGAGGTTGAGCTTTCTGATCCAAGTAAGATTAGAGCAGCCTAGGTTTAAGGTTTTTTGGATTGGTATTGAGGCTGTGAGTTCGAATCCCATGCAGAGCAAAGAGAAAAAATAGATTGTTGATCTTGATTATGAGGAAATGGCATCGGCCCTATCAGGCGGTATCGATACCCTGAGACTTGCTTTCAAAGTACTATTCTCTGAACTAATGGAATTAATGAAAATACAGAAAATCGCTCGCTGAAAATCTTAGGGTTTTAGTATTATTAATCAACAATCGATCCCGCTTCCACGTTGCAATATTTTAGTATTAATCAATGAACACGGTCGATGGCAGTGCCAGGACTGTGTCGGATGCCCGACTCCAGGGAAAGGAGAATTACACTGCAATGGGTTGAGTAAATTAGGATAATTGATTAAAGCGATACCGACCTATTGCAGGGAGGTCAAAGGAAAAACGTTCTAGCCATCTATTTGGAAAGGTTAATGGGAGAACTGGTCCTGTGTTCTGAAAGGTATATTTAAGCAAGCCAACACAGTGAGTAGCTGTAGGAATGATGGGATTGATTCTAATAGGATAATTTGTTTTACAAATAAGTAAAAAGTCAATTAAATAAAAAAATTGGGATCAGATCTTTAAAGGATGTCTCTTCCCAGGAAGTTGCAGTAATAGATTGTTGAGATGGGACTGCTTGGAATCCGTATCAATCAGATGGAAAAAGTCATCCAAATAAAAACTTTTCCAAATAAAAGTATGTGCAGAAAATCAATATGCAGTATTGCTACTCATTATAAAATATGTCTGATATATATGCAGGAGGAACCAAAATAAAAATCTATCAATACTATATGCATAGATAGTTTATCCCTATTCATTAGTAGAGAGACTACCATGATTAAGAAGCAAATGTATATATATCGGAATACAATGATCGATCCTAAGCACTACCTCTATCAAACCATATAGAGTTTTGCTAAATAATAATATTATCAATTAGTAGATACAGATTTCGCTTACCTGCTCATATTTCAGCTCAGTTTGTCCAACCACAAGTATGGATATCACCTTTAGCTTTTATGTTTCGGCTACCTTCAGCGTCCATGCACCTCATTGATCTACACAAGCTACGCCTTCAGCTTTGATGCAACTACCTTTGGCTTCAAAGCACCTCACAGATCTATGCAAGCACAACAAGCTGAATAGGATGAGTTAGATAACTAAATCCTTTTGCAATTTTGGAAAAGTATTACTTATTAAAACCCCAATTCCTTTTCCCTCCATAAAATCATAACTAATTCATTTTCCCTCCATAAAATCAGTTTCTAAATAAGAAAATAGTAACTTAAAAAAAACAATATTGAGAAGAAATGTTAATATTGTCTAAAAATATAGTTTTAAACATTCCTAAAATATATTTAAGACAAATTCTAATTTTGTCTTAAAAAATCGTCTTAAATATTGTCTTAAAAAATCCTAAAATATATAAAATGACAAATTCTAATTTTGTCTTAAAAAATCGTCTTAAACATTGTCTTAAAAAATCCTAAATATATAAAAGCATTCTAAACTAAAATTTAAGACAAAACATTATCTTAAAAAATTGTCTCAAAACCCCCTTGTGTGTAGTAGTGTTTGGTAGTTCTCGGTAGACAAAATAAATCTTCTCCCCGTTCTTGTGATGGAACAAACTAGTTTGTAAATTCAAAACCTATAATATTTGTACAGGATTTAAGTGTAAAGTTGTTCAATTTCCTCCCTTTTCTCAAAGAGAAACCATGCACATTAATCCAAGTAATGAAGAGGATGCCATAGAAATTGGTGAATCCTACTGGAGTCTCAAGAATCAAAAGATAAAAATGAAGGTAGGGATTGTGTTTTCTTGTCCACCTAATAATTCGAAAGATGTAATTGTGAGCATTGGGTAATTTGGAAGCCAAGTAATTGTGGTGATTGGATTATTTCACAGCATTATTGGAATTTGCACACTAATGAATTTATGATTGACATATTTAAAAAAAAAATCCATAGCGAGTTCTCCAGGATTGAATGGATCTTTGGGGATTTCAACCCTGGGAAAGTTGTCACCCAGTATTTGAGTTATGTAGACCAATTGACGTTACTCGGGACAAGATCAGTCGAGCATGCAGGAGCAAAATATACAACACATTTTAAAAAAAATAGGAAAACATATAACAAGTATTTTTCATAATATGTCCTGCCTTATTGACATTTTTTAAAAATAGAAAAATATATAACAAGTGTTTGTTCCTAATATGTGGTTCCTTAATGGAAGTATGTCAAAGAATTTAGCATTCATTGAACAAAATAAAGAAAGAAACAACCTAGCAATTCATTAATGAAATCTCTAAAAAAGGAAACCTTCAAAATCTGAATGATAGTGGAAACCTCTGCCCGAGAGCCCCTTCATAACTAAACTTATGTTTATGATATTTAATACTAGCATTTTCCCCTTGAGGGGAAAAAATGAACGCCGGTAGGAAAAGAGGAAAGTTAGAAGGAACAAAAACATAGGCACATGTACTGAAGGATACTGGTAGGAAAACAACAAATTTTGTAACAATCTCAGATTACAAAGACATAGGCACTCAACCCATAACAAAAAATAATGTTAAGTTCATCAACACAGTGAGACAACTACAATCGATTTTCTCACATTCTCTATAGTAGTAATCTCAACACTATAGATTACTACTATATCTGGAATATATAAGCAATTTGAAAAAATATTTCTTTAATAATATCAATGAAAACAATGATTATAACAGCTCCTAAACTGCACAAACTACTTGTGAACAAAAGTTTGCTTTCATGCCATGTGCTGTAGCAATAAATTTAGGAATCTCCATATACAAGGGTAGGTATAGAACTCTTTCATGGACCATTTCTTGATAGTGCCACAATCTAAGTTGTAAATGAATCTTCGTCATGCTTGCTTCAAGAATGGAAGATACAGTGGGAAACCCAAATATGTTTCTTTCTTCTCATTGAGGATTTCAAATCCACAATAAAAACTTTACATCCTTCTCAACCATGCAAAGGCGAACAGACCTGTCACTACATGAACTAATCTAGAGAAATATAGCACTGTTACAAAGAAGGAAACTGATTATTCCACACAAATTTACTAGATAATTGTAATATAGCATTGTTACTACTTTTTTAGTTCAATGCACTTCAGTTTCTTGTAAACTGTGTACTCTCTTGTAAACTGTGTGATCTACATAAAGCCATTGCCAACAAGGAAACTGAAGAGCATTGAACTAAAAAAGTAGTAAAATATAGGACTGTTACAAAAATATGAACAAGCATTTAGGTTTTTTAGAGAAAAGGAATCCCATTAATATCCATTGAAAAGTACACATTACATATAAACATTTCTGCAATAGTTTCGCAAGAAGGGAAATTTGTTTTCATTGATAAAGAATAATAGATGAACAACAAAAAGGGTGGGTTCACCACTACATAGCCTTGGAAGAGCTTGTTATCTAGTGAAATTGAAAAAATGAGAATCGTAGCAAAATTTTTCATATGAGTGCTCTAAATATGAGAAGATACAAATGATAATTACAATTAAAATTAGTTGGACGCTTCTAAATTGGAAATATAGTCTTCCCATGTAGTAACTTCTTTAGTTATGATATTATATTCATTAGACTTTAATAGTTTTAGATACACGTCATGATAAGACAGTTATGTTTGTATATTTGCAACTTCTGTTGGTGCAGCCTTGCAGGTATCCTCAAGGAAAATAAGATGTGTAGATGTTTGCCTCACATAGAAGTCGATGTCTTCTTTTGTTAGAGAATCAATTTTCTTGATGTAGTCCAGGTTTGATTGCAACACTTGCTGGAGTTCTGCCATTTGCTGATCCTTGGGGGGGAGCTCATCGATATTGGCTGCCATAGGGAGCTGACATTTACGGTGAACCTGATGGATTTCACCATAGAATTTTGTGCACTTTTCAAGAGTTTTATCAATCTCGACATTTAGTCGATTAGTGGTTTTCCTACAAAATTCAAGGAGTGCAATATCCAGCTTTAGGGTCTCTAGTGTTTTTTGAGGGAGGTGGGAAGGAAATGCTGGTTTATTTTCTCTCCAAGTTAACTATTTGTTAAGGTTGTTTCTAGTAGTAATCAAATGTTGGTGCATTAATGCTATTGGGATTACAACAATTTTCTGCATCCTTGCCATGAATTGTTTAATATTGTAGATTTGTTGAAAGAGTGTTTTTTGACAGTTTTAGACTTGCTCTTGAAGCTTGCACGCTTGTTTCCAGAACAGTTCCATGAGTGATTCCCTATCTCTCAACAACTTATCTACTTGAGTCTTCAATTCATTAGCCTTGTCGTTCGCCACTGATGCACATGTTTCAAAGTCTATAAGCTTTGCTTGAAAATAATTTGTGTCCCCTTCCATTATCATTAATTGAACAGTCAATGCTTCCTTTTCTGTGTTAAGGTTGTTGTACGCAGCTAGTAAATTGTCTTTCTCAAATAATGTGGCCTGTAATTTTTTGTTTAACTCAATGGTCTCTCCACGTTCCTTTACCAAGGTGGCCTTGAGTTTCAACATTTTTTCTTTATTTTGCTCAATAGTGGTAAGCAGCTTGTCGACATTGTCTGCACTTGCTTGTGCAGCTGCGACATTCACAGAGGCTATGAATTTTGGGTCCTTTTGGGTGCCTTCTACAAGTGTGTTTTATGTGATGGTGAAAATATCTAGTTGATAAGTCATTTTCTGTAGTGCCCATAAACTACTGCAGACCTTGAGGGCACCTATTGAGTGACCCGACTGATTGAAACATTAATAAAATGACCCTTTGATTTTATTTTGAGCGTGTTCATGATTAGGATTGATTGTGAATCAATGAATAATGATATATGTGTATCTAGATAGTTGATGTAAATGAATGATTACATGTTGTTTAACAATTAACTTTGATTATGGAAAATGTACATGTGAATGATGCTTAATGACTAGCTGTATGAGTGATTATGTGATGAGAATGAAGAAAGTAAATATTGACGAGATGCATTTTTGATTAGATGAATGAGTAATGTTATGAGTAAAATATAAATGCTTAACGAAGTAGCAGATTGATGAATCAAATTATGATAATTGAGTACATTACTACTAATATATGTTTGTGAGAAATGTGTGTAGCGACAGGTGAGACGGTTCACATACGGACACACAAAGGAATTGAAGGGTCGTAGAGTACGGATAAATCACACATGGGGAGAGCGACGAGGATGTCGACTTCCGATGGAGTACCACGCATGAGCAGATAAGTGCTAATCCGCTTGCTCAAGAGGAAAGCATGAGGACGTATGAGGTGGGTCACGATGAATCTGGTCACGTATGAGTTGGGGGGCGGGCAGTGAGAATGGACTCACTCCTCAATGCCATTAGTACCTAATAGCGTGTAGACGGAGGATAGAAGGTAACAGCTCCTGAAATCCTTACATGAAGTTCCCACAAGTCAAAACGAAAGGATGGCAGCAGAAGGGCTTGATGATGCGGTACCCTGCCGAGAACGAAAAGAGTGGACGCAAGGACTCGAAAATGTGGTACCTTGCCAATAAATGGAAACGATTGATGACTGGACCCAACGGAGTGGTTCCATGTTGGGGAAATGAATTAAGGAACGGGGAGGCCCAATGCAATGGCACCAGGATCTTAGTAAAAATGAGTGTTAACTTAATGGCCTAAAAACGTATAAATTGCACCTAGAGCATTTACTTAGGAAAATGCATTTTTAGTACTTTTAACATTAGACATTGTTATTTATGCATTTGCACATAAAAGAATATTTTGGCATTTAAAATATTAGAAATGGTTTTTTATGCATTTGCCCATGAAAGAATATTTTTGAGTATTTAAAAATATTTATTTAGGAGCAAAGTAGAATCCTATGCATGGACACTTAGTCATCTCCACCTACACCTCAAAACTAGGAGTCAAGTAAAATATCTAGGGGACAAACATGAGCAAACTTAGGAAAGTTGGTGGGAATGGGTAAAAGACCCAGATCCTGGATTATCATCATAATTTTGAATTGCCTAATGACTTGCTGCTATTAAGGGTTTGGTTGGAAATTTTGGTTGGGGAGAAACCCAAGATGAGTTTCTCGAATTGTTGTGTATGAGCTCTATGACCCAAAGCTTAGGGGTGCCCATGCGACTGAAAGTATGGGCCTATGGTTGGGTGGCGAAGGTAACGGTTGCTTCACCTATGGTTCAAATGAGCTTTGCTAGAGGGATCCTATGGAAGACGCGGACAAGAGTGGACAAGATGAATCGGTTGACAGGTTATGTTTTGTTTTAATTTGTTAAGTTATTCATTTATTTATTTTATCTTTCCTATAAATTATGATAGCTAATATGTTTGTATGAAGTTGTTAAAGTTTCAAGTTCACTTTAGGAGGACCCTAAAGGAGGGGCCCTACATTTGGTATCAGAGGTGGTCGATCCTTGAGGGCACCAGACTCATATTTTCTATCGGGGGCTGTTGGTAAATTCGTGGAAGATTGGAATCAACAGCGACAACATCTCCGAGAATTCAACCAACGGCTGGAGCGACCATTTATCAGGTTAGCTTGCACTGATGTTATAATATTGGATGCCTAACTTGTGATTCAAAATCTGTTGATATATATTTTTATTCCTGTTAGATTTGTGCATGATAAAACAAATTAGTCATGAGATTAGAGTATGATTCGAACTGTGCAAAGATCGATACCGTTCACATTAAGAAATTGTAATCTGTTGAACGTTTCTTTTAACTTTTTTTAAACTATGTGTAAATAGATATTATAGTCATGGAATAGAGATTACGTTTTACCAATCTTTCTCCTATTTGTATGCATTTGGATCCATACCGATTCCAAATTCTGTTACCAATCTTTCTCCTGTTTGCTGCGATTCCATTTCAATTCTGTTATCTAAAATTTTATTTTGTGCATAAAAGAAAAGCACCGATCCATTAGTAGCAGAGATCCACCATCCATTCGTAGCAGAGATCAGTGATTGCACACTCTCAATTCAACTCTGTAATTTTTAATCTACTCTGTGTTTCGAACCGATCTACGATTCAATTCTTGTGTGTAATGGCAGATCTATATAGACTTGTGCAATGCCAGCGATTGCCCACTCTCAATTCAACTCTGTAATTTTTAATATACTCTATGTTTCGAACCGATCTGCGATTCAATTCTTGTGTGTAAGGTTAGATTCATATAGATTCGTGCAATGACAGTGATTGCACACTCTCAATTCAGACTCTATGAATATTAAATCTGGTGGTATGTATTGGACTCTAGCGATTTCATATTTCAATTGCAGGCTCAGTATCTATTTTAATTATTTCTCTGTGTTTAAAAGGTGTGAACCATTCCAGTCGGTAGAGATCCGTGAATACGAATTCTGTAATATGAACCTTGGATCCCTATCATACCCCAACAATTGCACATTTTCCATTCCCTGTTCAATCAAATTATAAGGTGAGATCGTTGAACGGATCATTTTTTTAAAAATCCTCTTGGATCGAACCTTTGTAGTTTTTATAGAATTAGTAATTGTATTTAAATATATGGGTGTTAGCATCAGCTCGGGGAATTTAATAGATAATACATATGAAATATGGTTTGGGCGGTGTTAAAAATTTGGATTGTTATAATATTAGCATGTACCATTCAAATCGATAGAGTTAGCGTCGACCCTTTATATCACAGGTCTTACATCATTTGTATTATGTTCCATTTACAACGATTAAAATTTTGTCATTATGTATAAGATGAAATACGTTAATAAGAAAGCAATCTTGTTATTCGTGTCCATCGGGTTAGGAGTTAATGTAATTATGGAATCGATCTCACAAATCCATTAATAAGAAAGCGATCGTGTCATTCGTGTCCGTCGGGTTAGGAGTTAAATTAATAATGGAATCGATCTCACACAGGATCGAACCTGGTTGATACTGAATGATAGTTGTTTCATTATCTGAGTCCAAGTTCACATATGAAAAAGGTTATAGCTTCCATGTCAGTTAAATCCTAAACAGCAATTGCTTGGGATTATGAATACACCTATATATAGGTATATGAAATTTTAAATCAATACAACTAAGAGTCGAGGATTTGTATGTTGATGATAGTCAAGGGTCGATATTACAAAGAGATTTTGTATTTTATATTACTCCTCTTGCAACAGTTCTGAGAAGTTGATTTTATTTTTGATGCCGAGTTTGTTTGTTTGTTTTTATTATTATTTCGAAGCCGTAATAATTATGAACTCAAAGATTTTGATACAACCACGATTTGATCTCCGTAATTGATGTTGAGCCTATGTAATTTTGATAGCCCTCTATATAGTTTATAGAAATATTCGTCTTACCTTGAGTTAGTGGCAATAGCTTTTTTTTTTCACAGAAAAATATAACTTACTATTAATATACGAAATAGTAAATAGTGCCCACTGTCAGAAAAAACATACATCTCACGTCAGCCCTGTAGTACATATGTGTCAAGCCAATCCATTTGGCCACAGTGCCAACGGCAACATCCATAAGTCCCATGATAAAAGCCATAAGTCCCCAAATAAGCCATGAACCCCTCCCATAGGAGAAACAGGTTCATCAAACAAAGGAACCAATCAGAGTCCATCCAAGTATCAAAGTTCACAAGGTGTAACAACAGCCAAGGCTGCCAAAAATCCAAAAAATACATATATGTCCAAACAGTACTAAATAAATCAAAACTATAAACCTGCAGAGTCGCATATAGAAGATGTATACAAAATAGTCCAACAAGAAGTTGGAATCAGCCCCTATGTATAATCTGCACATAGAACTAACAGCGAATATAAGTATACCGGCTCGCAAAAAGGAACCAAAAAATCAACATATTAAAACTAATAAAGTAGTATATAGCAAAAAATCAAGTCTAATGAAGAAGATGTGTGCCCTGTGAAATCATAGAGTCCTCCTGCCACTCCTGCCACATGATGATCCCAAAATCCGAGCCGAGAGCCTTCTTAGATAGCATGTCCGCCTCCATGTTAGCTTCCCGGTAAACATGGGCGAAGTGTATGTGTTGGAAATCTTTTATTAACATCAGTGCCGCATCCATCCAGTGTTGTAGCAGCATACAATTCAGAGTGGACTTGCCACTCGCCCAGGAGATGATGGCAAGTGAATCACCAAAAACCACAAGTGAGGTGATGTTCCTCAACCGAGCCCAGTAAAGTAATAACCATAGTGCACATAGCTCGCTCCTGGTATTGGAACCATTGCCCAGATTAAGCCAGAGATGGATGGAGACAACATTGGAAATGTGTATAACAGCCCCAGCTCCGCCCCCCCCAGGGTTGCGGACGGCACCACCATCAAAGAAGCCGCAAGGGTAGATCAGTACCGGGGGGGCAAATCAAAGATTCCTATCAGGTTTATCCCTGCCCCCAACCAAACCGTGGATAGAGACATATTCTTTATGTGCAGCAAGAGTTTTATAACAAATACCAGCCATGAAAGGGACACGATTCTCAAAAATGTGCCGGTTTCGAGCCTTCCAGACCTCCCAAATAGCTATAGAAGATTCGTTAGTGGCAATAGCTATAAACTATGAAATAAACTATGAAAGATTCGTTCGTTGGTTGCAATAATTTTTAAATCTATGATCATACATTACATATGATTTATTAATTTATATTTTTTATGATATTAATTTATTTTTAAGCAATTTAATAAATTAGTAAGTAATTTAAAATTTTCAATAACAATCAATCAATAATATATATATTATTTTAATTTTTCTAAATTTATTGAAATCATATTAATAAAAGTAAGAAAATTGTGTGAAACTTATTTATGGTATAAGACAAGCCTGTATCATATTGAGTTATCATAATCATCATTATTAAAATCAAATTAAATGATATTCAACTAATAATATTTTACAATTTAAATTATATTTTTATTAAATTAGTATATATCAATCTTAAATCTAAATCTATCAAATATGAAAGGGATCTAATTTCTATAAGTTTAATTTGTTTTTTTATCTTAAATTTTTTATACATTCAAAAATAAAATATCATAATTATAAGGGCACTTTTACTCATTAGCGAGACAATATCATATTAACTCAAAAATATATTGCTCCATATTAAGGGGTCAAGGTGTTTTTTTAATTTGACATAGTAATATAAATATTGGGGATTATTTTATTTGGGTGGGATGAGGAATAATCTCGGGATGGATTCATACCTCCAAATCATGGGTTCAATTCATACCTACCTAAAACTTATGAACTCTCCATTTGTATTTGATATTGCTTATGATCCTAAGTTTTGCACAAATATGATAATAATGTACCAATGGTAATATCGATGGAAGTCTCTTTGGATTACTATCCTTGAGAAATCCTCATTTAATAGCTTATTTAGGCTTGTTTTGAATTGATGTTATATTGATTTTCATCTTTAAGTTAAGACACGTAGCTAATGGAGAGTTCGAGAGTTGAACAATTGTATTGTATTTTTTTGTAAGAATTCAAGTAAAAGATCTAACTCTTCATTTTTTAGGTTGGGGTTTAGGTGGCTATTGATATTCAACCAAACCTTGCTCCGCGAAAACTTAGAAAAGTTAGATCAATCTTTCTTTGGTCATTGGAACCAAGATGTTTGTTTTGAATCTTGATAGGAAGGTAGGGGAGTCCATCCATGAAAGGGTTTCAATTTTGCATTTTTATGGAGTTTAATTTATTAAACTTATAGAAAACACGAGCTCTCTATGGCTATACTTGTATTTACATGATATAAATTTGGCAGATTGGCAGGTTGTGGTGTGAAACATTTGTAATTCTCATCTTTTCTAAGCATTGCACTAACTAGTGGAATATGAGTGTTTTACATTCTTTGTTATGTTGATCTCTTGAGTGGGTTTCCTTTTACACATTTTCCTTCCCCAGTACTATTTCGTTGGGACTTCCATTATCCAATGCTACAAATTGATCAATCCTTGTGGAATTATTATTAACATTATACTATTATTTTATTTAGCATCTTGTTTACTTATACTAAGATGTGTTAGGGTTCTTGTTTGTTACAACTTGATATGATATAAATGGGGTATTGGTAATGGATTGATAAAAATCATTTTAATTTTCCTAAATTTATTAAAATCATATTAATAAAAGTTAAAAAACTATGAAACTTATTCATTACATAAGACAACTGCACATTCTATTGAATTATCATAATCATTATGATTAAAAGTATTATAATACATAATAAAATATTTTACAATTTAAATTCATATTTAAATTGTCCTTTTATTAAATCAATATAGATTTATCTTAAATCTATATCTAGATATCATCTAAACAAATATATATCTTATGAATTTTGACCTCCCACAATATTTAATAAATCCAAGTTTAAAGTTTAAAATATATCTATAGTGACTTTGACCTCTCTCGACCACTTTTTTTTTATAAAATTATAATCAACCCTTTGACTAAAATCTGTCCGACGGCCTCCATTCAAAATTCAGAATATTGATTATTAATTCTCCCCTTTGAAAATTCATAATATTGATTATTAATTCTCCCTAATCATACCAGGTAGTGTACCTCCCTCGTTTATATAAACAGAGAAAGGGATTCCTCAACCTCCAATCCCCTTTTGCACCGAGCTTCTCTCTCTGCCTGCACGCTCGAGTTCCCACTACAGTTCAGCCATTCAATTTTGTGCTGCTCTGCGTGGGCGCCGAGGGGGGAATAGCAAGAGCCAGAACAGCAATATGGCCGAGGGATTGATGAAGGATTTGGAGGCATTCAGGAAGGCCCAGAGGGCAGATGGCCCCGCTACGATCCTCGCTATTGGTACTGCCACTCCTCCCAATGCAGTCGATCAGCAAAATCACCAACAGCGAGCATATGACGGAGCTCAAGGAGAAATTCAGGAGAATGTGTAAGTTCCACATCTATTTTCATGGTTTCAATTATATGTGATAACATTGATCAGGAACGGTGTTTATATTCGTGTCATGATCTCGCGTGTGTTGCAGGCAACAAGTCGACAATAAAAAAGAGATACATGTACTTGACGGAGGAGATCCTCAAGGAGAATCCCAAAGTCTGCGAGTACATGGCCCCGTCGCTGGACGCACGGCAGGACATGGCTGTGGTGGAGGTGCCCAGGCTTGGAAAAGATGCGGCTGCCAAGGCCATCAAGGAATGGGGGCAGCCCAAGTCGAAGATAACTCATGTTATTTTCTGCACTACCAGTGGAGTCGACATGCCCGGAGCCGACTATCAGGTCACAAAGCTTCTTGGCCTCCGGCCCAGCGTTAAGAGAGTCATGATGTGCCATCAGGGCTGCTTCGCCGGAGGCACCGTTCTCCGCGTGGCTAAGGATCTTGCAGAGAACAATCGGGGAGCTCGAGTTCTGGTGGTCTGCAGTGAACTTACGGCTGTCTCATTCCGTGGCCCCTCCGACACTCACCTGGACAGTATGCTCAGCCAAGCTCTCTTCGGCGACGGTGCGGCTGCCCTCATCGTGGGAGCCGATCCCATCCCTGAAGTGGAGAAGCCCTGTTTCGAGCTGCTGTGGACCGCACAGACAATTCTCCCAGACAGCGACGGAACCATCGAGGGGCACTTCAGAGAGGCAGGCCTCACCTTCCACCTTCTCAAAGACCTTCCTGGGATTATCTCGAAGAACATAGAAAAGAGTCTGGTCGAGGCGTTCCAGCAGTTCGGAATCTCGGACTGGAACCAATTATTCTGGATCGCCCACCCAGGAGGGCCTGCCATTCTGGATCAGGTGGAAGCCAAGTTGAATCTGGATCCCAAGAAACTGAGAGCCACGAGGCAAGTACTGAGCGAATACGGAAACTTGTCGAGCGCATGCGTGCACTTCATCTTGGACGAGATGAGGAAATCATCTCGAGAAAAAGGATGTTCGACGACTGAAGAGGGATTGGATGTGGGAGTTCTGTTTGGATTCGGACCGGGAGTCACTGTTGATACAGTCGTGCTAAAGAGCGTTCCCATGCAGTGACCGCCTCGCATTACGCAAATAAATCATGGTACTCGGTAGCGTAAATATGTGTTCAATTGCGAGCTTCGAGGGATCAGACCTAAACCCAAATAGTTGATTATCACAAGTGAATCTAAGTATACCAATATTCATGCTCGCTTATAAGGGTGTTATGTAATCCTTTTTGTAATTTTTTAAAATAGAGTGCCATCATTGATTTTCCAAGCTTTTCTCATAATAACACCGCTCTTCCAGTTCTCTGGTGATTGAGAGCCTTTGAGTTATCAGTTTTTATGTGAAGGAGCATACAAAGATTTTACAGTATTGATATCGTATGTCATGCACGAATCCTGTACATTGTGCATACGGCGATGGTTTCTTGGCAAGCAAATGTATCAATTGCATAGAGATTAAAATGCCCATCCAAACTTTCCATGTAACATTATTGGTCGCTTATCCAAACTTTCCATGCACACATTTGGTCATTTAGAGCCTGTATAAATGCTCTTCTATAATTGGTATAAATACAACCATACCATTGTTCTGCATAAATTTGAAATTAAAATAAAATCTTAAATTTTTTTTTTTTTTTTTTTTTCATTAAAAAACATTGTATTAATATTTAAAAGATGAAATCAAATATAGTTAGAAGAGCTTCATTATAAAGCTAATCATTTAGACCACTGTCCTCATTCTCTATCACCTAAAAATGATAAGATTACAATCATTTCTTTTAAAGCTCATGAATTCATACATTAGCCACCTCTATAAGGTTAATTTAGCCAAAAAGGTCAATTTTTTTTTTTCAGGACTTTACTTTTGAAAGAACTCTCTTGAAGTGATACACTATGTTTAGATAGTTTGTGGGCTTGCATATTGAACTCTCTAAAAATATGAGAGGATAAGAGATTATCACATTTAGGTTCTACCTCTTATATAAGTTGTAAGATAGGTAAGTACGAGAGTTGGATTTTTTTATAGAGAGTTGATAGTTAACCCAATCAAAGCTTTCAATCTCCTAACACTTGTAAAGGTTTTATTCCTTTGTCAATAGCTATCTTCAATAAAATCCACAAAGCAAAGAACTATGTTGTATTGTTTGTACCCTACCCAACAACAAATCTATGCACATGGTAATTTGTGAGATGTTGATGTAAACAACTCACCACAAAACCTATAATCTCTTTAAAGGCTCCATTGGGAAATCCCTAAAACTTTTCTTTGTCTATACAAACAACATAAAGCTCTATCTTTTAATACATTTTGAAACCTATCGTTATCTATATATATGTACATATATACATTTTTTCCCAAAGAAAAAAAATCATATATTTGATATGTTAAAATTGAAATCAAATACATTCATGGGCGTGAGAGCTTAGAGCCTATACCAGACGATACTTAGGATCAGAAAAAAGTATTAACCAAAGAAAAATATTTAGTTTCTTAGCTAACATAGATAACCAACACTTCCTATATTACAAAACTATTTTTATACATGGAAAAAGGTCTAGTTCCTAAACTATTCCCCTATTCAAAAGAGATAGCGTGAATAGGAAGGGAGACTGACCCCCTCCCTATTTTTCTAAACTGTAATCGATCCCTCCTGAAGATCCAAAGTCTCCTTGGAAGTTTCATCAGCTTGTTTATTAAACTCTCTATAAGTGTGAATGACTATCAAAGCTAAATATACAAAACCAAGTTCTCAGATACAATACATTAAAGGTTGTAGGGATAAATTTGAAGCTAGACATTTCCCAGAAAACCAGCCTACCACAACCTTGGAGTCACCCCGCACATGGAGAGTCCTCAAACCTTTGTTGAGGGAAAATTTTAGTAATATCCATAGAGCAAAGAATTCATCTCTTGAATTAGTTATGAGCCCATCATTTAATTTCAAAGTGAAGAAATGATATGGAGAGAAGAAAATCATTTCACTCGACCCACATTCAACTGAAGACCGTTGGCTAGTGTTTTCTAAGAACCCCCACATAACATGTTTGTTGATGACGGGCTCAATTAAAATTTGCTCATATAGAAAATTCTTAATCTTGTATCTTTCTTTAAATGTCACAAAGAACCAGATTGCTATACCAATGGAGTCCCATCGTGCCCCTATAAATATCACTCTATTTATGCCCAACCAAAGACCCCATAACATTTACCAAGGAAGAGATCAATGATATTGCATGTTAGGATGCTTCATCCAATCTTCAAAAAATTGAATTAAAGAAGCATAAGACCAACTACCCAAACAATTAACATCTCTTAAAATATCCTTCCAAACAAGAATAGATAAATAAAAAAAATGAAAAGGTGATTCATCATTTCTTCCTAGCATTTACATTAAGAGCACCATTTGATCCTTGCCACAGCCTCTTCTAACCATGTTCCCATGTTAGAATTTTATTAGAGAGTGCCAACCAACTAAAAATATGGATCTTTAAAGGGTATGGTAAATTCCTTATAACCATCCACCACCATGAACACTCTTTAATCCTTTCCAACTGAATGAGTGCCTTGTATCCAAGTTTTGTAGTTAGCACTCTATTCCCCTTGTTCCATGTCCACTTTAACTCATCGGTTTCATCCTTCATAAATACCACACTATGAGATAGATAAGAAATATTGACCATCCATTATTTTCTAATTCCCATTGCAAACTTGAATCATACTTCATTAACCAATTATGGAGCCATCGACCTGAAAACCCTTGATCTTTGATATCTGCCAACTTAATTATCCCTTTACTTCTAAATAAGTTTTTGATCTCTTCTCATAGCTTAAAATTTCCTGTAGCACTTACCCGAGTCCTCTCCTAGCCACAATCTATCCCTCTCTACATACTTTCCATTCCACCAATCTACCAAGAATACAAAAGGATCTAAGGAGACCCTTCCATGCATTACATGCCCGTGAGAAGGATTTGTTCTCACTCTGGATCCATTCTTTTGTCGATCCACCACTAAAATATTTCCTTCTCATTAGTTTCTCATTATTTTCCCCATAACCCATTATTAAATAGAAATCCCCAGAAGCATTTAGTGGCCAAAGATTGATCAAAGAGATAAATATTTTTAATTCCTCATCCACCGAAATTCTTTGGTTTTGCAAAAATATACTATTTCACTATAGGAATACCCTCTTTTTGATCCTCTCTACACAATAAACCTGAAACACTTCTTCCTCCTCCTATTCAAAATGGATTTGGCACATGTGCTAAACACAACCAGTAAATAGAGATACTCTGCAAAATCAATTTTACAAGCATTAGCCTTCCACCATGAGAAATTCATCTAAAGCACCAACACGAGACTTGATTGTCAATCTTCTTGCATAACCACTCTCAATATGCTACTTTGTAATCATTTGTCTTGAGATAATAACCCAATTATTTTAAACCACCATCGATATGTCCCTTGGGATAAGGGAGAAAATGTCTCATTTATGCTTCTAGATCGAGATCCAATTCATTAAAGAAATAGTGAGACTTTTGTTGATTGATCACCATTCGAGAAGCTAGAAAAAACAGATTGATAATTCTTTTAACTTGCCTCCGTTCTCTAATAGAACCATCTCCAAATATTAAAATATTGTTAATGAACAAAAGGTGACTTAAAGAGATGCCTTCATTCACCTAAATAGTTTTATTAGATCCTTCCCTCTTAGTTCATAATAACAACTTGCTCAAACCCTCAACAACCATAAGGAAGAGGAAGGGAGCCAATAGATAACCTTGGTGGATTCCTTTGAAAGCTTTGAACAATTCCAAGGGGGAACCGTTTATCAACACTACAAATTTGCCAAAAACGCAACCTAAAATCCAATTGATGGAATCCAACGTCATCCATGTATGCAACAATACCAATTGCAAAAAAGTCCAATTTACACTATCATAGGATTTAGAAAGATAAATCTTGAGGACAACACCAGGGATCCTTTTCAATTTTAGGGAATGTAGACCTTCCTATGCTATTCCTACTGCATCCAAGATCTGACAATTGAACATAACACTAATAAAACCAAATTGCTCTTCTAGGATTACCTTGGATAGGAAAAATCTCAGCCTAGTATTAGCTATAATTTGTTTGATAAGCTTGAAGACAAGATTGCACGTACCCAATGCAATAGATCTGAAATCCTTGAAACATCTAGGTTCTTTCTTTTTTCAGGATTGTGGTAATGAAAGTAGAAATGATGGCTCGTAATTCATAATTAGTTGCAACTACTTTATGATACCTGCCTCCTTCGATTCTTTAAATTAATATTGAAAGTAATATTTCCTAGCCATTGATAGATTTTTTGGAGGAAGAGACTTTAGTACCCTCCTTAGAATCCAACTCCCAAATTGTATTGACCGCTTCCCTATAGGCCACATATTTGTGATTTTTTTTGTATCGATTGTCTCCAGCTTCTAACCAAGTCTCATGACTCTTGAGACTCCATGTTTGTTTCTCAATGGATAAGAAACATTTTTTCCTCGCCTCGAAATACTTCCTATAGCTCTCTGCTTAGAAACCATCCTTTGTTGTTTTGTGCAAATAATCTATAAATCCAATCTTCTACTGACTCTAGCTCAGCTTATTGCTCTTTCCTCTTCCTCTTATCCTAATACCTGGAACTATTTTCTTCATATTTTTGAGGTTATCAATAGGGAAAATTTTAAGAACCCTCCATAAATTTATATGTATAATAAATGGGTGAATCCCCATATGTATAATAAATGGGTGAATCCCCATGATACATGGCAAAATGGGAAGGCTATTTTATAAATAATAGAATATGTATATATAATGTTTTGGTGAATCTTTCACATAAATATATAACTTTTTAAAATCTAGGAAAATCTTTCACAGAATTATAAAATATTGTAAAATCATGACAAATATTTCACAAAAAATGTTTAAATCCTTATAAAAGTCTTGGCGAATCTTTCACATAATTCTAAAATCTTGTAATATATTGGTGAATCTTTCAGTGAATTATAAAACCTTATAAACTCTTGGCATTTAAAATTTGACTTAATAAAATTATGTAAATGATTTTGTATTCATTTTGGATTTGTCATGTACTCTTTTACTAGAATACCTTGTAAAAACAATCCAAGCTAACTTGCTAACTTTACTCATCACAACTACTGGTATGCTACTAAGTTCAAAACTCCTTAGAGATCTAAAGTGTAGAAATGATTTCTTAAATGTTTGCAATGTACATTTGAGCACTTGATCAAAGTGTGAAACTCATTTAGCCTACTACACTCACTGTACAATCAATTTTCATAAATTATGTGGGATATAACCACCCCCCTCAATAAAAAATATAACTAGTTGTACAAAGAAACTAGTTGTTTGTACAACTACATGAAATAGTAGGTTTGACGATCTCTACCTGTAATGTACCTTTTGAGGAAAATAGGAAAATAGGCACACGAAAACCAAAATTACAAAAACTAGCTAGATAGTTTCATACTTTCTTCAAACAACACTAAACCTTCCCTAATCTTCCAAAACTTGGCACTGAGGTCTACAACCTTAGGACATTTTGCAGCAACCTAAGACAGACACCCAACTTCGACAGCTACGTGGGATAGAGATAGCGTGCTTTTAATTGTAATTATGAATTCTGTGGCCAAGATTTTATGATTGGGAATATTCATAATGGCTTCCATGAAATTGATGGTAGGGATTAAATCTGTTAACTTGCTTGCAAGTATTAGGGTGAGATTGCGCGTTATACATTAATAATTATACTTGATTACGCTTGATTTGTTAATAATATGATTACTATAGTCCAGTCTTGAGGCACTCTCCATGAGCCACTTATAATGAGGCAAGGCAGTAACGTCTGATTGTAAGGAACAAGGGACGATTGTAAGGGCTGCTTGTAATATATGAGCCATGTAACCATGAAGGAATCGAATTAGGTATGAATGGCCGGTTAAAAGAAAGGCCTTTTAGTGATGACTGTATCTATTGCAGAGAAAGACTAACCATTTTCTCGATCTTGCACCTTCGATCGATGGAGTAATGGGGGCTATACAATAGTAAGAAGTCCGACCAAAAAGATAAGCTATGGCCCAGGGCTCTGTTATGGCAAGGTGCATAATAATCCCTAATTACCAGCCAAATTGATGAACAATCAGGGACACGGTATTGATCGGTATTGATGAGGTATTTTGATTAATTTCATGTATTTTTAATTTTTTAAGTTATGATTCGATTATAACCGAGTTATTCTTCATTTGGCAATCAACAATCTCTGGATCGAATAATTTCACTTAAACAATATGATGCAGATGATCTGGAACTTTTAGGGTTGGGCTTGTTGTTTGAATACTTTCACTTAAACAATATGATGCAGGCACTCGCTCATTGCCAGCGGCGTCTCAGCGATCTTGGCATGTAGGTGAAGGTGGTAGAGAACGCTGCCAGGGAGGCTCGCTTCGTAGCAGAGAACGACATAGACGAAACGACCGTCATTGGTAGTAAGATTGCCGAGCGACAATACGGTCTTCAATTGGTGGAAGAATTAATACAGGATGACTCGTCCAATACCACCAGATTTCTGATTCTAAACAAGCCCAACAACGAAAAATAACTCCTCTTCTGCACTACCCTGGTTGAAGAAGACAGTGCCCTTCTCGCTGAAAGAGGGAACGACAGATTTGTTTAAGGCACTCTCAATATTCGTTGTTCGAAACATAAATGTGACAAAGATCGAATGTTGCCTCAGCGCGAGAACCCCTGCATATGGTCATGAACAAAGATCAAGACGAGGATAGTTAGAGGTATTATTTTGAGTACGTTTTCTTCTTAGATTTGGAGTCGCCAGTAACAAATGATGATGTAGGCCGTGTGCAAATAGCTCTGCATTGTCTACGAATGATTGCGATCAGCTTTGTGAGAGTAATCGGAATCTATTCACCCATCGTTAGCCAGTTCTCGGTAGCCAACAAAAGTTGTTTGTTGTCTTAAATATTATTGTCTTTAACCAAGTGTCTTAAATTAATGTCTTTTTAAAAACAATATAAAATACAATTATTAGTGTCTCAAATTATTGTCTCTATAAATACAATATAAAATACAATTATTGTCTTTATTAATGTCTCAATTATTGTCTCAATTTATTGTCTTTATTATTGTCTCAAATTATTGTCTCTATAAAGACAATATAAAATACAATTATTGTCTTTATTAGTCTCTATTATTGTCTCAATTTATTGTCTTTATTACTGTCTCAAATTTTTGTCTCTATAGAGACAATATAAAATAGAATTATTGTCTTTAGTAGTGTCTCTATTATTGTCACAACTAGTGTCTTTACTATTATCTCAATTATTGTCTTTCTAAAGACAATATAGAATACAATTATTCTTGCCTCTCGATATAAAATTTTATTTTTCTCTTTGTAGAGACTATAAAGAATATTAGTTTCTTGAATCTAGTTTTAAACATTCAGGATTCCCAAATAGTACACATTTATATCATTCATTAATTTGTATGATATTTAAAAACAATACTTAAAGGAAAATTAATCCACCGTAATAAACACATAACTTGAGTAGAATGACAATATTAATATAATTATTTTCAACATTTTTGTTTTATAAAATGATTGGATAGATGCTCCATGGGAAAAAATACATAACATAGGTTTGTCAGAGTGATTATTTAATATTGACGTGCTACATTTCTCAAACACTACATCCTCAAAAAATTTGATAGTGTGGCCAAGATGCCCCATAAATTAATTACAAATTATGGAGAAACTAGAATTTGTAAATAGAATTTCTTAGCAATGCTCCCTTTATCATTCAAGAATGGTCAACCGGAAGCACATCATACTCTTGATGTTTCTCTTGCAACCTACAATATACAAGACATATATAAGTGAGTAAAATATTAAACCAAAGAATATATTTAATGTAAACTTATGTAAAATGAATAACATATTACAATTTATCTACATTTTACAACTCATGATGAAAGAATCCAAACCACCATCCTCATAACATCTCACATCAAATTCTATGAAAATTCTCAAGATGACAAGTTTCAAGGCATATTATATAGTTCTAGAACCCAATGATATGAAGAGATGACAAAGTTCGAATGGAAGGGTTATAAAAATATTGAAATGTACCTATCATAGAAACTTATTATAGATCATTGTTATCAATCCTATTCCTTTTTGTCCTCTTTCTACGAGGCACTACTCTAATTATTGATGTTGCATGCTCATTATCCTTTTCTCCCCTTTGTTGGAATTGAAGGATTGTTTCTTGCTGAGGTTCAAGAATGGCAATTGATTCATTGTGTGCGACAAACATTTCATAATGCATCTCTAGAATCTCCACATTCTCACTCATTTATCCTTCTCCTAATGAGTTTGGTTGCTGGTCCTTTCATACACAACAAATTTTAACTTGTTATTTTAACATACTATATTTAATTAACTTATCACATAATTCATCAAAATTTCTGAATAACTTACATTAGATGTATGCCCAGTGATCAATTTCTCCCCTCGATCTAGCATATGTTGTTGGAGCCCTCGAGAACCATGTAATAAGGCATATTTCAAATCCTCCTCTGAAGCTTCCTTTTCAAATTGATGAACCTTCATGAACAAAAGTAATCAAATTCGTATTCTATAATTACTCATAAATTAAAATTGCTTATAAATTTCCAAGTTCTTTTGAAATAGAGGATAAAGTAAATGAAAAAATATCACTTACCAAGTTTCCATGAATGCTATTGTACCCACCAGACCCTAATTTGTGGGATCCAATACTTGACACCCTAGCTTTGGTCGCTTTTGTTGTATCACAAAGACGTCTTTTACCTCCTTCTCGTGCAGATGAGATGTAATTTGGATTATTATGGCACTTTATTTTAAACTTGGCATCCTTTATAAGTTCATCCCATGTTGTTGGATCCGTGATCCAATATGGGCATGGATATTTCAAGTCCTTTGTTAGCTTGGACCTTATGTTGTCCCTTTTGGAGTGAATGTATTTTTGAGCAGTATCGAAAATAATTTGCTTATTAAATCCAGGATTCCCAAAGGTTGTAATGATGTCATTGAAGAGTTCATCTTTCCTAACTTGGAGTTGTTTCCTCCAATCCACCTAGATTGTATTACCAAATAACTGCTCTGCACGACGGAAGATAAAATGGTATAATTTTAACCCCATTTAATCCTTCAAGACATTTCCTTCATATGTTAGCAAGATTGTGACTTCTTTCAATCCCTTTGTTGTTACTGAGGAAACTGTTGGAGTCTTAGGGGTTGAAGCAGTTTTCCGTGTAGGTAGATTGATCACATTGTCATTTACTTCCTGCAATAACAATTTGAATGTAAAAATGTTATGAAACCAACCAAAATATTAAAGAAGTCTAGAGTTTCAAATAATTTTCCTACATGTGAAATATGAAATTAAAAAAATGAACTAAGCACTTGAAAATTAGAACTATTTAGAGATGTAATAAAGTTTGAGAATTTGACAAAATGCTATGTACTAAAAAAATTGAAGATGCAATAAATGAAATTTAGATTTCTAAATAATAATAAAAATGTGAGATTATATATTTAGATAATATTTACCATTTCATCCGAGCCAAGGACTTCACATTTTAATAATTCTGTCTCCCATAGTTGAATTTGTTCAAGTAATTCTTTCCTAATCTGATAATTTTCAGGAGTATTTGATAGGAGCCTTAGTATTATTTCTTGTGATTCTATGAGACTCCCTAAGTAAACTTGTTTTGTTGTTGGTGGGAGAATTCTGACTGAGCCGACATTTGAAAAATTATTTCTGAACTGTGATGTACTCCTAATAGTTGTCGGCATGCTCAAATGATCCATGTTGGTTGTAGAAGGCATGTTATTATATTAATCATTAGTAGTCATTTTTGTGTGCAAATTTGCTAGTTTAGAAGTAGAGGGCGTGGCATGATTGTCCTTGTTGATAGATTGCAATCTTGTTGGAGTTATTCTAGAAACATCCTACAAGGAAACATCATAGATATTAAAATAATATAATATGGGAAAATAACATAATTAAACCCACATAAATCTATTATTGAATCTTATGTCTACCATAATGCTTGATGCATTAGAGAGGATAGTAGGATCCTGCATGCGAACAAGATGCACAATCATTGTATTTAATATAGTAATTTTGTATGCGGTAAAAACATTAATATTAAGATGATATTATTAATAAGAAAAATAAGTTATTTAAACCCACAAAAAAACTATAATAAGATGTTAAACCTCTTGCATAATAACAGATGCACTAAAGGGCATGTTAGGTAATGAAATGACTTTAGAAATGGCCTGCATCACAAAGGAACAAATTAAATCAATATAGTAGAAAACATGAGATAATTAAAACTATAAAGTAAAATTTTGAATCTTACCTCTTGCACCATCATGGTAGCTTCTTGCCTTTTCCCATTGCTCAACATTCCAATTAAATTACTCAATAGCTGTGAATCCCCCATAGTAGAACTTGGAGTACCCTTATGAACATTCTTACAAAAGAACAAAATTACTTAAAAGGAAAACATATTAATTGAAATATATATCCAAATGATATCATTATCATAAGACAAGTTTATTAACACTCAAACAAAAACATTGACCAAATTAATTTTGACTACGTTTTCAAATGTAAGAAACCATAAAAAATAATCAAATTTTAATGTTTTTACTTTTATTTCTTATCTTTATTACATTACAGTTTTCTTAGTTAGGTGTTGATTCCCTATACCCACAAAATAAAATGTGTGCTTCAAGCAAATTATTAGAGAAACACAAATTAATATGAATTTTTTTTAATCCAATTGAGAAGGTGTGCCAACTATTTTCCTTCACATCATAAACATCCACTAAAACACCACTCAAAAAATTTTGACAATATTATTTCCATTGTGTTTGATTCATAAACAAAACATACACAATATTCATTTTCTAAAGAATTAATTATATTCCATTATTTTCTAAAAACCATTTTAAAGTGAGGATGGAAACCAAACCATTTAATCATCACATGAAATTTCCTCATCTAAAGGCATAATTACATCATCATTACTAGGCCTCAATCCACAAATAAATTAATACCATATGTTCTCATTGTCTTCATCCCCTTCATATATATGTTAATCAAAATCAATAAATTCGTCATCTTCATGTACATGATACCCATGATGTTGTTCTTGTCCTTCTTGCACTTCAATAAACTCATCAGTGTCTTCATCTTGATCATATTCATTATCAATACTCAAATTATCAACATCTTCACCTTCTTCATCTACATATTCAGACAGATCTTCTGAATCTTTAGATAAATCATGGTTTTCTACATCCTGAACAAATGTTACTCTTCGTCCTCTTGGATCATAATCAATCACAAATGACCAACCAGGTTGTTCTAAATTTGGAACAATAAATATTTGGTCACATTGATTTGGAAACACATAAGGTTTAGAAGTGGCTTCAAACCTAGATGTATTGATCATATTGAACCCATTATTGTGCAAGATGATGGTTTTTTTCTGGGCCGACTTTGATGAGCTTGTACCATTCAACACGAAAAATAACTTTTTTGAAAGACATGAAATCGAGCCCTATGATATCCTCCAACACTCCATAATAAAAAAGTATGCTTGTGATTGGGTGTCTATCATATGCATGTGAACGAGAATCCACCTCAAACGATGCTGATACTCCACAATCATAAGTTTGTTGATTCTCATCAACCTTCCTGATACAAAAATGATGACCAGTATTCCACATTCCTTTGTAGTATGATACCTAAATTCATATACATATTAACTAATAAGATTCAAGGATACAAATAGTTCAAAGAAAAAGTTTAGTAAACATCTTTAATATGTTTATATGTGCTTATTACCTCCCCATTTGCAGATCCTTTAACGAAATCAAGTTTTTGTTGAGTCACACGGTGCTTCCTCTTTGTTGCCTCATGTTCAACATTTGTTTTTAGCCAATTCCGCATGCATCTATCTGTCCATTTTATTTTATGGCTCGCAGGGAGTCCTCGAGAAGTGTTATGACCATGTCTATTATATATATATCAGCCCATGCCTTTTCATCTTCTAACTTCTTTTGTTGATTATTCTCCTCCATCCATTCGAACATAAATTCAGAATTGTATGCAACATACAAATGTAATGACTCCCACTCCTCAGAATCTACAAGTATAAGTAATCAATATTTAAATCCAATTTTTTAAGATTTAGGATCAAAACAATTGATACGAGAATTTGAGTATACCTTTTATCCTCTTTGAAGATCCTTGACCCTCTAATCTTTCCCCTTCAAAAAATTGAGCTTGCTTATCACCCCATAATTATGGAGATTCAATATGGAATTGAGGTAAGTACTCACTCAAATGAACCATTGTCTGAAAAGCCATGTACCCCTCAACCATAGACCCTTCAAGACGAGCTCTTTGCCTCCCAAAATTTTTTAGAACCTTCATATATCTCTCCACAAGCCACATTGTACGGATATGGATAGGGCCACATTGTTCAATCTCTTCTACTAGGTGTGTAAGGTAATGCTCTTGGGAATTGAAAAAGCTGGGAGGGAAGTTCATTTGAATATCACACATCAAAAGTGAAATGTTCCTCTTCCAATACTTCAATTCATCTCGGTGTACCTCTTTTGATGAGACCCACCTACAAATATTGTCAACATACACTACAATATAAATATTTTTAATTTATGTCAAAATTATAGGTATAAACCCATATAAAGACATCATAAATGACATAATTCAAAGGATAAGAATTGAGCTATTGAAGTTTGCATGATAGATTTAAATACCTCAAATATTTTGATAATTTGTAAATGGTTTGTGTGGTGTCATGGTCGAATGTGCTTGGTATTGCTACAGGAAACACATACTAGTACATCACCATTAAAAAAAACAGTGTTAAACAATACATGGTCTATCATTAATATAGAAAAAATTACAATTATGCTGCCAACAAGTTTAACATATTACACATTACCTTTATCCAATTGTGCCGATCATGTGTCTTTAGGCCAGAGAGCTCTGACCCATCTCTTGTGAATAAATTTTTAAAGTTTGCACCAAAACCAAAAGGAAATCTTATGATTTTCATCATATCAATAAATTTTGCTTTCTCCATTGATGTAAAAATCCATGGAGCGTGATCATATGAGTTATTTGCATGAAACCATAGGTTTGGCATCATATTGGCAACTTGCAGGTCCTTCCGTAATCTTAATTGTGCTTCAATGTTGGTTCCATTTAGGTGTTTCCACAAGCACTCGGACACATTTTTCCCAATGTGCATAGTATCAAACAAGTGAGCTATTGGGAGGTGCTCATAATATTCTAAGTTGTAGAAAATGGATAGTATTTTCATTCCTAGTGGAAATCCATTCCCTTCCTTTTTTTCATATGCTTCTTTCCCCCTTACTGGGTTCATCTTTTTTGGTTTCCTCTTTTCCTCTTCCTTTCCATTGAACTTATTTTTCTCGCACACTCGATAGCGATGGTTTTGTGGTAAGAAGTGTCTATACTCATCATACACTGTTTTCTTGAGATCTTTTGATTGTCTAGAAAACAATTTCAGCCCACATGATGGACAACCATGTTTCCCCTTGGTTTGCAGTCCTGGAATAAGTATGAAAACCATATTGATCAAATGGTAAAATCATTCGAATAATTACAAACGTAAATTATAAATAACTTACGACAACGTATAGAGAGTCCTGTGGCATCATGAATTGTCCATATAATTATTGCATGGAAAATGAAGTTTCTATCATTGATAGGTGTGGATACATCATACATATTTACGCCATTCCAAAATTCATGAAGCTCATCAATGAGGGGCTCCATATATATGTCCATATCATTTACTTGGTACTTTCCTATGTAAACAAAAAATGTTAATTAAGGGTTAAACTAAATGGACAAATTTTATATAATATTCAATAAAACATTGCATAAGTAAGTACTAGAACCTGGTATAATTAGAGTTAACATTGCATGCTCCTTTTTCATTGCCATCCAAGGGGGGATATTGTTGTTAATAATGAATATTTGCCAAACAAAATATGGTGTTCTAATATATCCAAAAGGATTTACAACATCCATTGCTAGATAAATTCTTGCATTTCTTGGATAATTTCTTAAACGTGGCCATTTTCCCTCAATCTCTTTCCAATCTTTGCTATCTGAAGCCATACGCATCACACCATCTTGACTCCTCCCTCGTGCATGAGAATCCATAAATCTTTCCAATTCCTTGCATTTGAACATCCTTTCAAACCTTGGTTTTAGAGGAATGTGGCGCAATACTTTATGAGGAACCTTCTTGGATACTTGATCTTGGCGATACCTATCAGTGTGACACACTAGGCATTGTTGTAAATTTGAATTCTTTCCATAGTACAATATATGGCCATTTGGAAAAGAATCATGTGTTGTACACCATTCCAATGTCCTTCATTAATGACGATACTTCTCTATGAGAATGAGGCATTTTATTGTCCTTTGGAAGTATCTTGTTGGCCAAAAGTCTACACGATGAAACGAATAATTTTTATAATAACAGGTATAATTAATATTCAATATATATATAGCTTTTAAAGAAACAATTTATAGGGATATCAAATCCTACCTCAATATATCGGTGAAACATGTGTTTGTCAATCCATGTGTAACCTTCAAATTCAATAATAACATGAGTGTTGCTAATATAGAACATTCTGCATTTGGGAAAAGAGGTGTCCTAGCCAATTATTTTATGGGTGAATCAACAGTTTTTTTCTGCAGATGTGTAGAAGTCTTGTATAAGTTCATTGAAACCAGCCTCATGTATCTACGAAGTGGCGTCATCCATATATGTGTCTTCTTGACCTTGAGCATGACTTTCATCAATGTTAATCATTGGATCTTCTAGAATGTTGTGAACTGGGAGGGGGTTTTTGACCAAAACATTATTTGAAAATAATCGATAATAATAAATATATAAATGGCATACTCATTTATATAAAGCATGTTAATTTTTTAATTATAGTATACCTCTTCTATATAAACTCCGCACTTCAATCTATGGATACCAACAAGTCGATGCTTCTTTACTTTCCTATTTTTACACATTTTGCAAGTGCAATATATCATTTCATTGAAGTATTCCTCTGTCCGAGGGATTGGTCTTAGTTCTCGTTCATCTGAATATTCAGATGATGACGTGCAATTTTCCTGCATCCACCATGTATTATAAATCATAATCATGTACCTTTTAGTTTGAGTATTATTTTTTTCAAATCGAATTTGAGATTTAGGGACATTGTATTTTATAGTTTAGTGAATTTGTAGTGGTTAGGCTATGGGGGAAGAGAAGTAACTAATGGATTATATTGGAGATCCATTAGAGTGAATACAATTCTTTTTAGACACGAGTCACATTTTCTTATCAAAATAATGTAGAAGTCACAACGAGCATTGAATCTAATTAAAAGACACGGAGAAACTCTAGAGAAGTTTTTTTAAGATCAAATATGGAAGAGAGAAAAAGTTTATATTTAAAAAAAATATATCATGATTTACTTCAACTTACGAATATTTAGAAGCTTATTACATGGATTTATTTTGACTAAGTCTTTCTATGAATTTTTGGTATGGTGATAAAGGGTGGTTTCAGACACTTTATGGAATTCTAGAAGTAATTTTTGATAACCCGTGATGATATTTAGGCAATAATTGTATGATACTCCAGATAATGGAAATGAAATAAAGCATGAAAAATGTAAATTTTTCAATTTATATATAAAAGGAAATGACATTTTTTCAAAAAAAAATCCTAAAAAGGGGAAGCTGATTCATTGTATGCATTTATTACATTTTAAAATATACTCAAATTCTTTGATAATATAATACTTCATTAAGACTTCTCCCTATTGGTTTATTATGCACTAAGAGGTGTAAGATAACATAATTTTTTGAAGAGACCATCATTTGGTCTACTATATGTGCAACATATTAAATATTAATCTAATAGTGGTATAATATGGAAATGATATAAATACTTACTCTCTCTACTTGGACTTCTTTTCTCAATTTGAGAAAATCAATCAAATTTGAAAATTACATTGAAAATTACATTTTTAATGATAAATCATTTTATTAAAATTAAGATAGAAATTACAAAATTAAGAAAATCAATCAGATTTGAAAACAACATTTTATAATGATAAATCATTTTATTAAAATTAAGATAGAAATAAAAAATACGTGGTCTGCCATTTTGTCCAAATGCACTTAGTGAATAGTGTAATAAAATTCTGCAAAGAAAAATGAATATCAATTCTAGTTAATATCCATAAATAAATACTTATAGTGAAAATAAGTATTCTAAGAAACATTTTATAAAATAAAATTTGTTTTATCTAAAAAGAAAACATCTTCTACAAGTGATCTTTGGATATAAAGCTAAACATGATTTTGACATGTATTGGAAAAGAATTGCGCAAGCCTAACAATGAGCTTCATGATCTATCTAGGTGGGAGCATGTGATACATTAAAAACATTAATTTAGAATAATGGAAGTAGCTGCCAGAGCGAGCTATAAAGTAAAAGGATTTAGCACATCAATGCATATATGAGATGTGAGAATTTTCAATTGCTTCGAAATAACATCTGACTATTAAATTGTCAAATCCTTTTAAAGTTCCTACTCAGAATTTAAGGAATGATTATCTGACACTTGGGGAATTGGAAGAATTCTTTTCCAAACTTTCTAGACATGACTCATATTTTATTTAGGTCATGGAATTGAGTTTGTTTTTTCAATAAATTGCTATGTCATATGCATGATAACCACTCTGTTTTTTCAATAAATTGTTATGTCATATGTATGATAACCATTGTTGGAGATATCATTCGGGAATTTCCAGTTGTAAGCCAAACACATAGAATTTATAGAATGATAGATACACTATAATTAGGAAAAGATATAGGAGTGGCCCAAATAATTTATCCTGGAATGGGTGTTATGCGTGCAAATATTATTTTTACAGTCCATTGATATAACTAAATTTCTCCTATTGTTTTGTGCATGCACTCCAAGGGTTGAAAGTTTCTCCGCCCTTGTTGACTTTCCCTAACCCTCGAAAGAAACATGGATTTCCACTAGGCCTCATGGTGATATACCCTAAGAGACATGGTCTTTTTCTTCTCTGGCACCTTTCAATTGAGCAATCCTTAGGTGGGATCCAATTGGCAATGGAAAAACCATTTCACTAATTGCCTGTGAGGTTGCATAGGCAATTGAGCTTCATGCCCACTTTTTCATCTTGGTTATGGACTCAAAAGGGACAGTTGGACTCAATGGAATCGTTACTCAATGCATTATACATATTACTCTATGTGTCTTTCAATTTCTTTTTCTTTTTGTTTGCGCCTTTCTTTTTATTTTTTGTTTGCATGTCCAGGTATTGGAGGAGGTTCAGTCGTGGAGGTTAATGATCACCTCACTGAAAGTACAGTGATGTGTTCTGGGGCCTCTTGTATGATGAAATGCGGGACATTGTGAAGAATTCAATTATTGCTCTGATTGATCAAGAGCGTGAGGGAGAGCAAATTAACCTGGCTTTATTGAGAAGCATCGTCATCTATATTGAGGAGATTGCACATTTTAATGATATGGAATATCGGATGTTTTCAAGGGGAGATAAAGATTATGAAGATACCCTAGATGCCCCGTTGAAAGTTGTTGCAGCTTACTATTCTGGAAAGTTTGCTTTGTGGCGTGTAGAGTATTCTTTACTAGTTTATCTAGATAAGGGGGAACAATGTTTGAAACATGAGGAGGAAGTAGTTGCCCAATTATATTTGTACCCATTCGAGGAAGATAAAATTTGGAGGTTATTAAATACAATACAAGATGCACTCCTTTCCAAGTATGGGATCCAATTTTTGGAAAAAGAACATTCAATCTGAATGCATGCCTAAATCAATTTTGAAGAGTTCACTTTTTTCTTGAAAATGGTCAGCAAATTCTAAACCATTGTAGGAAAACCTTCATTACTAAAATTTGATTGTGTACCACATGGGTGCATGACATCCATTGCCTCCTTATGGAAAAATGGTCTCATATGTAGTAGTTCCAATTGCATCCACATTCAAGGCACTAGACGCGTTCACGGCCTGTTGTGAGTATAAATAGTTTTTTCGATTTTGTTTGTTAGTATTAAATTAAATAGTTTGGTGTGCCTTACAAGAAAAAGTTAACCAGATGGATGTGAATAGCGCAAAAAATGGGAATCAATTTTTGTTTTTTATTACCCACTAAATTTTGTGTTCAGTTAGATAGATGGAAATTGAATATTTAAAATTCAAAAAATGGGAATCAATTTTTGTTTTTTTATCACCCACTAAATTTAAATGACCATATCTTGTAATAAAGCCAAAAAGTAAGAATCAATTATGTACATTTGGTTTCCTATTTTGAATGGATTCTATGTGCTGTTAATAAACTGAACCTTCTCTGTGTGAGCGGCTTATGTCTGTTGTGTTGTGCTGTGACATGAACAACTTTTGATGTGAAAGGATTTTGTGAACCCAGTTGAATGACCTATGTTTATTGTTATGCGAATGACTTCGTACTGCAGGGAGTGAGTGAACAACTTCTATGTGAGTTCCACATGTTCCCAAGATAATAAATTAAGTCCAAGTTTTAACATATGTGCACATCAATTTAGCCAAGGTGACACCAGATGAGAAGGAAGGGAAGGAAGTCCTTAACACAAGACAATTAGAGAAGTACTTAACTTCAGTTGACGAAAGGGAATTTAAATGACCATATCTTGTAATAAAGCCAAAAAGTAAGAATCAATTCTGTTTTGACTACTATTAAATCGCCATAGATCCAAATTCTCAAACATCGGTTATCTTTCATCGACATTTGATTACCTAATGAATTTAATATCTCCGAGTTGATATTGCTATTTAAATTTAATATCTAAGATTTTATTTAAAATATTTGAAATTTTGAGTTTGTAGGAAACTTAGAAATCTTCATGAGTTTGCCGAATAGAATTTTATTTACGATATTTGAAATTTTTAGGTTGTAGGAAACTTAGAAATCTTCATGAGTTTTCCAAATAGAAAACTTGTAGTTTAAAAGTTATGTATGAGGTAAGGGTGAAATGTATCTCATGATTTTGTAAATTAAAACTAAAATCATGAAAAAGAATGGGATTGAAAAAACATGGATAAAACTAATTGTATTGTCAAAATTGGTCAATATGATCTCAAATCACCACAAGTTTCCCCATGTAAAAATCAACTTTTTTTTAAGACCTAAAGCTTTGCATAAATAGATTAAGTAATTTGAATACTCAACGTGAGTTAATTCTAGAAACACAAGCAAATTGATAAGAAAAGATTGTCAAAGTCCCTACTTGGGACTAACTAGTCAAATTCCATAGGGTTGAGCAAATTGATAAGATTAGATCTCTAAGAGTGCTTGCCCAGGCATGCACTAGTTAGGAAAATAGACAGTCAAATAAAATTACGTTGGTTTTGATAGACCTCGGTTCTGCTAGTCATTCTGTTTCGATTTACACTAAAAAAATTATAACAGCTTTTATTTTGATGAAGAGTGCATCATATTTTTAATCCACCATAGAAGTGAGAAGGGAACGCAAAAGCAACCACAAACGATAACTAAGAAACTTGAATGAATGGTATTTTGGTGATGGTAACATGCGCTGGCATATGTAGAAGCACACAGGCACATGGTCAAATGTGTAGAGGTATTTGAAAAGTTTTATTCTACACAAACTGAATGGAGGAAACTGTTGACGTATTTGTAACTTTGGAATGTATTTAATATATGTATATTGTATTCCTATAGAGATGTTATTATTCCTCTATACGGAAGTGTTTGTATTCCTATAGAGATGTTATTATTCCTCTATACGGAAGTGTTTTCATTTATATTGTAAGTGTCGTAACTTATACTTGATGGGTTATTAGACCACCTTGGTGGGGTCGTCCCTGTATAAGTCATATGGGTCAAAGGGTTATTAGACCACCCTATTGCGGGTCATCCCAGTCAGCATTATGTTATTTGGTTAAGTTAAGGCAGACCTAGTAAAGGTTATTTGGCAAGTCAAGTCATGTGTAAATAGAGTGCGGGAGCCACTCTATTTGATCATTCACTTTGTCACTCATACTCTCATTGGAGAGTGGTGCACTTGTGGAGGAGGAGAAGCTGCTGCTAGGAGAAGACTATCTCTTATGCTTGGGTTGTATCATTGCTCTATCTATCTCTGAGGAAGTTGCATGGTTTTTCACCTTCTTAGTTTTCCCCGGTGAAACTCTGTCTCTTGTGTGCTTGCATTATTGTGTCCATGATTGATATGCTGTAGATATGCTATAGATATGCTGTACATGTTATTCTCTCAGTTAAGATCTTGGATCAAATTGAAAATTCTGAAAATCTAACATGGTATCAGAGCTAGACTGAAAGAAGGCGTGGTATGGCATTTATGACACTCGTTGCACTTGCGAACCTGTGGCTTGATATAGCAAAAACCAGGCATCGTATCACTTTCGCTATAAATCCAATTCGGAAAGGTTTCAGAATCTGAAACTCTTACACGGTGAATATAAGATTCCCATGTACCTTGTGTCTGAAGCACAACTTCTAATTCGTTGTACTTTGTGTTTTATGATCTGTACAATCTAGGGTTTCTGCCTCTTCCAGATCTTAGTCATAATCTTCCAGATCTTAGTCATAATCAGGTGACCTAGGAAAAAAGGTCACAACTTGGGATAAGAATCTCCAAATTAAATTTCGTAAAAAGTGATAGGTAGGGAACGGACTGTAGTTTCTCAGGTAAGGTTTTTAGAGGCCTAAGTTGAACGAGTGACACATGGTACGCTGTACAAGTTCGCTCTCCTGTTTTATCCCATAAACAGGTCACGTTGCGACACTTGGCATAACTCTCTCTCAGAGAATCCAATTGAAGTCAGACCCATGGGGTTGGAAAGATGATAGGTCGGGCTATCACAAGTCGATGTTTCAGACCCTGTGGATTCGTAATTTCATAGTTACACTAGAAACAATTAGGTGCATATTTCTGTCAAAACAGAATTGGATTTTGAGCACCTTCATTCATGGCTCCGGGAATTAGGGTTTTGGAGAAAGTTGGTATTTTTGTAATCAGAGAGCATGGCTGAATGCTACTAATAAAATCTGAAATTTAGAGACAAAGATCAAATTTTTTGGTTGGGTAGAAGGTCGAACTTGATCAAACCCTAGTTCGAGACTTTGATCGGAAAAGTGAAAAATTAGGGCTTCTACACAAATGGGAATTTTTGAAATCTGTGACCTGGACGCTCCTTGGAAAAATCGAATTTTAGAGCTTTGGATCAAACTATTTTGTTGGGTAAAGCTCCGGGAAACTCAAACCCTAATTTAGGGTCCTCCCTAATGAATCCAGAAGTTTGAAAAGCAAATTTGAGGGGTGAAACTTTGCAGTTTTGAAATTCTGAGTATAACAGGTTGATCAACTCATCAAGGCGCATCTTTCTATCCTTTCAGAAGTTTGAAATTCAAAGTTTTAATTTTTAGGGTTTCCCTAACAAACCCAAATCTAGCTCCAAATCCAGTTTCTACAAATCAAGTGGATTGGGTTAATCCTAGAAGAGAATGGATTGGTCACCTGCATAAGTGAAGAAGTTCATGTTTTAGAGGGAGATGAGGCTAAGGCCTTACATTCGAAGATTACAAGCAATCTCGACAAGTATGACTTACAGGTATGTTTCGAAATCTGTTCATGATTAAGTTTATGGTATGGTTGTCTTCATTAAGGTTAGTACAATCTTGATTAACTTTAGACTTGTCGTATCACCTTAATAAAATTATGAATGCATGATAGAAGATATTCATTGATTAGAGTTTTGACACTTATGATTGTACTAATGCATTATGGTGTTGTATGAGGTTGATGTTGTCTACTAACATGAAAGGTACATCAAGACAGACAAATCATATTCTAGTTCAAGAACATATGGCCATGGTGACATGAAGACAAAGGTTAATCCATTGCCACGAAACACATAGAAGATCTACTTATGAGGTATGTATAACTTGGTTCTATAATGGTTAGCCTATGAGATATGTAGGTTACTAGCACAATTCACTTAAGAGAACAAGAAGACATCATGTGGGTATGTTAGAAAATAACCAGCGAACATATTAATCCAGGTATGTTTTTTTTATATCAAGTTAGAATCCTACCTTGTGTTAGAATATCTTATATAAGTATACATGGCATGATTGATAATGATTATTCATTGAAGTTAGTAATCATGGGTTTAGGGATATTATGCTTCTTACTTTGACTCATGATATGACTAACGAGAAGAGTCCTATGGTCAATAAGAATGTGCATGAGTAAAAGAAGTATTCCATGAAACCTTGAATACTAATGTTTATTATATGTGTTTGAAATGATCATGACTATACATGTTTAAGATTATGTTGTTTTAGTATCTATACTAATGAATGTATGATTATGTATGAGATCTTGAGGATGGCACAATCATGACACTAGTGCACACTTAAGCATGCATAGTGGTCCATGATGAATATAAGTTCAAGGATAGGTAATCCTGGAAGAAAAGATCAAGAGGGAGCACACTCTAGTAGTTTCTGCAAGGATGCAGACATTTAGAGGGATTTGACCACTTCTCACAATCCACATCAGAATGGAGTTGCAGAAAGGAAGCAAAGACTGAGAGGGAGTCCACCCTACAACCAAACAAAGATAAGTATTTGAATTGTCATTTCTTGCATATTTGTTTGTTTAAATAATATTGTTCAATGATGTATATGCTTATGTTCCTAGACTTAGGGTGTGTATTATACATATTAGAATAATTGCATCAATGAACAGTATACTACTAATATGCATTTGATGGGTAAGTGGCCTATGGCACTGTACAACATTCCATTGCTACTTATCTAGAATGAAACCTCTTTGCTGACATGTTGGGGGTTGTGCACACTCTTAACAATGTTATGGTAGAGATTGGAAGGCATCTAGAAAGTTACGGGATATGGATAAATGTTGTATTGAAGCATTGGCTAAGATAATTGCATGACTGTATGACATATTTATTTATGTGTAGAAATTTGTTCTGAAAACTATGAGATGTTTTTTAATCATGCAATTTAACTTGTTTTGTAGGAAAGATCATATACCATCACCTAGAAAAGAAGGACTACAACATTTGTTCAACAACAAAGTTATCTATTGAAGATATTGAAGTTCCCAGGATTCAGGAAGAACGCCATGATCGAGGAGTACCAGTCGATCATGAAGAATGATGTTTGGGATGCAGTCCCAAGACCTGAAGGGAATTCTGTTGTGACTTCCAAATGGATCTACAAAATAAAGCATACTGAAGGTTGCAGCATAGAGAAATATAAAGCAAGATTTGTAGCTCGTGGCTTCTCCCAGAAAGAAGGGATTGACTATGAAGAGACTTTTGCTCCTATGGCCAGATACACTTCCATTAGATCAGTACTTGCTCTAGCTGCAGTGATGAAATGGAACTTACACCAGATGGATGTCAAGACAACTTTCTTGAACGGTGTAGTCGAGGAGGAAGTGGATGTGGAGAAGCCACTTGGTTTTGAGACACATGACAGGGAGTCATATGTGTGTAGGTTGAAGAAAGCCTTGTATGGCTTGAAGCAAGCTCCCAGGACTTGGTATGGTAGGATAGACAACTTTCTATCCAGTTTGGGATTTACCAAGAGTAAAGCGGATTCCAACCTTTTCTACAAGGTTGAGGAAGGCAATCCTGTGATACTACTTCTGTATGTGGATGAACTGTTTGTTACAGGTGAGGATGGATTGATTGCTGATACCAAGAGGAAGCTTGCTGCCAAGCTCAAGATGAAGGACTTGGGAATGATGCACTACTTTCTAGGCATGGAGGTGTGGAAGAGTCCAGATGGAATCTTCCTTGGACAAGGGAAGTATGCAGTAGAGATCCTGAAGAGGTTCTGGATGATGGACTGCAAGGCCATGGCCACACCTATGGCATCGAACCTGAAGCTTCTGTGTGATGTTTCATCTAATCCGGTTGATGTCACTGTGTATCGTCAGATGATTGGGTCCTTGATGTACCTGACGAACACTAGACCAGATATTTGCTTTGCGGTGAACACATTGAGCCAGTTCCTGATGGATCCCAGAGGTGTTCACCTGATTGCTATAAATCATATTCTGAGGTACCTGAAGGGTACAGTTGACTATGGGCTCAAGTATGATGCGAATCAAAAGTTTAACTTGCAGGGTTATGTTGATTCAGACTGGGCAGGCAGTGCTACAAATAGGAAGAGCACATTTGGGTGTTGCTTCAGTATGGGATCAGGTGTGATCTCTTGGTTTAGCAGGAAGCAATCCTGCGTAGCACTGAGTACAGCCGAGGAAGAGTATGTTGCAGCATGTTCGGCTAGTTGTGAGGCAGTATGGCTCTAGAAGCTACTGTCTGAGCTATTTGATCTCCCGTTCGAGGCTACTGGTATCTTTTGTGACAACCAAAGTTGTGTGAAGCTGTCTGAGAACCCAATGTTCCACGAAAGTTCGAAGCACATTGAGATCAAATATCACTATATCAGGGATATGGTGCAGAGAGGAGCAGTGAAGCTTCTGTATGTTGCGACAGATGAGCAGGTTGCATATGTGTTGAAGAAACCACTAGTTAGAGTGAAGTTCAAGTACTTCCGAGATAGGCTTAGTGTTCTTTAGATTGAAGACACTTCGAGGAAGAAGTGATGGAAACATTTGCAGGAGCCATTCCAAGCATGGTGAGAGGAGGATCCTTCCCATGGCTGTGGATGTAAGCGCTGGATGATGAGCATCAGGACGATGTTCCAATTACTTCTCTGTATATGCATCATGTTGGATGCTTGTTATGATCAATTGGATCATATATATGTATATGAATCATGTTGGATGCTTGGACCATGTATTTGTATATGTATTAGGTGGATACGATTGTATGATCAGGTATATCATGCATGTTGATATGTATCAGGTGGATACGATTGTATGATAAGGTATATCATGTATGTTGATATATATCAGGTGGATACATTGTATGATCAGGTGGATTATGTATCTGTGTATGTATCAGGTGGATACATTGTATGGTTAGGTGGATCATGTATGATGATATATATTAGGTAGATACTTGGTATGCATCAGGTGGATGCATTGTATGATCAGGATGATCATAGATGACGAGCTTCAAGATGTTGCTCCAGATGACATGCATCAGGACGATGCAGTGATGATGATCATGATGATCATGTACATTAGGACGATGTATGGTGAGTATCAGGTTGATACTCTGTGGCCGTGGATAGGTTGTGCAAGGGTAACATGCAATAAGTCCTGGAGATCTGGACAGGATGAAAAAGGCCTCAAATGCTCTTTGGAGATCTTGCTTGGAAAGACACTCTTTTAAGGTTTAGCTAGACCACATGTAATAAGCCCTAGAGATATGGACAAGGTGAAAAGGGCCTCAGATTCTCTTTAGAGATCTTGCTTGGTAAGACATTCTTTTAAGGTTTTGTGGGGACCACATGTAATAATTCATGGAGATCTGGATAGGATGAAAAAGGCCTCAGATGCTTTTTAGAGATCTTGCTTGGAAAGACACTCTTTTAAGGTTTTGTGGTAGGGGTCACATGTAATAAGTCACGGATATCTGGATGAATGAAAAAGGCCTCAGATGCTCTTTAGAGATCTTGCTTGGCAAGACACTCTTTTAAGGTTTTGTGATAGTCACATGTAAAAGATCCTGGGAGATCCAATAGGTTGAGCTGTATGCTCGTAAAATGCTTGGGATGCTCTTTCAAGGTTTTGTTGACGCACATAATAAGTCTCGAGGATTCCATAGTATGGCTAGTGATGAATACCTGTAGGTGGTGGGCCTACATCTAGTATGAAAAAGGACTGGCTCTGTAGAACTTCCTATGACGATTAGATCCGAGATTGATTGAGATAGCAGCAGCAGTGACGATGACGAAGATCCAGTGATGATGATCCAGAGAAGAAGACTTGTGCTAGCAGATCTGTGTCGAGAAATACCTTCCTAGTTAAGAGGGAGTGTTGATGTATTTGTAACTTCGAAATGAATTTCATATATGTGTATTGTATTCCTATAGAGATGTTATTATTCCTCTATACGGAAGTGTTTGTATTCCTATAGAGATGTTATTATTCCTCTATACGGAAGTGTCGTCATTTATATTGTAAGTGTCGTAACTTATACTTCATGGGTTGTTAGACCACCTTGGTGGGGTCGGCCCTGTATAAGTCATGTGGGTCAAAGGGTTATTAGACCACCCTATTGGGAGTCAGCCCTATCAACATTATGTTATGTGGTTAAGTTAAGGCCGACCTAGTAAAGGTTATTAGGAAAGTCAAGTCATGTATAAATAGAGTGCGGGAGGCACTCTATTTGATCATTCATTTTCTCACTCATACTCTCATTGGAGAGTAGCGCACTTGTGAAGGAGGAGAAGTTGCTGCTAGGAGAAGACTATCTCTTATGCTTGGGTTGTATCATTGTTCTATCTATCTCTGAGGAAGTTGCGAAGTTTTTCACCTTCTTGGTTTTCCCCAGTGAAACTCTATATCTCTTGTGTGCTTCCATTATTGTGTCCATGATTGATATGCTGTAGATATGCTGTACATGTTATTCTCTCAGTTAAGATCTTAGATCAGATTGAAAATTCTGAAAAAGTAACATAAAATTGCGTGGGATTATTCACTCGGGACGTGTGATTTGTTCAATCATGGAGCTGGTAACTTGGAGGTTAATTGATGGCACTACATTTCTTGAATGTCATTTTGATGATTCATTTTTTCTACTAAAAATCAAACCTGGAATTGGACTATGTTACTTAACTACAATATGGTAAAACTGGAAGGGTGTGAGGTTGCTAAGGAGACCAGATTATCCTAAATACTACTAGGATTAGCAAAATCAGTTGGAAAATCATTCAGTCGCGCCTATTGCTTGAAGTTGTAAAATGCCATGAAGACTTGAATTATTTGTTTTTAAAGGGAAAATCTAACTGGAAAAGGAAATTTGTCAATGGATTTTCGCATCTACTCGCTGCTACATTCATTTAAAAATTATTATACATCTTGCTCATGATGATAGCAATGTCAGACCACGTGCCAGTAATTTTATGGAGTTCCTTTAATTGGAAAAATAATAGGCAAAGTTCCTAGCATTACCGAGTACTTACCACAATTTTGGCTATTAAATCCTCTATACATATTTTTTCTTCATTATTTTAACGGCCCACTTGAGCTACAAATAGGCTTTAATGTCGATCATTTTTCTTAACAGATGGCAAAGCATTCTAATAATAATCATTGTGAGAAGTAATATTTCTTGCTGATCTGCATGATTCTCTTTGTCTCTGGTCATGTCTACCGCTGTGGAATGATCAACTGATTGAAATACATTAAGGTCACTGCGCTTAATATCCTATAGTTTATGCTATGATACAATTTGTATTGATGTTAGTTTATTATTGGGAGTAGTGAGAATGTCAATTATGCGCAGTTTGTACAGATTAATTGAATCGTTATGAGAAACGATCCAAAGCCACAGACGAATATGCATGTGTATATGGCTTACGACAGAGGTTGAGCTTTCTAATCAAAGTAGGATTATATCAACCTACATTGTAGGTTTTCTGGATTGGTATTAAGGCTATGAGTTCAAATCCCATGCAAAGCAAAGAGAAAAAAACAGATTAATGAGCCTGATTATGAGGAAATGGCGTCGGCCCCATTAGGCGATGCCCCAGATGAAATCGCTCATGACCTAGTGCACGATGATGCCTCTTAGCTACTGGGACGACATGCCTCCCAGCGAATGGAGCATTTAGGGGAGCTGGGAGTAGTTGCTGCTGGAACTTTTGAATTGGTACTTTATATATCTCTTTTATTTCCTTCAATTTAATCTAAGAATGTTGATGAAGTCAATTTATTTATATTTTTGTTGATCTAATGTATTAATGGTGTACTTGTGAATTCTATATTCCTGGAACTTATGGGCAAACAATAATCTAGAATTGAATTGGTGTGGACCGAGAGATGATAGCTTTACATATGCTTTCATCTGAATAATAATTAGGTGAGTGGATATATATTAATGTAATATTGTGTGTATGCAGTAAGAGAAACACCAAGCAAAAAAGGATCCAGAGAGTGCCTAGAAGCACAAGATTAAGGAGGATATTGCAGTGACAGCTGCAGTGGGAGCAAGGGTTTACGTCTTCCACGAACATCACAAGAAAAGGAATCCAAAAAGCAAGTAAAAGAAATCCATGGAAAATGAAATTTAGATGAGATCTAGCTTCCCACTGAGAAACAATCCAAAGTCATGGACGAATATGCATGTGTATATGGCTTACGACAGAGGTTGAGCTTTCTGATCCAAGTAGGATAAGAACAGCCTAGGTTTTAGGTTTTTTGGATTGGTATTGAGGCTGTGAGTTCGAATCCCATGCAGAGCAAAGAGAAAAAATAGATTGTTGAGCCTGATTATGAGGAAATGGCATCGACCCTGTCAGGCGGTGCCCCAGATGAAATCGCTCACAACCTCATCCTCGATGATGCCTCTCAGCGACTGGGAAGACATGGGTCTCGGCACGGTGGATCTTGATTGTTGTTTCGCAGTCTCCGTCGGGTCGAATCGGCCCCAGTTTGTGATCAAGACGGAATCGGTTAATCACCGGTTTATATCGATACCCTGAGACTTGCTTTCAAAGTACTATTCTCTGAACTAATGGAATTAATGAAAATACAGAAAATCGCTCGCTCAAAATCTTAGGGTTTTAGTATTATTAATCAAAAATCGATCCCTCTTCCATGTTGCAATATTTTAGTATTAATCAATGACCAGGGTCAATGGCAGTGCCAGGATTGCGCCGGATGCCCGACTCCAGGGAAAGGAGAATTACATTGTAATGGGTTGAGTAAATTAGGATAATTGATTAAAGGGATACCGACCTGTTGCAGGGAGGTCAAAGGAAAAACGTTCTGGCCATCCGTTTGGAAAGGTTAATGGGAGAACTCGTCCTGTGTTCTGAAAGGTATATTTAAGCAAGCCAACACAGCGAGTAGCTGCAGGAATGATGGGATTAATTCCAATAGGCTAATTTGTTTTACAAATAAGTAAAAAGTCAATTAAATAAAAAATTGGGATCGGCTCTTTAAAGGCTGTCTCTTCCCAAGAAGTTGCAGTAATAGATTGTTGATATGGGACTGCTTGGAATCTGTATCAATCAGATGGAAAAAGTCATCCAAATAAAAAAAAATTCAAATAAAAGTATGTGCAGAAAATCAATATGCAGCATTGCTACTCATTATAAAATATGTCTGATATATATGCAGGTGGAACCAAAAGAAAAATCTATCAATACTATATGCATAGATAGTTTATCCCTATTCATTAGCAGAGATACTACCATGATTAAGAAGCAAATGTATATATATCGGAATACAATTATTGATCCTAAGCACTACCTCTATCAAACCATACAGAGTTTTGCTAAATAATAATATTATCAATTAGTAGATACAGATTTCGCTTACCTGCTCATATTTCAGCTCAGTTTGTCCAACCACAAGTATGGATATCACCTTCAGCTTTGATGTTTCGGCTACCTTCAGCGTCCATGCACCACATTGATCTACACAAGCTATGCCTTCAGCTTTGATGTAGCTACCTTTGGCTTCAAAGCACCTCACAGATCTATGCAAGCACAACAAGCTGAATAGGATGAGTTAGATAACTAAATCCTTTTGCAGTTTTGGAAAAGCTTTACTTATTAAAACCCCAATCTTTCCCCTCCATAAAATCATAACTAATTAATTTTCCCTCCATAAAATCAGTTTCTAAATAAGAAAATAGTAACTTAAAAAAAACAATATTGAGAAGAAATGTTAATATTGTCTAAAAATATAGTTTTAAACATTCCTAAAATATATTTAAGACAAATTCTAATTTTGTCTTAAAAAATCGTCTTAAATATTGTCTTAAAAAATCCTAAAATATATAAAATGACAAATTCTAATTTTGTCTTAAAAAATCGTATTAAATATTGTCTTAAAAAATCCTAAAATATATAAAAGCATTCTAAACTAAAATTTAAGACAAAACATTATCTTAAAAAAATGTCTCAAAACCACCTTGTGTGTAGTAGTGTTTGGTAGTTCTCGGTAGACAAAATAAATCTTCTCCCCGTTCTTGTGATGGAGCAAACTAGTTTGTAAATTCAAAACCTATAATATTTGTACAGGATTTAGGTGTAAAGTTGTTCAGTTTCCTCCCTTTTCTCAAAGAGAAACCATGCACAGTAATCCAAGTAATGAAGAGGATGCCATAGAAATTGGTGAATCCTATTGGAGTCTCAAGAATCAAAAGATAAAAGTGAAGGTAGGGATTATGTTTTCTTGTCCACCTAATAATTTGAAAGATGTAATTGTGATCATTGGGTAATTTGGAAGCCAAGTAATTGTGGTCATTGGATTATTTCACAGCAGTATTGGAATTTGCACACTAACGAATTTATGATTGACATATTTAAAAAAAAAATCCATAGCGGGTTCTCCAGGATTGAACGGATCTTTGGGGATTTCAACCCTGGGCAAGTTGTCACCCAAGAGTTGAGTTATGTAGAACAATTGACGTTACTCGGGACAAGATCAGTCGAGCATGCAGGAGCAAAATATACAACACAATTTTAAAAAAATAGGAAAACATATAACAAGTATTTTTCATAATATGTCCTGCCTTATTGACATTTTTTAAAAATAGAAAAATATATAACAAGTGTTTGTTCCTAATATGTGGTTCCTTAATGGAAGTATGTCAAAGAATTTAGTATTCATTGAACAAAATAAAGAAAGAAACAACCTAGCAATTTGCAACTTCTGTTGGTGCATCCTTGCAGGTATCCTCAAGGAAAATAAGATGTGTAGATGTTTGCCTCACATAGAAGTCGATGTCTTCTTTTGTTAGAGAATCAATTTTCTTGATGTAGTCTAGGTTTGATTGCAACACTTGCTGGAGTTCTGCCATTTGCTGATCCTTGGGGGGGAGCTCATCGATATTGGCTGCCATAGGGAGCTGACATTTACGGTGAACCTGATGGATTTCACCATAGAAGTTTGTGCACTTTTCAAGAGTTTTATCAATCTCGGCATTTAGTCGATTAGTGGTTTTCCTACAAAATTCAAGGAGTGCAATATCCAGCTTCAAGGTCTCTAGTGTTTTTTGAGAGAGGTGAGGAGGAAATGTTGGTTTATTTTCTCTCCAAGTTAACTGTTTGTTAAACTTGTTTCTAGTAGTAATCAAATGTTGGTGCATTAATGCTATTGGGATTACAGCAATTTTCTGCATCCTTGCCATGAATTGTTTAATATTGTAGATTTGTTGAAAGAGTGTTTTTTGACAGTTTGAGACTTGCTCTTGAAGCTTGCACGCTTGTTCCCAGAACGGTTCCATGAGTGATTCCCTATCTCTCAACAACTTATCTACTTGAGTCTTCAATTCATTAGCCTTGTCGTTCGCCACTGATGCACATGTTTCAAAGTCTATAAGCTTTGCTTGAAAATAATTTGTGTCCCCTTCCATTATTATTAATTGAATAGTCAATGCTTCCTTTTCTATGTTAGGGTTGTTATACGTAGCTAGTAAATTGTCTTTCTCAAATAATGTGGCCTGTAATTTTTTGTTTAACTCAATGGTCTCTCCACGTTCCTTTACCAAGGTGGCCTTGAGTTTCAACATTTTTTCTTAATTTCGCTCAATAGTGGTAAGCAGCTTGTCGACATTGTCAGCACTTGCTTGTGCAGCTGTGACATTCACGGAGGCTGTGAATTTGGGGTCCTTTTGGGTGCCTTCTACAGGTGTGTTTTCTGTGACGGTGACAATATCTAGTTGAGAAGTCATTTTCTGTAGTGCCCATAAACTACTGCAGACCTTGAGGGCACCTATTGAGTGACCCAACTGATTGAAACATTAATAAAATGACCCTTTGATTTTATTTTGAGCGTGTTCATGATTAGGATTGATTGTGAATCAATGAATAATGATATATGTGTATTTAGATAGTTGATGTAAATGAATGATTACATGTTGTTTAACAATTAACTTTGATTATGAAAAATGTATATGTGAATGATGCTTAATGACTAGCTGTATGAGTGATTATGTGATGAGAACGAAGAAAGTAAATATTGACGAGATGCATTTCTGATTAGATGAATGAGTAATGTTATGAGTAAAATATAAATGCTTAACGAAGTAGCAGATTGATGAATCAAATTATGATAATTGAGTACATTACTACTAATATATGTTTGTGAGAAATGTGTGTAGCGACAGGTGAAACGGTTCACTTATGGACACACAAAGGAATTGAAGGGTCGTAGAGTATGGATAAATAACACATGGAGAGAGCGACGACGATGTCGACTTCCGATTGAATACCACGCGTGAGAAAATAAGCACTCATCCACTTGATCAAGAGGAAAGCATGAGGACGTACGAGCTGGGCCACGATGAAGTTGGTCACGTATGATTTAGGCGGCGGGCAGTGAGAATGGACTCACTCCTCAATGCCATTAGTACCTAATAGTGTGTAGACGGAGGATAGAAGGTAATAGCTCCTGAAATCCTTACATGAAGTTCCCACAAGTCAAAACGAAAGGATGGCAGCAGAAGGGCCTCATGATGCGGTACCCTACCGAGAACGGAAAGAGTGGACGCAAGGACTCGACGATGTGGTACCTTGCCGAGAAATGGAAACGATTGATGACTGGACCCAACGGAGTGGTGCCATGTTGGACAAATGAATTAAGGAACAAGGAGTCCCAATGCAATGGCACCAGGATCTTAGTAAAAATGATTGTTAACTTAGTGGCCTAAAAACATATAAATTGCACCTAGAGCATTTACTTAGGAAAATGCATTTTTAGTACTTTTAACATTAGACATTGTTATTTATGCATTTGCACATAAAATAATATTTTGGCATTTAAAATATTAGAAATGGTTATTTATGCATTTGCACATGAAAGAATATTTTTGAATATTTAAAAATATTAAAAATATTTATTTAGGAGCAAAGTAGAATCCTAAGCATGGACACCTAGTCATCTCCACCTACACCTCAAAACTAGGAGTTAAGTAAAATACCTAGGGGACAAACATGAGCAAACTTAGGAATGTTGGTGCAACTCATAGAAAAACTGACACATGGATGGGTGAGTATTATTAAATTGGAAATTTAATAAAATATGTATTTATGCATGAAGCAACATGTGTCACATGGAATGTTCCTTTAAAAGGAAGGCTTTGGGAATGGGTAAAGGACCCAAATCCTGGATTATTATCGTAATTTTGAATTGCCTCACGACTTGCTTCTATTAAGGGTTTGGTTGGAAATTTTGGTGGGGGGAAACCCAAGATGAGTTTCTCGAATTGTTGTGTGTGAGCTCTACGACCCAAAGCTTGGGTGCCCATGTGACTGAAAGTATGGGCCTATGGTTGGTTGGCGAAGGTAACAGTTGCTTCACCGATGTTTCAAACGAGGTTTGCTAGAGGGATCATACGGAAGACGCGGACAACAGTGGACAAGATGAATCGGTTGACAGGTTATGTTTTGTTTTAATTTGCTAAGTTATTCATTTATTTATTTTATCTTTCCTATTATAAATTATGATAGCTAATATGTTTGTATGAAGTTGTTAAAGTTTCAAGTTCAATTTAGGAGGACCCTAAAGGAGGGGCCCTACATTTGGAGGCGGTCGAGCCTTGAGGGCACCGGACTCATATTTTCTATCAGGGGCTGTTGGTAAATTCGTGGAAGATTGGAATCAACAGCAACAACATCTCCGGGAATTCAACCAACGACTGGAGCGACCATTTATCAGGTTAGCCTGCACTGATGTTATAATATTGGATGCCTTACTTGTGATTCAAAATCTGTTGATATATATTTTTATTCCTGTTAGATTTGTGCATGATAAAACAAATTAGTCATGAGATTAGAGTATGATTCGAACTGTGCAAAGATCGATACCGTTCACATTAAGAAATTGTAATCTGTTGAACGTTTCTTTTAAATTTTTTTTTAATCTATGTGTAAATAGATATTATAGTCATGGAATAGAGATTACGTTTTATCAATCTTTCTCCTGTTTGTATGCATTTGGATCCATACCGATTCCAAATTCTGTTACCAATCTTTCTCCTGTTTGCTGCGATTCCATTTCAATTCTGTTATCTAAAATTTTATTTTGTGCATAAAAGAAAAGCACTGATCCAATAGTAGCAGAGATCCACCATCCATTCATAGCAGAGATCAGCGATTGCACACTCTCAATTCAACTCTGTAATTTTTAATCTACTCTGTGTTTCGAACCCATCTGCGATTCAATTCTTGTGTGTAATGTTAGATCCATATAGACCCGTGCAATGCAAGCGATTGCACACTCTCAATTCAACTCTGTAATTTTTAATCTACTCTGTGTTTCGAACGATTCAATTCTTGTGTGTAAGGTTAGATCCATATAGATTCGTGCAATGCCAGCGATTGCACACTCTCAATTCAGACTCTGTAAATATTGAAATCTGATGGTATGTATTGGACTCTAGCGATTTCATATTTCGATTGCAGGCTCAGTATCTATTTTAATTATTTCTCCGTGTTTAAAAGGTGTGAACCGTTCCAGTCGGTAGAGATCCGTGAATACGAATTCTGTAATATGAACCTTGGATCCCTATCATACCCCAACGATTGCACATTTTCCATTCCCAGTTCAATCAAATTATAAGGTGAGATCGTTGAACGGATCATTTTTTTAAAAATCCTCTCGGATGGAACCTTTGTAGTTTTTATAGAATTAGTAATTGTATTTAAATATATGGGTGTTAGCATCAGGTCGGGGAATTTAATAGATAATACAAATGAAATATGGTTTGGGCGGTGTTAAAAATTTGGATTGTTATAATATTAGCATGTACCATTCAAAGCGATAGAGTTAGAATCGACCCTTTATATCACAGGTCTTACATCATTTGTATTATGTTCCATTTACAACGATTAAAATTTTGTCATTATGTATAAGATGAAATCCGTTAATAAGAAAGCGATCTTGTCATTCGTGTCCGTCGGGTTAGGAGTTAATGTAATTATGGAATCGATCTCACAAATCCATTAATAAGAAAGCGATCGTGTCATTCGTGTCCGTCGTTGGGTTAGGAGTTAAAGTAATAATGGAATCGATCGAACCTGGTTGATACTGAATGATAGTTGTTTCATTATCTGAGTCCAAGTTCACATATGAAAAAGGTTATAGCTTCCATGGCAGTTAAATCCTAAACAGCAGTTGCTTGGGATTATGAATACACCTATATATATAGGTATATGAAATTTTAAATCAATACAACTAAGAGTAGAGGATTTGTATGTTGACCATAGTCAAGGGTCGGTATTACAAAGAGATTTTGTATTTTATATTACTCCTCTTGTAACAGTTCTGAGAAGTTGATTTTATTTTTGATGCCGAGTTTGTTTGTTTGTTTTTATTATTATTTCGAAGCCGTAATAATTATGAACTCAAAGATTTTGATACAACCACGATTTTATCTCCGTAATTGATGTTGAGCCTATGTAATTTTGATAGTGGCATTATTACCATGCTTGGAAGCGCTCCCTTTTTGGTTTCCTTAGATAGTCCACCTGGGGTCAACTCGACTTGGTGGGTGCAGTTATGGAAGCCAAGTCCGGGATCGTTGTTATTGAAGATCGATTTCTGTTTACCTGTGTATTTATATTATTTCTGAGAATGATGAATGGTAAATATATGCAATAGAGATCAGCGATCTTTGCGCCTTCTTGCATTGGCTTAGTGCATGGAATAATTGATCTCTGCATTTACAAAACATTTTTATGAGCACAGCATAGCTGATCTCGGGTTAACTGATGCGTTTTTATACCCCAGGAATTGTGTAGTTATTACGAATTCGACACATGTGTTTATATGTAGATACGACACATGTGTTTATATGTAGATACGATCTGGTTTGTTTCAGATATATAATCATGCTTTTGTCGAGATTGATTTACATTTAAACTCTACCTTCGATCGATTCCAATCAACCATATATTTGTATATTGCATTTATAGTAGAGCACACCAGGCGTTGTGGCCTTGATCCCTACTTCTTTGCTGCATTGCGTTCAATATACATATACTGTGCATGGTTTATATTTGGACAGTTGGGAGGTTATTTGACGGAGTTTTCTCCGAGCAATCTCTCCATGTTTGGTAGAGTTCCTAGATAATATTAGATTACTTTATGATTTTCGATCATAACTGGATCACTTCCTTTTCTGACCTTTTCTGTCAACCGATTCATGGTTAAAACGCTGGGTACGGTATGTATTTTCTGTGTCATGGCCTCATTGAATAGCGAACTCATTATTGTCTTAGACTGAGCTTTGCGATCTCAATATTACTGTGTAAAGCTCTTGTTCCTTGCTTGCGACCTCTGCATGATATTTTGATTTTCCATTACCGCGATAGTAGAGAATTGTAATATTCTTCAATATTAATGTATATATATATATTAAAGATTGATCCATACATGGATCAGCTCACATATCGCTACCACGGAAGATCCTTGCAGACGATTAGTTGCTCCACTTATGTCTCTCAATTTTCCATGATCATTGTGGATAGAGTCAAATGAAATTGAATTGATCTCATGTCCCTCCTTTTTTTTTGTTTCTCTCCGTTTTATATTGTCATAGTGTTTTGGTTAACCACTCTAAGTACCTGTCGTAGAATTTATTGTGGAGAACACTAAATAGTGTCATAGTGTGCATCAATATTGAGAAGACTTAAGCATTTGAGAGATAAATAAATAAATTTCGTGGACTTTTTTTTTAAAACCATTGAAAATTTCATGGACTCTATATGCTCAAACACCACTTATCTATTAAGTATATGTTTATATATATACACTTTATAGATCTTAGACGGATGTACATATAAATAACTTATCTACTAGCATTTGCCCCAAGAGGGGCAAAAGGAACGCCGAGAGGAAAAGAGCACAAGGAAATAAAGTTAGTTTGGGTAGATTGTGGGCAATAGGTCATATGGGGTCATTGAAACAGAAAACAAATTCACAATTTAAGTATGAATCTTAGACTAACTATTAGAACCACCTCCAAACATGATGTAAACAATTTCAAAGTAACCTTGAAAGCTAACAAGGTGAGGCAACTTAGAATCAAATACAAATGGGAGATATGTAACACTAGTTTTTGGAACACATTTGAATCTTGGAATGGCCTATAAATGTATTAGCTCTGGGTTCAGACAACAATCAATTGGGAAATATACCCTAAATAAATTTGTCCGTAAAATGGATCTAGGATGGGTATGTAGAATGAATGTGTTTTTTGTGAACCTTGTAATGTTGTGAAGTATGATTCCTTTCGGTATCAGAAACCATCGCTATAAAGGCTAATGCAAAAGCTAGGAAATGAATACCACTAAGTTATAAACAAGAAGACAAATTCAATTTTAAAAAGAGCAATCAGTTGGTTGAGCATAAGGGATTAGCCTTTTTGGGTCATTTTCATATTTAAGGAAGGGGTTAGGGCACATTAAGGCAATGAATGGAAATACCAATGCTCTTAGTTCATGTTATCAAGTTGGGATATGTTGTGCATAATGTTCCGTAGCAAAAAATAAAAGGGACACATTAATGGGAATACACATTTGTAAGGAAGTGAAGGTGTTTATTTGTCACCCTTACATACCTTTTCCATCCACTGCTCTAGGGGTGCATGTGTGCATTTGTTACATCAAATACACACCTTCAATCCCCCATCTCACAAATGCATATCCTCAATATTTATTTCTCATATTAGTTTATAAAGAATCTAAAGAGATTCTCACAAATTTTAGCTACAAGAGTTACACCATAAAATGAGATTTTAAAATTGTAAATTCATTCATCTCTCATTTTTTTTCCTAATATATTGTCATGTTTTTTTAATTAATGAAAACAATTATTCTCATTATTTATTTGATCATGTTGTACACAAGGTAAACATATATAGGAAACTTTCTATTTTGTAAAAGCTTTGATAGTAGGTAGGTTTACAATATTTTTTTCAAATTGCTTATATATTCCAGATATAGTAGTAATCTATAGTGTTGATATTACTACTACATAGATTGCGAGAAAAGCAATTGTAGTTGGCTCACTTTGTCGATGAACTTAACATTATTTTTTGTTATCGGTTGAGTGCCTATGTCTTTGTAATATGAGATTGTTACAAACTTTGCTCTTTTCCTACCAATATCCTTCACTTCTTCTTTTCCTACCGGCATTCATTTTTGCCCCTCAAGAGGAATATGCTAGTTATAGTGCATTCAAATACACCACAATATGGTTCATGTTGCAACTTACACATGACAGACTTAGATAAGAGGCAAAAGTAAGTGAAATGAGTGTCCTCAATTTGAATTATTCCTATTTTGTTAGTGGGTTAATTATAAGATATCATGTAAACTCATTTTAAAAGAAAAAAGAATCCAAAATTACAATCCATGAAATTTTAAGTTCTTTATAATTGTTAAAGCTTATTATTATTAGTTTTTATTTCACGCTATAGATTCTTTTACAAGCATTTATAATTAATTTAACCTCCTATGTCACAAGTATGGGGTTTTAAAACTATTGATCGACTAATGTCATCTTTCAACGAAAAGTTTACTTGTCTTTTATTTAAACTGGTCATAGTAATTCTCTTGGTTTAGGTTTCAAAATAATCCATCTTAGCACCAAAATCATCACAAGGGTGATAAAAGCTATTCATATTGTTCTTAAAGGATAGTTATTAGCTATAAGAAAAAATGATCCAATAATAATTTTTAATTATGTTTGGTTTGTTTGTAATGTACAAAGTCAACCATAGCATTGAAGGTAACAAAGTCAAATGTTTTTGTATGGTGCATGATGGTTCCGAAAGTGCATGTAAATTTTACCTAACAGGTCCATCGATTATAAATTTTACAAGTGTGATGCAAACAAGTAGTTTAATTCTAAAAGTAGAGTTTACACATATATGTAAGTTTTCTTTTCTTTGTGAAATAAGAATATTATTTATATATCATCATTAATAGATAAAAACAATTTATTTAAGCAATAAATTTTTTAATAGCTATTTAATTTCATTGAAAATTCAGACGCCTTATTTCTAAAAATACAGCGTAATAATTGAAGTATTTTTGGATTGGTAGTTGTGTTACCAAAAAAATATTATAGCTTTGAAAGTTAGTTTAAGTGGTAAATTATTTTGTGTTAAGTTTTTAGAACGCTAGATATTCAATATAGTCCGATGCTTTAATGGAAATTTATAATGACAATATTGATAATAATTGTTTATATGGCAAGCTAAACTTTTCAAAATTTTCCCTGATTGCAATTGAGAATGGAAAGTATTGATCACTTATATTTAATTGTATTGATTATCTACCAAATGAATTCAAATGCATATGAATGAGACTTGAGACTTATCACTTTCATATAAAAATTAAAATAATTAAAGAAGATTCATGAATATTTCTCTTTCATGGAGAAATTCTTATACTAAGTAGATTAGATTTTTATTTATAATTTTTTTTCACAAAATTAGAATCATGGATAAGAATATTACATTTTTTCTTTAACATCGTAAGAGCAGGGACTTGCTGCATTAAAGCTATTTATTGGTTATCCTCCATATTTTTTTATTATGTTGCCCCTGCAATATATAATATCAGTTATGCAGGGACTTGGTTTTGCAGGGATTTGTTTGTAGACGCAAATACTGAAAGACAAGATCATTATTCCAAGGATTCCATACATGCAATTTTTTGTTAATAGTTTACCTAGTTTCTTTAAGGAATTGCAATTAGAATACCTAGATGATTAGTAGCAAGATGTGGTAGTGAAACATATGGATATGATTAGGTGGTATGAAATCTTTGTTATAATCAGTAACAATAAAAAAATTTCTTAGGGAGGAAAGTGGCAATGTGGCAGTTTCTTCATGCCTGAAGAATTTGATTTTAAATAAATATTCTCTAACATGTTTAGAGAGAAATTGATTTTATTGGCTAACATTTATAAAGTTACATTTATAAAGTTAAGTTTCAATATATAAAGCAAATGTCTTCCCCTTCTGCCCACATTTTTGAACTTTGTTTCAAGGCATTTGATATTACTTTCAAATGGATTAAGAATATGTTATTTTCTCCTTTCAATGCAAGTTTTTGTCATTATGTAACATTATATCTTGTTATATAATCATGTGCATACTTCAAAAATGGATGGAAATTGATCTTTTGTAAATTTGGAAATAAGTTTGATTCATTCTTACATACTCAAGTGAAGAATATATTTGAATATTACTTTTTTTCACTATACAATTATTTATCATATAATTAATATTTAATATGATTATTCAGTAAATCATGTCTAGGAAAAAATCATGCTCATCGAAATTTTAATTTGAACCAATTTTACAATAATCTACTCAAACAATAAAATATATACATGTTTATTAACATCAATCCAAAATGCATCTAGGCTGGATTTATGCTTCATCATTTCCTTATCTTTTCAGTGCCATCCCACCTACCAATTGTAATATATATGTTCGAAATAAGCACACAAGATGCATCATTTGTCAAGTTTTAAATCAACTCAGAAAGGAAATTTTCTACATAGTCACCTAACTTTATATCATCACGTACTTTATAGGATCCCAACAAACATAACCACACATTAGGTATGTTAATAAAGTCTTGAGCTTTATACAAACGTCTAGCATGGAAAAGAAGGTAACTCGTGTTGTGATGGTGCTTGAAAACCAGTAGCCATACCAAATCTTTAAGATTGTGGAATGCATTTCCAGAAGTTTTGAAATATATCAGTTAGGAATGGTCAAGTTTCAAAGTTCTTTCATATATTAATTTAAAATGTGAGCACTGGCTTTAAAGAATCTTCTAAAGTGTAATTAAAAGTTATGTCAACATTTTGATGCAGGAGCATCAACCCACCTCTGAGAAATCATAAAAATGAGTTTTTGGAAGGCACAACTGTCAAAAGACGAGGCAATTTTTTATTTGTTGGTTCAAAACTTATTATTTGGAGCCTGAAATCAAGATCTTCATGACCACGAGCATCAACCCTACCCCAAATCAAACGAATTCCAAAAAAGAATCATTAACGAATTCGAGATAATGTTTTCATGGCACAATCAATATATAATTTTGTGGTATATATTGAAAGTATCCGGGATATCGCAAATACTTCAAAGAAGTAGTCTTAATGATCCATTATTACCTAAGAATCAATTAATATGGGGATTTGTATAATGTTACTTATTCCCCTTAGTGACACTCGTAACAATACGAAATTGAAACAAATCACTAAGCACACTATGCTTTTGAAGGGAATGGAAATGTTTCTCTAGGAATTTGAATTTTAAAAAATTGTGAATTAAATATATTTATATCTTTATAGAAAAGGTAAAAAAAATATTTCAAATGTGTTCCAAAAACAAAAAGAAAATCATATTCCAAAGGTGTTCCAAAAAAATTAAAAAAACATCTTCAGTACAAAAGATAAAAGAATTAAGATTTTTTTTTTTAAATTGTCAACTAAATATGTTTATATCTTTATAGTAAAAAATATCAATTCTAAAAAACTATCAACTAAATATATTTATATCTCTATTGAAAAGAAAAAAAAAACATATTTCAAAGGTGTTAACAAAAAAACATGAAAAACATCTTCAAGAAAAAAGATAAAACAATTAAGAAAAAAATAAAATTTTAAAATATTGCCAACTAAATATATTTCTATCTTTATAAAAAAGAAAAATAAATTATATATTTCAAAGGTGTTCCAAGAAAAATATAAAAAACATCTTTCATAAGAAAAAAAGTGTTAAAAAAAACATAAAAAAACATTTTGAAGAAAACTATTAAAATAATTAAGAAAACAATAAAATTATTGTAAACATCAATGCAATTCATTTTTTTTGTCCATTAAAATTGAAGCTAAGTTGTGTACAAGTTCAAAGTCCTGAAATAACGAGAAAGGCAATAAAGATATTTTTTTCTCAATTCAATTGTATTTTTCACATTAAGTAAATGCACGCAAGTAGCTATTTAACCTTTTTTTTCCTAAAATAAAATTCATCTTATAAAATTCATTTATCAACCAATAAACCTTTTCTTGAAAAGTATTTTCCCAAACACTCTCAATAATCTTATGATAAATTATGATAAATAATATAGCGCAATTGTATCTCAACAGGTCTTTATAGAGAAATTCACTAATGTGAAGATTAAAAGGTCACCATCATCCAACTCTTCTGAATGTCAAAAAGCCTTGCAGTTATTTAATGATCTGGAAAATTCGACATTAAGTTCAAGAAAATATATAATTCGAAATTTTAAAAATATATATAATAAAATGCCATGTGCTTAATAAACCTATATGATAAAAATGAAAATTGCATGCCCTCATTAAAGATACATTTCACAAAGATATGATATTGTTCAAAATTATAAAAACATGTCCAAACCACATTTTTTCAAGCAACGAGCTCCACAATTTTCAGGCAAAGAGAATGATGCCTTTATTTCAAGCTCCAAGGTCCATGATTTTTAGGCAGAGAGAATGTTGTTTTTAGCCTCCACAATTTTCAGCCAAAGAGAATGTTGTGTTTATTTCAAGCTCTAGGGTCCACAATTTTCAGTCAAAGAGAGAGCAATTTCAGGAGAATGGTAGCGCGTGTGTTGGGAGAGAACAATTGAAGAATGGAAGCATCGGCGACCTGAAAGATATAATGAGTCACAGACAAGAGAGTAGGGTTAAGATTTAAGATATTTTCCTTTTATTTTTGTTTGTTAATTTAACTTAAAAGAAAACAAATTAAAGAAATTTTATTAAAAATCCAAATTTTATAAAAATTTGAAAGAATTTAGTCATTTCTTATTCAATTTGGTTCATAAAATAAATTCAGCAAACCTCAACAAATTTGTTCAGAAAAGTTCAGCAAACCCAGTGACTGAGAGTACAACTAGTATTTTTCAAGCATCTTATTAGATTGTAGGTTCCTACAAACTCTAGTTGTATGGTGACTGAGGTATTTATGTTCAGTAATTAGTGAAGACAGTAATTGTGTTATGTTTCAAACCCTTATTATCTAGTGCCAAATAGTTTCAAAGAGGCTCAAGAGTCAACCTAGATCAAGAAAAGTGCCACATATAGATTCATTAAGCAAATAAGTGTCGGAGAAATGTACTTATGAGTTGAATGCGCATCTAGTTCGCGCTGACTCTGTCAAACGTTTTGTTAGTCTGTTGTATCACAGAGATGTCAGACAGTCTTTCAATCTGTCAGAAGGCATCATGCACACTTCCTAGTATTTAATCAACGGCGTTTGTATTCTGCAAGTTGAATTTCTTAGGTAGAAATTAATTACAGTCTTTAATGGAGTTCAATAGCTTCCAGGCGAAGCAATCCCAGCTTTTTTGTATAAATGTAAATCAATCTCATTAAATTGAGAGAAAAAAAAGAGATGAATAAGTGAAAGCAGAAGAAGAAGTTCATCATTAAACGTATGAGGAGCCTAAGCTTTGCGTAAAATGGTGAAAGATTGAAGTATTCACCATCTCTATGTATTGCGGCAATGTTACTTGTTTTACTGCGGTAATATATAAGTCAATAGTTATTTTGTGTCCATTCACAAGAATGGTTGTCATTAGATGTCGCACATCTTCTTCATATTCATCTGCGTAAATGTTGTCTACATTTACTGTGAGTAAAAGAAATCAAGAATTCCAAGTATTTCATGGTGGTGAAATTTTTTTAGTTTAACGTAGAGTAACTTCGGCATAATATTCATTCTTCCGTTCTTATGTTTTAGCAAGAAATATTTTATTAAAATATTTGCTTAAGATTAGGCTTGTCGATGTCAACAAGTATGCCGTGAAGTTATGAAGCTACGCAGAGTAAAAATAACTTCAAGTTTATAATTTCCACATTGTATTGCCTATCGCAAGGTTATGCATATCGCATATCGCATTGGTGCGAATTAAATTTGGTGCGATATCAAATGTTGCGGCAATGTAAAATTCCGCAAAGTTAATCCACGCGAAGTAAATGCTCGCAGAAGTGAAAGTCATTCACGAAGTCAAAGTTCGCAGAGAAAGAAAAGATTTGTTTACTACGCAGTTAATTTTAAATTGACTGTGAAGTGTTGTGGTGGTCTCTTCCCTTCATCTAGTATCAGAGCCTGTTTTACGACAAAGAAGAATTCTATTTACATAAGGGGAGAGTGATTAAAATATGGCTTCCAATTCTGGTAATTTGCAAACTCCAATATTTTTCGGTAAAAATTATGAATATTGGTTGCTAACTATGAAAGCTTTTTAAGAGGTCAAGATGTATGGGACATAATCTAGACTGGTTATGCAGAACTAGAAAATGTAGCAGCATACAACAATCTCACTCAAGCTGAGAAGGATGTTCTAAGGGAACAGAGGAAGAAAGACAGAAAGGCACCGTTCCACATACATCAAGCGATAGATGAATCAATACTCCCAAGAGTAGCAACAGCGCAGTCAGCCAAGGAAGCGTGGGACACGCTGGAAACAACATACCAAGGTTTGAACAAGATAAAAATTGCTAAACTACAAATTCTTAGAAGATATTTTGAATCACTGTCAATGAAAAATAAAGAGTCAGTAGACTCATTCTATAATCGTGTAATTGGTCTGGTTAATCAAATAAAGTCTCATGGAGAAACTCTAGGTGACCAAAGGGTCGTTGAAAAAGTTCTTAGAGTTCTTCCAAAGAAATTTGAATCTTTGGCTGTAACCCAGGAGGAAAACAAAGATCTATCCACATTTACTATTGATGAGTTGCAAGCCTCATTACTCAATCATGAACATAGAATCAGCGGTTCAGACACATCGCTGGAAGGTGAATTCGTAGCAAAGTCATCCCTAAGTCGCGGTAGAGGCAGAGTAAGATCAAGCTCTAGAGGCAGAGGATGAAGTTCTTTCAGAGGAGGTCGCAGCACCAGTCCTGCACATGTCGCTAGTAGAGGCCAGAATCAGTCTCCTAATCAGCCAAGTGGGAAAAGGTATGATAAATAAAAAATTCAATGTCATTACTATAAGAAGTATGGACACTTCGCATATGAATGTAGGAAGAAGAAATATGACCAAGGAAAGCAAGGTGAAACTCAATCAGGTAGCAATAGCACTGCGAACAATTCACTTTTCTTATCATGCGCATCATCATTGGAGTGCAATGCCGTCCAAGAATGTCCAAATGACATATGGTATTTAGACTCAAGCTGTAGCAATCATATGACTGGTAATTTAAGTATATTTTCTAGTCTAGATAAATCAATTCAAACTGATGTAACACTTGGAAACAATATCCAAGTCACTGTTTTGGGTAAGGGTACTGTTGATATTCTAACAAAATAGGGGGAGTAGAAATTTATGCCTGGTGTTTATTATGTTCAAATTTTAAAGCATAATTTGATGAGCATTGAACAACTGATGGAGAAAGGTTACAGATTTCACATGATAGGAAAGGATTGTGTGATCAAAGACATATACCCAAGCAATCAGTTAATTGCCAGAGTGTCGATGACAAGCAATCACTTGTTTCCGTTGAGGATAACACCAATCATCAAAGGTAAAACTACTCATGTTTCTCATGAAAGACAATTAAAATTCTGAAGCTGCATTCAAGACAGAAAGCAAAGGAGTAGAAGTTCATAGTGACAAGGAAGAAAAAGGCAGCACAATGCAAGCTGCATTTCAAACAGAAATGAAGGATGAATCCTGGTTATGGAATTTCATATTTGGACATCTAAACTTTGGTGGGATGAAGTTACTGCACGTGAATAACATGGTGAAAGGATTGCCATTGATTGAAAATCCAGAGAGAATTTGTGAAGGTTGTATCTTTGGAAAGCAGCACAGAGAGACTTTTCCAGTTGGAAAGTCATACAGAGCTCACGCACCACTTGAAATTGTGCACTCGGATATTTGTGGACTGATGCAAACACTATCCATGGGAAGATGCACTTATATTCTCACATTTATTGACGGTTTCACAAGAAAAACATGGTTTTATTTTCTAAAGCATAAATCTGATGCATTTGATTTTTTCCAGAAATTCAAGGCACTCGTGGAAAAGCAAAGTGGTTACAACATCAAGATATTGAGAACAGGCAGAGGAGGTGAGTATGTTTCAAATGATTTCTTGAATTTTTGCAAAAACCATGGCATACAAAAATGGTTCACTGCGCGGTACACACCGCAGCAGAATGGCATCGCAGAAAGGAAGAACATAACCATTATGGAAATGGTGCGCAACATGTTGGTAGTGATGCATTTGTCAAATGAATATTGGGCTAAAGCAGTTGAAATTGCAGTATACATCATGAATCGATTTTCGACGAAGATCGTGAAGAACAAGGTTTCGTAGGAAGCATGGATAGGCATGAAACATAGTGTTTCACATTTAAAAGTCTTTGGTTGTGTAGCATACACACATGTTCCAGATTATCTGAGAAGGAAATTAGACAATAAAGGACATAAATGCATTTTTATTGGTTTTTCTGAAGATACAAAAGCATACAAGTTGTATGATCCTGTTGCAAGAAAAGTTATTGTCATTCGGGATGTTCAGTTTGTTGAAAATGAAGCATGGGATGGAACCCTAGAAAAGAATGTTAAAATCGTGTCACATATCGAACATGATGACATTGTAGAAGATGCGGTTGAGACTTCGCGTATAAATCAGAATGTTGCAGCACCATCTACTCCCAGGACAATGCAACATGTCTTAGCACAAGGTACTCCAACATCAGTCACAGCTCAAGCAACTCCGACAAGCACAGCAAGTGTACAACAAACTCCATCAAGCAGTTCGCGTAGTTTGACACCAGCAACTCCGCTAAGAACAAGAAGTCTGCATGAGATATATGAGACAGGTACACCTAATTCATTCTCATGTTTTGCATTATTATCTCAAATTAATGAGTAGCTGAAGATGAAGTCTGGGCACAAGCCATGCATGAAGAAATAGAATGCATAGAGAAGAATCAAACATGGGAACTCGTCGACGTTCCTATCGACAAGGATGTGATAAGCGTCAAATGTATTTATAAGACCAAGCAAGATGCTGAAGGAAATGTGTAGAAGCACAAGGAGAGATTGGTAGCAAAGAGGATTCACACAGCAGCCTGCATAGATTTCAATGAAACTTTTGCACCTGTAGCACAAATGGACACTGTTAGAATAGTTCTAGCTATCACATCACAAAAGAAATGGCATGTTTATCAAATGGATGTCAAGTCTACATTTTTAAATGGTTATTTGGAGGAAGAAGTATACGTGGAGCAGCCACAAGGCTATGAAGTTCTAGGACAAGGAGCAAGGCACTTTATGGTTTGAAGCAAGCTCCGTGAGCCTGGTACAGTCGTATTGACTCTTACCTCATTTAGAATGGATTTCCCAGAAGTGAATGTGAGCAAACGCTGTACACAAAAATCAACAAGCAAGTTAATAAGCTAATCGTCTGCTTGTATGTAGATGATTTAATATTTACTGGTGATTTCGGCATAGAATAATTTAGAACAGTCATGGAAAGTGAATTTGAAATGACAAATTTGGGGCATATGAAGTACTTTCTGGGTATTGAAGTGCATCAGACTGAAAATGGGATATTTATATCTCAGTCGCAGTATGCAAATGATGTCTTAAACAGATTTAAGATGATAAATTGCAAGACAACACCAACACCAATGATAACAGGTTTGAAATTGAGCAAGGATGATGACGGATCTAATGTAGATCCTATGATGTTTAAAAGACTTGTTAGAAACCTCATGTATCTTAGAGCGACAAGGCCAGACATCATGTATGGAGTCATTTTAATCTCAAGATTCATGGAGACACCAAAAGAATCGCATTGGCAAGCAGGTAAAAGAATTATGAGGTATGTAAATGGAAAAAAGACTTTGGTATTTTGTATTCAACAACTGAAAATTTCAAACTTATTGGGTACATAGACAATGACAATGGAGGCAGCGTATATGACAGAAAAAGCACATTCGGGAATACATTTCATGTAGGAATAGGTGTCGTATCATGGGCTTCAAAGAAGTAACCAATCGTAACTCTTTCTTCAGCATAAGCAAAGTATGTCGCAGCAACAAGTGCTGCATGTCAGGCCGTATGGATGCGGAGGATGTTAAGTGATCTGTCAGAGCATCAGCAAGAACCTACAGTCATTTACTGCGACAACAATTCAGCTATCGCACTGTCAAAGAATCATGTCTACCACAAGAGAACCAAGCACATTGACAAAAGGTATCACTTCATCAGAGAATTAATAAACAACAAGGAAATCTGTTTAGAATTTTGCAGGTTTGAAGATCAGGTTGTGGACATCTTCACAAAACCATTGGCAAGAGACACATTCCAATATCTGCAAAGTTGTTTAGGAGTGACAAGTTCTGCATAGTGAACTTTGTCATGCACAGAGCATGTTTCAGCTCTGAAACATTTTGTAAAATTTTGTCATCAACTCATAATTAAGGGGGAGTGTTGGAGAAATGTACTTACGAGTTGAATGTGCATCTAGTTCGTGTCGGCTCTGTCAGTCACCCTGCCAGACGTTTTGTCAATCTGCTGTATCATAGAGATGTCAGACAGTCTGTCAATCTGTCAAAAGTCATCGTGCACACTTCCTAGTATTTAATCAGCGACGTTTGTATTCCGCAAGTTGAATTTCTTAGGTAGAAATTAATTACAATCTTTAATGGAGTTCAATACCTTCTAGGCAAAGAAATCCCAATCTTTTTGTATAAATGTAAGTCACTCTCATTAGATTAAGAGAAAAAAAAGAGATGAAGAAGTGAAAGAAGAAGAATAAGCTCATCGTGAAATGTATGAGGAGCCCAAGCTCTACGTAAAATGGTGAAAGATTGAAGTATTCACCATCTCTCTCTCTATTGCGGCAATGTTACTTGTTTTTACTGCGGTAATATATAAGTCAATAGTTATTTTGTGTTCGTTCTCAAGAATGGTTGTCATTACATGTTGCAAATCTTCTTCATATTCATCTATGTAAATGTTGTCTACATTTACTGTGAGTAAAAGAAATCAATAATTCCAAGTATTTCACAATGGTGAAAGTTTTTTAGTTTACTGCAGAGTAACTTCGGCATAATTTTCATTCTTCTGTTCTTATGTTTTAGCAAGAAATATTTTATTAAAATATTTGGTTAATATTAGGCTTGTCGATGTCAACAAGTCCGCCGCAAAGTTACGAAGTTACGCAGAGTAAAAATAACTTCAAGTTTATAATTTCCACATTGTATTGCTTATCGTAAGGTTATGCATATCCCATATCGCATATCGCATAAGGTTAAGCATATCGCATTGGTGCGAATTAAATTTGGTGTGATATCAAATGTTGCGGCAAAGTAAAATTCCGCAAAGTTAATCCATGCGAAGTAAATGCTCGCGGAAGTGAAAGTCATTCGCGAAGTCAAAGTTCATAAAGAAAGAAAAGATTTGTTTCCTGTGCAGTTAATTTTAAATTGACTGTGTGGTGTTACGGTGGTCTCTTCCCTTCATCTAATATCAGAGCTTGGTTTACGGCAAAGAAGAATTCTATTTACATAATGGGAGAGTGATTAAAATATGGCTTCCACTTCTGGTAATTTGCAAACTCCAATATTTTCCGGTAAAAATTATGAATATTGGTCGTTAACTATGAAAGCTTTGTTCAGAGGTCAAGATGTATGGAACATAGTCCAGACTGGTTATGCCGAACCAGCAAATGCAGCAGCATACAACAATCTCACTCAAGTTGAAAAGGATGTTCTAACAGAACGGAGGAAGAAAGATGGAAATGCACTGTTCCACATACATCAAGCGACACATGAATCAATACTCTCAAGAGTAGCAGCAGCGTAGTGAGCCAAGGAAGCATGGGACACGCTGGAAACAACATACCAAGGTTTGAACAAGATAAAAACTGCTAAACTACAAATTCTTAGAAGATATTTTGAATCACTGTCAATGAAAAATATAGAATCAGTAGACTCATTCTATAGTCGTGTAATTGGTCTGGTTAATCAAATAAAGTCTCATGGAGAAACTCTAGGTGACCAAAGGGTTGTTGAAAAATTTCTTAGAGTTCTTCCAAAGAAATTTGAATCTTTGGTTGTAACCTTGGAGGAAAACAAAGATCTATCCACATTTACTATTAATGAGTTGCAAGCCTCATTACTCAATCATGAACATAGAATCAACGGTTCAGACACATCGCTGGAAGGTGCATTCATAGCATAGTCATCCATAATTTGTGGTAGAGGCAAAGGAAGATCAAGCTCTAGAGGCAGAGGACGAAGTTCTTTCAGAGGAGGTCGCAGTAGCAGTCCTGCACATGTCGCTGGTAGAGGCCAGAATCAGTCTCCCAATCAGCCAAGTGGGAAAAGGTATGATAAATAAAAAATTCAATGTCATTACTGTAAGAAATATGGACACTTCGCATATGAATGCAGGAAGAAGCAGTATGACCAAGGAAAGCAAGGTGAAACTCAATCAGGCAGCAACAACACTGTGAACAGTTGACTTTTCTTAGCATGCACATCATCACTGGAGTGCAATGCCGTCCAAGAAAGTCCAAATGACACATGGTATTTAGACTCATGCTGTAGAAATCATATGACTAGTAATTTAAGTCTATTTTCTAGTCTAGATAAATCAGTTCAAACTGATGTAGCACTTGGAAACAATATCCAAGTCACTGTTTTAGGTAAGGGTACTGTTGATATTCTAACAAAATAGGGGGAGCAGAAATTTATGCTTGATGTTTATTATGTTCAAATTTTAAAGCATAATTTGATGAGCATTGGACAGCTGATGGAGAAAGGTTACAGTTGATCAAAGACATATACCCAAGCAATCAGTTAATTGTCAGATTGCCGATTACAAGCAATCACTTGTTTCCATTGAGGATAACACCAATCATCAAAGGTAAAACTACTCATGTTTCTCATGAAAGACAAAATGAAAATTTTGAAGCTGCATTCAAGACAGAAAGCAAAGGAGCAGAAGTTCGCAGCGACAAGGAAGAAAAAGGCAGCACAATGCAAGTTGCGTTTCAAACAGAAATGAAGGATGAATCCTGGTTATGGCATTTGAGATTTGGACATCTGAACTTTGGTGGGCTGAAGTTACTGCACTTGAATAACATGGTGAAAGGACTGCCATTGATTGAAAATCTAGAGAGAATTTGTGAAGGTTGTATCTTTGGAAAGAAGCACAGAGAGACTTTTCTAGTTGGAAAGTCATATAGAGCTCACACACCACTTGAAATTGTGCACTTAGATATTTGTGGACTGATGCAAACATTGTCCATGGGAGGATGCACTTAAATTCTCACATTTATTGACGATTTCACAAGAAAAACATGGTTTTATTTTCTAAAGCATAAATCTGATGCATTTGATTGTTTTTAGCAATTCAAGGCACTCGTGGAAAAGCAAAGTGGTTACAGCATCAAGATATTGAGAACAGGCAGAGGAGGTGAGTATGTTTCAAATGATTTCTTGATTTTTTGCAAAAACCATGGCATACAGAAACAATTCATTGCATGGTACACACCGCGGCAGAATGGCATCGCAGAAAGGAAGAACATAACCATTATGGAAATGGCACGCAGCATGTTGGTAGTGATGCATCTGTCAAATGAATATTGGGCTGAAGTAGTTGCAATTGAAGGATTCACTACAACGACGCACAATCAGGTAACTGTGGTTTTTCCAGTGTACGAATGTGAGAGAGCTCTAACTTCAGACAACATTTTGCTGGGTGAATTTGAGTTGGATGGAATCCAAGCAGCCCGAGCTGAAGTGCCGAAAATGAAAGTGGTGTTTGAAGTGGATGAGGATGGAATTCTGAATGTGTCGGCCCAGGAAAGGGGAAGTGGGTTACATAATGACATTACCATTAATCACGACAGGGATTGACTCTGTAAATAGGATATAGAGAGAATGTTGAGTGAGGCAAAGCTGCAAAAGCTGCGAGATTTCTCAACAGAGCGTAGGGATGCCTTCTACTTCTGCAGTCGCCGGTCGGGAGCTCGGTGATGGGTTAGAGGTTGGAGCTCGGCGGTCAGAGAGCGGTGTTCGGAGCTCGGTGATGGGTCGAATATCAAAGATCGGCGGTCGGAGCTCGATGATGGGGTCGAAGATCAAAGATCAGCGGTCGGAGCTTAGGATCTTGACGGTCGGCGATGGGTCACAGCTCGAAACCAGTGACCGGCGACCAGCGACCCAGGCGACCCCGCCGCAGGTTTTGGTGCGTTCATCATTTCACAGTTTTTTGAGTAGGGGAGGAAGCAGAAGGCGGCAGAGGGAGACAGCAGGGGAGGAGGCAACAGGCGGTGGTGCTAGGAGTGAGCTCGCCGGAGAGACCAGTGAGGAGCTCGCGTCGAGAGGAGGCTGCGGCGGGAGGAGGGAGGAGGCTACAGGCGGAGGGGAGGTGGAGGGAGGCGACCAGGTCGTGAGAGAGAGCATGGTAGGAGGAAGTAGGAGTTCGAAGGTGGAGGAGGAGGAGGTCAAGGAGGCAGGCGGCGGTAGCGGCAAGAGAGAGCTCGTGGCGGAGATGTATGAGCTCCACGTGGAAGGATTCCATTCGCTCCACGAGCGAGAAATCTAGCTGACGTGGAGGTTACGCACCTCCATGGTGAAACGCCTACGATGTAATTATATATATGTTTATATATATACACTTTATAGATGTTAAACAGATGTACATATAAAGAACTCAAGGAGTGAGTTACTTTATTTGGAATTAATGTATAAAGAGATAAATGAATGAGTTTTATATTCATATACATATACCTTATAGATGTTCAAGGGATTAACATATTTTATATAAATTAAGTGAATCATATATATATACACCTTATAAGATGGAGAGACCCTTATTACTATGAATTATGATCCAAATCCGTCATTCTATATTTATTTACTTGGCGTCCACATCATGACCCCTTGCAAGCACTTAAGTTGAGTTTAACTTAGTCGGTAGTATTGTCTCTAATATGTAGGTTCGTATTTGTTAAATTTTATATACATAACCTCCTATTTGTTCCACTATGATTATAATATGATTTAACTCAGATTTACCATTCGATGAAATGAGATATTATAAAATAAGTCGAACAAATAACTTATTACGTATAATTGTGGAAGGTTTTTTTAAGTAATGTATTATATTATGCATATAAAATATTTTATACATTGGAATTCGCTAAACGCTTAAAGGGGTAAATATTAAAGTACTTGTTAATATTAAATATTAAATGCTTTAGGGAAAAATATGTTGGATTACATTGACAAGAAATTTTTGCTCAGTCTCTCTCTCTCTATATCTATTATATAAAGAATTGGTATATGAAAGATGGTATTAAAAATTATTAATGAGTGGGTAAAAATGTGAGAGTGGTATTAAATGAAATTATATAAAGAATTGGTAAATGATACATGGTATTAAAAGTTATTAATGAGTGGGTAAAAATGTGAGAGTGGTATTAAATGATGAAATTATAGTTTGTAACCAATTCAACATAGAACTATATTCTAGATGCATGAGCTTCATATGCAATAAGCAATTATAGGAATTTTTGTGCATGTGGAAATTTTAAATTATATATCATGCATATAATAAGTTCCATTTTTATGACAATAAGATTCTTCTTAGAAACATTGGAAAAAGGATGATATTATGTGGCGATATTATTGACAAAAAAAAATGACAAAACAATATACGGAGTTTTAAAGGAATGTTTAGTTGAGTTTAAAAAGAGGGTAAATATGGTATGGTTACCTTGTGTGAATAAACCATGAAAGGAAGTATTTTCATAATAGGATTACCACATCTATCATATGATTGGAAATTTCCTCTAAGATTAGCAGGAACCATTGCTTCATGAGAAAGTAAAAATGATGAATGATGAAATGAGGTAAGGATGCGACAACCTCATTAACCTCGAGTGATGATACTGATGAAAGGACTAAGAGATCTAGATTTTAATATGTTCGACTAAACCGTTAAGTTCCGACCCTAGGAATCTTATTGAATTGAGAACCGACATTTAGGGATTTAGAAGTAGTCTTATGGAATTTGGATTTGGGACAATTTGAGGGTCTCTCCTGATATGTTAAAACCGTGAATATATCTTACCGAATATTTTATGATATTTACTTTCTCGTCTTGGAGGGAGGATAGCCAAATAGATTTAAATCCTTGCTTGGATTTGTTATGCTTTGATAAACTATTGGGTGGCTATTGACGCCATGCAGCATATAGATAATTTGGACATTGTAAACCTTCATAGATGACTAGAAGGTATAGAAAATCTATTTTGGTAATGACAGTTATGAAGGAATTATTGGATCTGTATTACGCAAAGATACGATTAAGTTCCTGAGGGTGTATTGGAACCATTAAGAATGATATAGGAACTAATTATTAGAACAACTGGTACTTATAACCATGATTGATGGAGAAAATAGAAGAGAATGACAAGAAGATGAGAATAGAAATTAAGATAAAGCCTAGAGTCGAAAGTACTAGAATACAAATTAACTTTGGGATGAAGTTCTATTTAAGAGGGGGGTATGTAATGCCCCCAGAATGACTATGGACCTTAAGGGCACCTGTAAGGTGACCCGACTAAACAACTTCGATATAGTGGTTTCTTGAGCCTTGTTATGTCTTAAATGATTGAGGAAAACCTCAAGATGTGAATGACGACAATAATTGATAAACGAATTAAGGAATTAAATTATATGTGTGGAGTAGGATAATTGATTGATTACATCTTGCTTAATGTTTAGCCTTGATTGATCAAGTTAAAATGTAGTGGGACAGTGATAGTACTAGCTCTGAGACTTGGTAGGATGCAACTGAGATGTGTCATAGCTTTCCGCATTTATTCTAAACTTTGGGATGAAGTTCTAAATAAGTAGGGGTGTATGTAGTGCCCATAGACTACTGCAGACCTTGAGGGCACTTGTTGAGTGACCCGACTAATTGAAACATTAATAAAATGACCCTTTGATTTTATTTTGAGTGTGTTCATGATTAGGATTGATTGTGAATCAATGAATAATGATATATGTCTATCTGGATAGTTGATGTAAATGAATGATTACATGTTTTTTAACAATTAACTTTGATTATAGAAAATGCACATGTGAATGATGCTTAACGACTAGTTGTATGAGTGATTATGTGATGAGAACGAAGAAAGTCAATATTGACGAGATGCATTTCTGATTAGATGAATGAGTAATGTTATGAGTAAAATATAAATTCTTAATGAAGCAGTAGATTGATGAATCAAATTATGATAATTGAGGACATTACTACTAATATATGTTTGTGAGAAATGTGTGTAGCGACAAGTGAAACGGTTCACTGATGGACACACAAAGGAATTGAAAGGTCGTAGAGTATGGATAAATCACACACGGGGAGAGTGACGATGGTGTCGACTTTCGATGGAATACCACACATGAGCAGATAAGCACTGATCCGCTTACTCAAGAGGAAAGCGTGAGGGCATATGAGGTGGGCCATGATAAAGTTGGTCACGTATGCGTTGGGGGTGCGCAGTGAGAACGGACTCACTCCTCAACACCATTAGTCCCTAATAGCGTGTAGATGGATGATATAAGGTAACGACTCCTAAAATCCCTACATGAAGTTCCTGCAATTCAAAATGAAAGGATGGCAGTAGAAGGGCCTGACGATGCGGTACCCTGTCGAGAACGGAAAGAGTTGACGCAAGGACTCGACGATGTGGTACCTTGCCGAGAAATGAAAACGATTGATGACTGGACCCAACAGAGTGGTGCCATGTCAGGGAAATGAATTAAGGAATGGGGAGGCCCAACGTCATGGCACCGGGATCTTAGTAAAAACGATTGTTAACTTAATGGCCTTAAAATGTATAAATTGCACCTAGAGCATTTACTTAGGAAATGCATTTTTACTACTTTTAACATTAGACATTGTTATTTATGCATTTGCACATAAAAGAATATTTTGGCATTTAAAATATTAGAAATGGTTATTTATGCATTTGCACATGAAAGAATATTTTTGAGTATTTAAAAATATTAAAAATATCTATTTAGGAGCAAAGTAGAATCCTAAGCATGGACACCTAGTCATCTCCACCTACACCTCAAAACTGGGAGTTAAGTAAAATACCTAGGGGACAAACATGAGCAAACTTAGGAATGTTGGTGCAACTCCTAGAAAAACTGACACATGGATGGGTGAGTATTATTAAATTGGAAATTTAATAAAATATGTATTTATGCATGAAGTGACATGTGTCGCATAGAATGTTCCTTTAAAAGGAAGGCTTTGGGAATGGGTAAAGGACCTAGATCCTGGATGATTATCGTAATTTTGAATTGCCTCATGACTTGCTGCTATTAACGGTTTGGTTGGAAATTTTGGTGGGGGGGAAACCCAAGCTGAGTTTCTCGAATGTTGTGTGTGATCTCTACGACCCAAATCTCGGGGGTGCCCATGCGACTGAAAGCATGAGCCTATGGTTGGGTGGCGAAGCTAACAGTTGCTTCGCCTATGGTTCAAACGAGCTTTGTTGGAGGGATCTGACGGAAGATGCGGACAACAGTGGACAAGATGAATCGGTTGACAGGTTATGTTTTGTTTTAATTTACTAAGTTATTAATTTATTTATTTTATCTTTCCTGTAAATTATGTTAGCTAATCTGTTTGTATGAAGTTGTTAAATTTTCAGGTTTACTTTAGGAGGACCCTAAAGGAGGGGCCCTACATTTGGTATCAGAGCCGGTCGAGCCTTGAGGGCACTGGACTCATATTTTCTATAAGGGGTTGTCGGTAAATTCGTGGAAGATTGTTATCAACAGCGACAACATCTCTGGGACTTCAACCAACGTCTGGAGCGACCATTTATCAGGTGAGCCTACATTGATGTTATAATATTGGATGCCTAACTTGTTATTCAAAATCTGCTGATATATATTTTTATTCCTATTAGATTTCTTCATGATAAAACAAATTAGTCATGAGATTAGAGTATGATTCGAATTGTGCAAAGATCGATACCGTTCACATTAAGAGATTGTAATCTGTTGAACGTTTCTTTTAATTTTTTTTTATCTATGTGTAAATAGATATTACAGTCATGGAATAGAGATTACGTTTTAGCAATCTTTCTCCTGTTTGTATGCATTTGGGTCAATACCGATTTCAAATTCTGTTACCAATCTTTCTCCTGTTTGTTGCGATTCCATTCCAATTCTGTTATCTAAAATTTTATTTTGTGCATAAAAGAAAAGCACTGATCCATTCGTAGCAAAGATCCACCATCCATTCATAGCAGAGATCAGCGATTGCACACTCTCAATTCAACTATGTAACTTTTAGTCTACTCTGTGTTTCGAACCGATCTCTGATTCAATTCTTGTGTGTAAGGTTAGATCCATATAGATCCGTGCATCTGGTATTTTTCCATCTCTAGCATTTTGGTAAACCCTTGATTCCTCGAGGTTTGCATCTGGTATTTTTCCATCTCTGATAGTTGTGTACATGTCACCCCATTTGAATTCCGGAGTGGCCCTTGCGATGGGTTTGGTGTCTTCAAACATTGTTTCAATTGGTATAATTGGAGTTGTTTCTACGTTAGGATCAATCTGCTTACCCTTCTTGTTGTTGGCTTTCTTAATCATATATGATGTGAAAACATAATGGGTGAATAGTGAGAAACTTGACATGTGTATAAGGGATATAATATTGAAGATTGAGCAACTAAGAAGTGGTTAAACAAAAATTGGAAGTTACATAAATTAAAGTGAGCGTTAAAGTGAGTGAAATGTACATAAATTAATTATTAAAATGGTCAAGATTCACAATGGTTTGCACCACACAATGGGCAATTGTAACATCCCTTCAAATTGACCATTATTATTATTGTTTTGTAAAGGTAATGGTAATTATGTAAACGGTCCTGGTGAGGAGCTCAAGGCCAAGGCCCCACCAGTGGACTTGGAAACTAGCATTATGTTCGTAAGTGTTATTTTAGATCGAGAGACTTAAGTTTGACGCATCTAGACGACGACAACTGAATTCACAAGGAGGAATATGTAAACTGACAGGGGGGTCATCCAAAGGCTACAAGCACCAAAGAAATGGTGAAGTTACTTAACTAATATCTTAGGTAATAGGTTCATTATCTTAAGTTGGACGACGACCATTCGCCGCATGCCAATATTTGGCTTCGACGACCTACATTTTAGCATAAAGCTACACTGATAAGAGTAAAAATAAGTAATATCACTTGATAGTACCAATGACTCAATAATACGGAAAAATGATTTTTAATACCCTTAAAAGATGAAGCTAAATTCTCCTCCTTATATATATAAGTAAACCACTTGGAGAAAAATAGAAGGGATATATATATTTATACGCATCTAGGCTATTATTGCCTAAGTCTATAAAGAAGATTATATATATATATATATATTTTATTATATATATATATATATATATATTTATATATAGTTTATTATATATATATATATAGTTTATTGTTCAAATAATCTATTTATAGGAGGTCCATAAAAAGGATTGGACTATCATCCCAAAAAAAAAACCTATCACTTTATGGAATAGGTTGTTATAATTTAGGTTGTTATAATTTATCATTTAAATATATTTTAAATTTTAAATAGATTGTTCTTCTATTTTATGAATATACATAAGAATTATGTACTAGGATGGATTATCACTCGATGACTTATTTATCAAAGTAACACATAATTAAGTTGTACTCAATAAAGTGATGGTTTAATATATAAAGCCCATAGGGAATACTTATATGTTATATACACATTGTATAAATTTTATGGGAAAGACAAATGAAATAGTTGTGATAACTATTTAGCTATTATATATATATAAATAAAAGAGATCCAAATAAGCCTTATAGCTTATTGAAGTAATGTTAAACTAGTAGAATCGAGTTAGTGGGTACCAGCCTTTATATATATTTTTATGAATTTAATAAATTGATTTAGCGGTTACAAGAATGGCCACATGATGGTGGTTTTTCTTCAACACTTGGATGGAAGAAAACTATCGGGAGTTGTTTCCATGATGGAGCACTCCAAGCCTTACCTCTCCATCCATTTTTCCTGCGTATATATACTTGGGCGTTGTTGCCTCGGTGGATGTTTAGCATGTATTACGCCACTATGAAATTAATTAGACACACCGTAAAGATAGGGTTACCTTCCTAGAACATTGTGTTGGGATTGAACATTTTGACCTCTGAGCAAATTTCATCCTTGAGACCACTGATAAAACAACTCCTGTAGAATTCATGAGACAATCCTTCTGTGTGATTGGCCAGTTTCTCAAATTCTATCTGATACTCTCTCATTGTTCCAATTTGGTGAAGGTTAGTGAGTGCTCTTGTGAAGTCATCAGAAGCACTAGGACCAAAGCGTGGCAAAATGAGTTGGCAAAAATTTGCCCAGTTTGGCTTGGGATGAGCTTTGATGTACCAATGGTACCATTGAAGGGCTTCCTATTCCAAATGAAAGGATGCAAGTGGAACTTTCTGGACATCAAAAGTATTATGCAGACTAAAATATTGTTCTGCTCGGTATATCCATCCAATCGGATCAGTACCATTGAAGCGAGGAAAATCAAGCTTCGGCCCACAAAAATTGTTGGAAGAAGAGAACTCGATGGCTGCAAAAGATTATGGCTGTCAGTTATTGTTCATCGCTGAATGCTGAAGATGGAGGATGAGAAATTTTTCGTCCAGATCTTGGAGTTTGGTTTGGATGGCTACAAGTACTTCCTCCATGGTGTGTGCTCTTGCACGGGTGACAACCATAACCATTTTTTTTTTTGTATAGGAATGGGTAGAAAAACACAAATAGAAGCTGATTTAGTAAAGGGAAATTTGGATTGGGGAAAAAATCTGACGGGTAATTGGGGTTTGACTAGATTTTGGACACTGTCGAAAGGACAGGAAAGCAGAAAAGGGGGATTTCAGAAGCAGGGTGAAAGAATGAGAAAATTTGGCAGAGAGGGACAAAGAAACAGAATTAGAAAATGAACTATGTGGTAAAATTTGAAGGCGATCGGGTGAAAATCGAAGAAGTTATGCCAAACCCTAAAAATAAACAAATGTGAGATTTTGGGTGTTGGAAAGTGGAATTTGGGATAGGATCCTCAGGAATGAAATATGCAAAATGGGATTGCAAGGGTTCAGAGAAGTTTCAAGGGAAACAGAGTAAAAACAAGGGAGATATGGCGAAAAAAAGGGATTGGCAACAAATGGATCTGAAACGACACCAAATGGAGTGAAAACGGCTGGATCTGGAACGACTTTCAGAATAGATCTGGAACGGCTTGGAATGGATTTGAAACAACATGGAAGTGATCTGCAACAGTTCAATTGAAAATAGATATGGACCCCAAGTATGTTCAGCTTCCTAACAGTTTAGGTGTTTCACTCGGCCACCAATGCTTTATGATGACTTGCATATTGGGGCAGTACCCCTCACTCCACGGCTCAGGTAAAATTGATAATTGCTTTGCCACAAACGAAAACTCTTGGTTTACCTCACAGGTGGGAACTAGTCAATCAGGTAGGGGTCGTTTCCCTTTTCACTGGCAGGTCCTCTCAATGGGCCAGCTACGTTGGGGTTCCTGTGGTACTCCTCACAATGAGTATTAGGGCTTATGCCCAAGTACTTCCCATAGTTAAGTGGATAGGGATTATTCCTAGATCCAAATTTGCAACAGATGCGAAAATTGTTTGGCAGAAATTCCACCCAACAAGCCCAAGTGCTATGATACCAGATGTGAAGAACCTGCAATAATTAATTAATGCAAATACATGAGATATCAGAAATAATAGAACTCGGAATCACTTGATGTGAAGAACCTGCAATAATTAATTAATGCAAATACACAAGATATCGGAAATAACAGAACTCAAAATCACTTTTATATTGATCGCAGGCCACTTCGAGGGGGAAACCTCCTTTGAGAAAGCTCAATACAATTAATTTCACTGTGCCTTCATAGGCCTCAACACACACTTATATACTAAGTCTAGGAGCCAATACTATGAGTCAAAACCATGGGCCAATACAAACTATGGATCAAAAAAACTATGGACGACTTACAAAGCATATGTGCCAACAACAATAACACAAACTATGGATCAACAAATACTACGGGATGACTTACAAAGCATATGCATCCAAAAATATACTAACAAAGTAAAGACATGGGTTCCTAACACTCGCCCAGCTGTAAGTCTCACAGCATATAGTATCCATAAACTATTATCAAATATCATTTATTTGTTCCATTACAAGCAACCGTAACCAGATACATAAACAATAGTTTAAGGGTTAAAATCTGAGATCATCTTTCAGGACTAATATCACACTATCCAAATACAGGTTTTATTTATATATTGACAACACGATAATTATAAATATCAATCCATAGAAGTAATGCAAGATTTGGGTTCGAGACCCGTAAGGGCTCACCCAAGGGTTCATTGAAATATTATGACCCGACATTACATAGTACAAGCAATTCAAAAAATACAAATAGTTCAGGTATCCAGTATATCAAATTATAAACAACAAGAATCAAATCAATCCCTATTACTACTGAAATATCAGTAGCGAGGCTAATTACATTCTTTTGCTTTTGTGTCTACATAGGTTATGAATAAAAGGCAAAGGGTCAAGTCTCGACTTAAAGAACTTGCCCAACCATAGGGTATGCACCACATTTAAATAATCAATATAAAATTTAATACTCGAGAAAGAGATTAGGGTTCAAACCCTGTAACAATGAAACCTGAAGCATTTCAACACTGAACCAACAACATAAAGAAACAAATGTTATCATTACACAACTGACGAGAAGTCAAGAGAAAAATTATTGTAATTACAACATCATATGTCAAAATAAGTATCAAGATAGAGATCCATATATATTATTCCATTATAAAGTTACATACGCAATGATACTGCTCAAGCGTTCTCCATTTAGTAAAACTCTGTATCAAACACTCCAATAACATAGATGGTTGAAAACCCAACCTTGGATTTTAAGCCAACACCATTTTCCTTCCTACCCTAAGTTGCCTCACGGCTCTTTTCTAAAACAAGCAAACACTAAAGGAGAGCAACATAAAACAAAACAACCCATTCTTCGTTGGCAGAGCTATCATCTGGGATGGACCCGTGGCTTACTGTGGCCTCACAACCACTGGAGTCTGGTTCCCTTCTCTCATGAAGCCATCACCGTGGAACATGACCTTTGTCCCTGTCATTCAACCAACTCGAGGTTAAAATGAGGAATTCCATTATCACTTAATGAAAGCTTACAAATTGTAAAAAAACAACGAGCGTATTGCTTAAATAAGAACTTACCTTCACAGGTTTGAAACCCTTGTCGAGAAGGAAACCAAGCAGTCAAACTCCATTGCACGATAGGAACACCGTAAATACACACGACCCAACACTTACAGACTCCAACAACCTCAGCGAGTGGTGCTATGGTTTCTCAATAGCCATGGTGGTAGAGAGGAGCTCTTTGTAGGACCCCTCCTTTAGGGTCTCCTTGAACTGAACCTGAAACTTTAACAACTTCATTCAAACAAATTAGCCATCATAGTTATTGGAAAAATAAAATAAAAAGCGTGAATAACTTAACAAAAATAAGCAAAACCTTAACCTGTCAACCCGATCCGGCTGGTCCATTGTCGCCTTCGTCTTCCGTAGGATCCCTCTAGCAAAGCTCGTTTAACCATAGGCGAAGCAACCGTTAGCTTCGCCACCCAACCATAGGCTCATGCTTTCAGTCGCATGGCCTCCCCCGAGCTTTGGGTCGTAGAGCTCACACAAGTATTTCAGAAATTCAGCTTGGGCTTCCCTTCCCACCAGGATTTCTAAGCCAAACCCTTAGATAGCAGCAAGTCTTTGAGGCATTCGAAAATTACGACAATCGTCCAAATTATGGGCCCTTTACCCATTCCCCAAGCCTTCCTTATAAAGGAAAATCTCATGCGACACATGTCGCTTCATGCATAATTACATATTTTTAATTAATTATTTAATTAAAACACTCACCCATCCAAGTGTCAGTTTCTCTGGGAAGTGCACCAACACCCCTAAGTTTGCTCTAGTTTGTCCCCCAGATATTTTAATTAACTCCTAGCTTTTAGTTGACTAGGTGTCTAATCTTAGGATTCTATTTTGCTCCTAAATAATAATTTCTATTATTTTAAATGCTCAACAAAAATAACTATTCATGTGCAAATGCCTAAATTATTTTTATGCATTTGCTAAGTAATAATCTAGAGTTATTCTCATAAGTTTTTATGCAGTTAAATTTAACAATCAAACTCACTAGGATCACGGTGCCGCGCTGTTGGGCTCCTAGTTCCTTAATTTTAATTCCCTGACATGGCACCACTCCGTCGGGTCCAGTCATCCATGGTTTCCATTCCTTGGCATGGTACCGCATCGTTGGGTCCTTGCGTCCATTCTTTCCATTCTCGACAGGGTACCGCATCGTCGGGCCCTTCTGCCACCATATTTCTGTTTTGACTTGCGGGAACTCTTGTAGGGATTTTAGGAATCGTTACCATCCATCCTCCATCTACATGCTATCTAGGGACTAATGGCGCTGAGGAGTGAGTCCGTTCTCACTGCGCGCCCCTCAACTCGTACGTGGCCAGCTCCGTTGTGGCCCACCTCGTACGCTCTCACGCATTCCTCTTGAGCAAGCGGATCAGTGCTTATCTGCTCATGCGTGGTATTCTTGTCGGAAGTCGACATCGTCGTCGCTCCCCCTGTGTGTGATTTACTCGTACTCTACGACCCTTCATATTCCTTTGTGTGTCCGTTGGTGAACCGTTTCACCTGTCGCTACACACATTTCTCACAAACGTAAATTAGTAGCACTGTCCTCAATAATCACAATTTGGTTTATAAATCTGTTGCTTCATTAAGCATCTATAATTTACTTAATCATTACTCTTTCGTCTAATCACATAATCAATTGCACAACTAGTCGTTAAGCATCATTCATATGTACATTTTTCATATCAGAGTTAATCGTTAAACAACAAGAAATTGTCCATTCACAATAACTACCGAAATGCACATATATCAATCAATCGTAATCATAAATATACTCAAAATAAAATCATAGGGTTATTTTATTAATGTTTCAAATAGTCAGGTGACTTAGCAGGTGCCCTCAATGTCTATAGTAGTCTAAGGGCACTACATACACCCCTACTTATTTAGAACTTCGTCCCGAAGTTCAGAATAAAAAAATGGAAAGCTATGACGCATCTTAGTTGCGTCCTCCCAAGTTGCAAAGCTAGGACTGTAACTGTCCTACTGCACTTTGACTTGATCAATCCAGGCTAATCATTAAGCAATAACTAACCAATCAATTATACCACTCCACACATATACTTTAATTCTTTAATTCATTTATCAATTATTGTCGTCATTCCCATCTTCAGGCTTTCCTCAATCATTTAAGACATAACAAGGCTCAAGAGACCATTACATCGAAGTTGTTCAGCTGGGTCACTCAACAGGTGCCCTTAAGGTCCACAGTCATTCTAGGGGCATTACACTCTTCCCTCCATCACTGCACCGAAACAAGAACAACTAATGCAAAGACCAAAACCCAAAAACGTAGCGGTAGGGTTTTTCCCTCTACGTGGTGCATCTTCCAAAGTCAATCACGTGGGTTCATTTAATATATGGACTATCAACCACCACTTTTTCAATACAATTCCATACCTCTATAGTTCATGCATTGTTGTTTTGGAGAACCATTCAATATAGCATTGAATGGTGTTCAAAACCCATTTTCATATAGTTCGGACCACATTTAAATAATACCTTATGAGAATGCCAAATAACCATGTAGTTCGTAATAAGAACTAAAATTTACCATTACATGTATCAACCATAAAGTAAGACTTAGCACTACTATGTTTAATATAGTAGACTCCAACTCTATCACAAGCTTTAGACTAAGTAATGGTGATAATCAAACCAACATTGAAGTGATAGTTTATCAGCATAACAACCTCGTGCAAATATTAATACCATTATAAAGATGCATATCATTACCTATAACTTGAACACGTAGGTAGCATTCTTTAGCATGAAAGCTAAGTAAGCCTCGGGGTGTTCCAAGGAACCACCGTCAACAAAGACAAACATGTTTAATATTAACAACATAAACCTAAGTAAAAGCTCATTAAATGACACAAAGGACAATAGTTATCAAAAGTCGTCAACATTATTATATCATCTCAATAATGACAGTCCTAGAAGAGGTTTTTGTTCATAGGTCAAAGCAGCTTTTATTTATTCAAAGAGTGGTAGTTAAATGTCGTTAATATAATATATAGCTACACAATTGAAAAGGGAATTTAACAATTAGAATTATACTTTCCGCATATAAATATTAGTATTTATCCTACATAGAAGAATTTTAAATTTTTATGAATTTTGGGGATGTTACATGTGGTATCAGAGCACGAGTTCAAACTCTAGGCCTGAATATGACTCAACACGCGCAACAGAAAATGAAAACAGAAAAACATAGTTTACTAATTTTTGCTTAAAATTGTTTATGTACAGAACATCTTGATATTTAATTTGCAGGTATGGAAGGACCAGAAGAATCTGTCGAGGATAGATCTCACCATGAACATATTAACGAAGAAAACATATTTGTAGAATTAAACGATAATTCATCTAAACTTCTACGCACAGCTAAAGATTTAAAGGCTGAGATAAAAACAGTTAAAGAAGAAAATGAAAGCATTTTAAGGGCACAAGAAGAGCTAAATCATATATTACTAGATAAGTTTCATAATGATGGAAAAGACAACAAAACAGAATTTAAATCTGAATCTGGAACTATGTCTTATCATCACAAAGGTAAGAAAGTAAAATACTATATAAATGAAAGTGACTCTTCTTCCAAATCTAATGATAAAACATATAGAAGAAAACATAAGTATGACCGAGACAACAGTGATAGTGACTATAGTCCTAAGAAAAGGACGTGCAAACCTTATGAACAGATTTCGAGGGAGTTCAAAAAGATAAAACCCCCAACCTTTAACGGTGAAAGTGAAAAGGGAGAGATAGCCGAAGCATGGCTGTTAGGCATGAAGAAATATTTTCAAATATATGATTATTCAGATCAGCTGAAAGCTAATATGGCCGTTTACAATCTGACTGGGAAAGCAAATATTTGGTGGTAGGATATTAAGAGAGTAAAAAGAATTAAAGAAAAAAGCGTAACTTGGAGTGCATTTAAGAAATATTTTAAGAAAAATTTTCTATCTGAACAGTACTACAAAGAAAAAGCAAAAGAATTTTATGATTTAAAATTAGGTTCTATGAGTATGAAGGAGTTAAGGAGTAAATTTCTAAGTCTGTTAAGATATGTGCCTTATATTGTGGATGAGAAACCTAAAGTACAAATATTTTTGAGTTTCTTACCCTTTAATATAAAAGACAGAATTGAGTACAACAACCCTACAACCCTTGAGAAAGCCATGAGAAAGGCCAACTTCTGTTACGAAAATAACAAAAAAAGAGAAGGTGTATCTAGCTGGAGGAATAATAAACCTAGTAACTTTGAGCATAAAAAGAAAAATTTTAATAATAATTCTTGAAGTAACAAGAGAAATTTTACTAACAAAAATTTTCATGGCAATAATTTCAAAAGTAATGCACCACAGAATTTCACAGCTACAAGAAACATGCCTAATAATAACAATAATAATAATAATAATGCCAGAAATAATGAACAAAGACCACCTTTAAAATGTTATGATTGTCAAGGGCCGCATACTAGAGCAAATTGTCTGAATAGGAGAAGAACAGTCAGCAACATTCATACAATGCAGACAGAAATGCCCAGAATCAATGCGGCATTGGAAAATAGATAGGCTGACCATCAAACTTCAATGGTCGAGATCTAAGGTATGCTACATAACATATCTATCTCTATTTTAATTGATCCAGGTGCAAGTTAGAGTTATGTATCACCTAATTTAGTAAAAAGTTGTAAGTTGAAAGTATAAAAGTTTGATAAATCATGGCTGGTTCAGCTAGCTACAGGAACCAAAAGAAAAGTAGTGGAATTTGTTAAAAGTTGTGATTTTCTTATGAGTCAGTTAAAGACGCAAGTCAAATTCAATGTATTACCATTAGGGTCTTATGATGTCTTAATTCTTATGATGTCTTAATCGGAATGGATTGGTTGGAAAATCATAGGGTAGTGTTGAATTGTTTTGAAAAGACTTTTACATGTTTGAATAATAAAGGATAAATAGAAACAGTAAAAGGAATCCCTAGAAAAACTTTTGTTAGACAAATTTCTGCTTTGCAAGTGAAAAAGGCTGTAAGAAAGGGGTGTAAAATGTTTGTTGTAATTGTGATTAACAATGAACATACAACTAAAGAAGATAAGTTAAACGTGGAAGACATACCAATTCTAAGGGAATTTTGAGATGTATTCCTGGAATAAATTCCAGGACTACCTCCGAAAAGGGAATTAGATTTCACCATTGAGCTAGTACTGGGTGCAGTACCAAACTCAAAAGCTCCTTACTGAATGAACATTCTGAAGCTTAATGAAATAAAATCACAGTTAAAAGAACTAATTGATAAAAATTACATAGGGCCAAGTGTGTCTCCTTAGGGAGCACCTATAATCTTCGTTAAAAAGAAGGACGGTACCTTGCATTTATGCATAGACTACCGTCAGTTAAATAAAATGACTATTAAAAATAGGTATCCTCTGCCCCACATAGATGTTCTATTTGATCAAGTACACGAAGCGACAATATTTTCTAAAATACACTTGAGATCTAGATATCATCAAGTCGGGATAAAAGACGAAGACATTTTTAAAACTGCTTTCAAAACTCGTTATGGGCATTACGAGTTCGTAGTTATGCCATTTGGGCTAACTAACGCTCGAGCAGTCTTCATGTGTCTAATGAATAATTTCCTACATAAGTATCTAGATAATTTTATAATTGTTTTCATTGATGATATCTTAATTTATTCTGAGACTAAAGAAGAACATGACGAACACTTACGAATAATTTTACAAGTTTTAAGAGAATATCAACTTTACGCTAAATTCAGTAAATGTGACTTTTTCAAAGATAAAATACAATACTTAGGTCACGTAAGATCCAAAGATGGGATCTCAGTTGACCTAGATAAAATATGAGCAATTAATGAATGGATTGTCCCTAAAGATGTAACCGATGTATAGTCATTCATGGGAATCACAGGTTACTACAAAAAAATTATTGAAGGATTCTCAAGAATCACAAATACAATAACCTCTTTGGAGAAAAAGGGAAATAAATTCATTTGGGATCAAAAGTGTGAAGAGAGTTTTAAGAAATTGAAAGAACTGTTAACAACAACACCTATATTAAAAATTGCAGATCCAAACAAGGACTTCGTTGTATGCACTGATGGATGCAATGATGGACTTGGCGGGGTCTTAACACAAGAAGGTCATGTAATAGCATATGAGTCAAGAAAGCTAAAAATTCACGAAAAAGAACTACACAACCTACGATCTAGATTTGGTAGTCATGATACATGCTTTAAATATGTGGCACCATCATTTGATCGATAGAAAGTTTTCATTAATGACAGATAATAAAGGCTTAAAATATTTGTTGGATCAACCAAATCTGAACGCAAGGCAAGCTAGGTGGTTAGATTTCCTTAGCGAATACGATTTTGAAATTCAACACATAAAGGGTAAAGAAAATAAAGTGGTTGATTCCTTAAACATAAATGCAAAATTGAATTTCATGGCAGCAATCAACACTTATAAAATAGATTTGGAAAATCAGATTGAAGAAGGAATTAAACAAGATGAAAATTATGAGAAATTACGTGCAAAACTTGTTGAAAATATATCTAAAAATTTAATAATAGATTACAGCTTGAATGAAAAATGTCTAATGATGTATAAAAACAGACTTTACGTGCCTAATGTTTAAAAATTAAGTTGTTGATTTTAGATGACGTACATAAAAGTCCTTATTCGAGACACCCTGGTTATCAGAAGATGATAAGAATGTTGAGAAAGGATTACTTTTGGCCAAATATGAAAAATGAAGTGGTTGAATACATAGCTAGGTGATTTGAATGTCAACAAGTTAAAGTTGAGCATCAACACCCAGCTGGCTTATTACAGCCATTGCCAATTCCATAATGGAAGTGGGAAATGATCAGCATTGATTTTTTGACTGGTTTGCCTAAAATTCAAAAGCAGAACGATTCACTAATGGTAGTCGTAGATAAGCTTAGTAAAGTAGATCATTTTATACTTGTCAAAAGTACTTTTAAGGTTGCTAACATTGCTGATGTGTTTATGAAGCAAGTATTTCGTTTGCATGGAATACCTAAGGTAATCATTTCTGATTGAGATTCTAAATTCATTGAAAATTTCAGGAAGTCACTGTTTAAAGGTTTAGAAACTAAGTTAAATTTTAATACATGTTTTCACCCACAAACTGATGGACAATCTGAAAGAGTAAATGATATTTTAGAAGACATGTTAGGATTATATGTTAAAGATCAACCAACTAAGTGGGAGGAATATCTGCACTTAGTGGAATTTGCTTATAACAATCACTATCAAGCATCTACTAAACTTAGTCTATTTGAGATTATGTATGGTAGGAAATGCAATACTACTATCTCTTGGAGTAATACAAATGACAGATTGATGTTAGGATGAGATTTGTTAAAATAGATGGAGCTAATTGTAGAGCAGGTACAAGGCAATTTAAAAATTGCACAAGACGGACAAAAGACTTATGCAGATCTGAAACGAACTAAAAAAGAGTTTCAAGTAGGTGAGCATGTTTTTGTTAAGTTAAAACCCAAGAAAAGATCTTTTAAGCTTGGTATTTGTGCTAAATTAGCACCCAGGTATTGTGGACCATTCAAAATTCTATCAAGAATTGGACTAGTTTTATATCAGTTGGCTTTACCATCTAATATGGAAATACATAATGTTTTCCATATTTATGTTTTGAAAAAGTAAGTGCTTGATGTTACTCATGTGATCAATTGGAATGACATATAGGTGGAACCCGAAGGATCTTTTCAGGTGGAACTGGACTGTATCTTTGATATGAGGAAAATTTTGCTCTGGAATCACACCATAGGGTAGGTAAAGGTGCAATGGAATCACCTTAGCCGAGATGAAGCTACCTGGGAATTGGAAAGTCATATGCGGGCAGCATATCCAATTCTGTTCCAGGGAGGCTCTGATGAAGAATAAGCAACATCGAGGACGATGTTGAACTTAAGAGGGGGTGTTTGTAACCTACCTATTACTTGAGACATTTTATGTTTGAGGAAAAACATTACTTTAACTTTTATTGTAAAGTTTTATATTATTTGACAAGGTGGTCAAGGATGACTGTAAATGAATAATATTATTATTTAATAAATTAAAATAGGAGAAACTCACCCAAAGGGACTGTTGAAAGAGTGTTCACTAACCCACTAGGAGGAATGGAATCTGGGGTAGAAGGAAATGGACAAGTGGCAGCATCTGAACTCATGAGTAACTAGCTGTTGTTATGGGACAACCTCCCTTAAATTGTGGTCATGTTCCCAAGGATGTGGAACTGAGATGATTGCTCATTGAATGCAAAAATGACCACCAAAAGAACTAGGAAATCTTTTTATAGCCATCGACTTTGAGCAGAGGCTCACACATTCTCAGAGGAGATGAAATTATTCCTTATGGTGTTAGAAATGAACACACAAGAGATTCGATGAGAGGAAGCTATGTTTTGAGTTGCAAAGTGAGACTGTCTTATTCCTGCTGAGTGCAGAGGTATTCTTGTTGAGTGCAGAGGTAGTGATATGTATGCAAGTCTCCATTGATTTTTGAAGTACATATGTGTTGGAGTATCGGTACAACCGCATGGTATAACCGTTGCACCTTTGGGAATATAAAAAATGTGGACTAACCGCCACTCCTAGTAATAGGACCTTGTGCTTGGTTTCAAATGTTCATCAACATCTATAGGTTTTAGTCTAACGGCAAACCTTACATGGTATCAAAGCAGAGGTCCCAGGTTCAATTCCCACGAGCTACCCCGGAGGGGGGGTGTTGGAGTATCGGTACAACCGCATGGTATAACCACCACACCTCTGGGAATATAAAAAATGTGGAATAACCACCACTCCTGGTAATAGGACCTTGTTCCTGGTTTCAAATGTTCATCAACATTTGAAGGTTTTGGTGTAAGAAAGAACTAAATATAACTGAGGTGCAACTGAGTGGTAGGTGAGAGAGGACGAGTGGCTTCCTAAAATCAAGGAGGAAGGGCACACTAAGCTCTAGGAGAGCTAAAACTGATCCGTGAGAATCTCCCGGGGCTATCTAGATGAGGGCTAGGTGTTGGGACTGATGACTGGGATGCATGCATGCATGCAGAATGCATGCAAGACTGAAAATGCAAATAATGAAAATGCTAGTAGGACTAGGATGGAGTATAGGAATATCCTAATACCCCCCCTTAATCTATCCCGGGCCCTGGTAACTAAGATCAAAGGTCACCCAATACAATGAATAATAATAATATTCAATAAACCGAGGAAATGGGGAAAACCTCATGGGAAAAATACCCCCCCTCAAAATAGACTGTAAGGCACACCAAAAATAAATTCACCAAACTCAAGCAGGTGTGATGGTTGGTCATATGTCTAGAGGTATCTTCTTCTTGGGAAGAAGTCGATCATGCTCAAAAAGCTTTTGCTTGTACTTGCTCTTCAGATCGAATGTGATGAGAACAAATCCAAGAGCATGAGGATGATCCTTGAACCTGTGATTCGAATCAGTTGAGGTAGGATCAAATCTATGAATGTGTAGATAGTCTTTTGTCTTCTCCTTCGAACCATCATGGGTGAGATTATGCTCAAAAGAACCATCAAATATCAGTGATTTCTTGGAAACCAAATCAGATCCAAGACTTGAATCATGGTTGCTTAAGATCTCCTTTGAACCATTTGAGGTGAGATATAAACTTGTAAATGCATGAGAAATTATCCCAAGCGAATGGAAATGGCCATCATCTTCAATAACCTTCTAAAAGCATGAAGTAATGATCATATAGTAGTAAATAAGAGGTGAATTATCAAGGAGAGCGAAAGCATTACCTCCAAGGGTTGATTTTACCTCTGAAACATTCATGAGATCATGATGCAAACCAACAGACTCTGGTGCAAGAGAGGATTTAGGAACCTCTGCAATTTCTAGAGTGTGAGCTAGAACATAATTCGAAATAAAAGAAATTTGGAGCATGAGTGTAGAATCTGTAAGTTCTTCTTTGTGGGAAACTTCAATATGAGATATGAGATACTCATGATCAATGAGATCATCAAGGAGGGTGAATGCATCACTGGGCTTGCTCTCAAAAGGGTTTGGACCAATCCCTTCATTCTGTCTTCCAATTCTTTCATCCAGGTGGGCCCATAGCTCTTTTGGAAATTAAACATCAAGGGAGTGGAATACCATGCATCGAGACATAGCATACAACATGGCTGTAATGGTTCTTTCACCTTCATTTAACCAGTCATACTCTTCTTCAGAGGATTCGAACTCTCTTTCAAAATAATAATCAAAGAGATCATGGCTCTTCAAATGTGCTATCATTTTTTGTTTCCATTCAACATAGTTGAATAGATAAAGAGGAATTCCTTCGAAATTCATGGAAGCTGTAGAAGACCTACAAAAACAATAGAAATATTTGCAACTGCTACTACTGCAAAAATGCAGAAACTGTTGCACTCGAAATCTTGAAAATAACCTACAAAAAACTCTTAGGAATGGAGATAGAAAATACTCTCAGCATGCTCTGATACCATGTGAAAATCCTCATAGCAGATCTAAGAGATGATGTATACCTCACAATGAAATAATTTAGGAATAAGATTAAGAGTGGTCAATGTAGTAAAATGAGCAACAAAATAATAATACAGTAGAACTCGGATAAAAGCAAAATAACTTCACACACACTAATTCATTAATCACAAATGGAAAAATAAATAATACAATGCAAGAGGATTCGAATGCAAACGTGGAAATTTGAATTAGCCTTCATGGAGAGAACAAAATATCACTGGAGTGTCATCAAGTACAACTAGAAGTCTTCGGCATCATCAGTGGAGTCATCGTTAATGCACAAGTAACCGTCAACCATCAATCAAACCAATTCTAACTGAGCGTGGTAGGTGTAACTGAGTGTAACTGGTACTAATTGAATGAAGGAGGTTGTGGAGGGTGCATGAGGAGCTAACTGGAGTCAGAATGGGCAGTCTAGTCTCACTGGAGGTCCATCGGAGTGATATAGTCAATTGAGAGTTAGTCTTTCCTTAAATTAAGGAAAGAACTAAAGATAATTGAGGTGCAACTGAGTGGTAGGTGAGAGAGGATGAGTGGCTTCCTAAAATCAAGGAGGAAGGGCGCACTAAGCTCTAGGAGGGATAAAACTGATCTGTGAGAAGCTCCTGGGGCTAGCTAGCTGAGGGCTAGGTGCTGGGACTGATGACTGGGATGCATGCATGCTGCATGCAAGACTGAAAATGAAAATAATGAAAATGTTGGTAGGACTAGGATGGAGTATAGGAATATCCTAACAGGCTATAAAAAGATTGCCTAGGTCTTTTGGTGGTCATTTTTTCATTCAATGAGCTATCAACTCACTTCCACATCCTTGGGAACATGACCACAATTTAAGGGAGGTTGTCCCATAACAACAGCTAGTTATTGAGTTCAGATGCTGCCACTTGTCCATTGCTGTAAGATCCTGAGAAAAGAGTATATTATTTGAATATTTATTTATTTTTATGTTGTAATAAATTTGAAAATGCACAACACGTGCATGAGCTAAGGGGTCTCAGAGAACATTAATAGTTGAGTGAGTGTTGAGCTAAGAAGCTCTGGAGCACTTCGACTCAAACTAAATAACTAATGTTGAGCTAGAGGCTCTGGAGCATCAAGTAAACTAATGATTATTTTAAAATGATGGCTTATTACTATTTTATTCTTTCGAACTGACTGGGGAAACCACTCAAAGAGAAGTTGAGTATGCAAGAATCTAGACAGGTCAATAGCCCCCAAGTAAAGTCGTAACCATCCAATAGGAGAGTAAAGGTCTAATTTATTAAAGTTAAAGATTTAAAATCAAGAGTGAGGATTAAAATAAAGATATATTAATTAAAAATTAATAACTAAATATTCTAGGTGTCAGTTAGAGAACTGAGTGTTGTCAGACCCAAAATATCTAGCATCCTTTCCCAAACAATTATAAATAGCAGAGAAGGAAATGTTGTTGAGAACGTTTTTCCAAGTGCACTGAAGAGGGTCCAGTCGTGAGTCTGAGCACTCAAACACCAAGGTACTGAAACCTGGTGTATCTAATAAAGGACTGTCCTGGGAGGACTATATTATTATTACTGCATGGAAATTGTCATACAGATGGACTCACAGCAAATAGGCTGATAAACGAACCTTGTGGACACTATGCTGTAGCAAATAGAAAATTACCCTAGGTCTGTCTAGGTTCTTCTTATGCTCAGCTTGGCTCGGGGGTGACCGGTGGAACGATCCAAGAACGGATTGCGGTCTCAGGTTGGGAATAATGTGGAAGCTCCTCAGTCAGTTAGTCTGCAGTAAACTTACTTATAACTACTTTAAATAAAATTTTCTATTATTTATGACTTAATGCATTATTTCCTTTCTTGTTACTAAGATACGGATGATCTACCTAACCAGTGCTATGCAGATCCATTGTTGCAATAAGTGATTTAGCAAATATTCAAGCTAGGTTTTTTTGTAGGCTCATTTCTGTCAAGATAAATGCAGATTTAGCTTTTATATTCCTCTCTTATATAGATCTCTCTAACCTGATATTTTGCACGGTCCCGTATAATATCATTGATCTTATTAAACATAAATTCTTTTATAGATAAGTGATCTTACCCTATGTTTTAGTATTAAACCTCTTAGAATTATTGTATGGGATTATTTAGATTACAGATCCACAGTCAACATCATTTGCCTATTTTTATTTGTTAAGAAAATGTAGATCCGTGAGACTTAAGTCTGCTTAGAATACATCTCAAACTACTGAATTAACTTTATGAAGGAGTACTGCAAATGCCCTTCGTTTCACAAAATATTATTGATTTCAAGACTTGTTTAGGGTTATTTCATCTAAAATATTCTGTTATTTCTGATTTAGTTATTATGTTTCTCTTAAATGATAAATTTATCATAGTACTATACCTATTTGGGGAAACATTTTTAGCAGGAACTCTACATCCCAGTAAACATGAATGGAGGAAATCCTCCGTAACTCTTATACAAAGAGAGAAATTTCTTTCCGGGCAATAAGCCCTAAACTTTGCATGGGATAATAGGTAATTTCACGATTGTAGAATATTATCTTAATACTACTGTTATTTAGAATTTTTCCCTCTTTTGTAATTGGATCGCATCCCTTAAAATATTTCATGCAAGAAATTACCAGCATTAAAAATATCTATCAGAATTAAAAGGAGAACTTTCAACTCTGAACAAAACATTAAAATCTATTCTATGCAAATCCAAAGGCTTAAGGTATACAATTCCTTAAGAAATGGATTTCAGGGAAATATGCATAGAAGAGCACATTCCTTTAGTTTAGGGCCACACGTCCTTGCCTCTTTTTAAAGAAGGTTGTTAATGCATTTAACCATATCAATATTACATTACGGCAATCAACTGTCCATCTAGAGGCCCAGTTATTTCTTTTTCTGGCGAAGTTAAAGTTCTTTAGAACCCTAAAAATGAAATCAAGAAATCACACATTTATTAGAATAGAATTACTCACACCCAATATAGGAAAACGAATGTCGATATCTATATATATATATATTTACACTAAATCACAACATTTGACAAAGGAAAGTGATAGAAGAATTTACAAATAGGAATAAGAGACATTAAATATTTAATTTTCATAAAGAACTCTGAACATAACTTTCATCCCTCGTTTGAAGTAGAACTAACTACCAAGAAACTCTTTTTTTCATTTACTGACAGTGGGGGTAGACTTAAACATTAGTTAATAAATTTCATATAAAATAGGGTCGCGTTCAGAACTTAGTTATTTCCTTCCCAGTTAGGGTTACAACTGACCACGATATTAAAACATTTACAATATTCCAAGCATTACAACAGAAGAACAAAAAAAACGTAGAAACCCTCAGAACAGTAAGACCGGCCTAGCCATGTAAGCATCATATCCAACTTAAACATTTGGTAACACTGGAGGAATCGACCAGAATATCTTCCAAACATTAACATCTAGCCATCAACCAGAAAGAAAATTGTTTGATGCCGACGAAAAGGCAGCATTACGTGGGCTAACCTCCTTGGGCCTCCCAAGCCACTTTCAAAACTGAAACATTGCTTTCCATTTTTTGCAAACACTATATTTTATCCAACGATGGGATTGCCCCAGGACCTCTGGTCTTATGCTACGAACATAAAATAAGATAATAATTAAATAATTAATAATTAGGTTAACTAAAGTTAGGTTATGAAATGAGGCGTCTCCTCAACATCAAATGCCCAAGCCATATTTAAGGCAGGGCCATCATTGTAACATATCATCTTTTATCCTATCATCTAATATATTATTCTTACTTATTATCCAATATGAGAGTCGGATTCGACTATTAACTTAGTGAACGGATACGTTCACTGCATTTGGTATCAGAGCCCTCCCTGGGCATCCGATTAGGGCTTTTAGCCATTTAGTAGAGTTTCTCTACATAATTGGTCTTTGACCATAGAGTGGCCTTTGGCCAAAATCAAATTATCATCTCCACCCTTCCTCCACGCAATCCCATAACCCTATGTACTCATCTACGCTCACGTGCCAACTCCCTCTCCACCATCCCACTCTCCATCAGCAACCCCATGCAACCTCCATCTCCCTTCGCTCACACACCCTTCACCTGCGCCCTCCACTTCCTGAGTCTTTTTTTCCCTGCGCTCTTCCATCCGCGCTCTCCCTTCTCGTCCCTTACTTCTCCCTTTCCCTCACACTTCCCACTCTAGGCTTCCCTCGCCCTCGCGCTCTGCCCTCCACACTTCCTGCTGTGTCATCTCCCCTCTACATCCTCCACGCCCACCTACTGAGTGCAACCCCCTTTGCTGCATCACCCCCTCTTCCCTCTCCCCAACTCATGTCGCATTCCCCGTTCTCCCTCTCCCAGTTCCTACGCCTTCCGCTCCACCTCCTCCCGCTCCACCAGCTCCCACACCCTCCCTTCTCCACCTCCGCGCAGCTTCAAACCATGCCCCCAACTCCCTCTCACCTCCTATTGCGCCTCCTCCCTCCCGCTACGCCCTAACACCCCCACCATCTGCTTGCTCACACATCTGCTCCACCATCATCCACCACCGCCTGCACGCTTCCTCCCCACTTCCATCTGCCACTGCTCCCACCTGCTCCGTCCAACACCCCCTCCTTGTTTCTTGCTTCTCCACGCCAACTCCTCCTACAATCCTTTTCGCTCAATCGCTCCCGCCTTCCATCGAAACCCTACAAAAAAAAATTAAATTAAATTAAATAATAAACAATATAATAATAATATTATATTTGTTTAGATATTTTGATTTAAAAAATAACTATATATTAAAATATATATATATATATAGTTTATAACACCATTAATATTAATAATATTATTAATTAATTAATTAATAATTATTATTATATAAAAAAATATTATTATTTTGAAATAATAAATTTTTTTTTTTTTTAAAAAAAAAAGTTATTTAACATAATACAAAGAAGAAAAAAAAGAAATAGATAGTAATAAAAAAAAGAGAGAGAAATAATATTATTATTTTATTAAAATAATAATTACTTTAAAAAAAAAGAAAGAGATAGGAAGTATTGAAGAAGACAAAATCGAGAAAAAGACAAAGAAGACAAAATGAAGAAAAAAGACAAGTGAATATCTAGCAAAGACTATCCATCATTGGATAAGTCAAGTCAAAGAAAGACGACCAAGTTTAAGAAATACTCATCAAAGAAATCAAAGAAGATCATCCCACCGTCGAAGAAGTCAGAAACCATGGAAGCCGATTTGCGAGAAAAATTAGAAGCCACGTTAAAATGTTATCAAAAAGACAATGAAGAATTGCGAGACATAAATAATAGTTCAGAAATAAGAATTGAATTACAAGAAAGGTACAATGAAATAAAAATCTCTTACCAGGAAAGGCATATAGAAAAATTGTATGCGCAAATTGATGAATTAAAAACCGAAAATAAATTCAATCAGAGGTTAGGAAATCAAGATATAAAGAAGGAAATAAATAATTACGAAGCAGAAATAATATGCTTGAACAAAATCGTTAGCGACAAAGATGAAGAACTAATGCAGTTACGACATAAATTAGAAAGTCAACAATCAGAGGTCGGCCAGTGTCGACAACAGATAAAAGTTCTTCAACAACAAAATGACGACTCTAAAAAGACACATAAGTTAGACATCGCGAAGAGTAATAAAGAATTATCTAACAATGCTGGAGAAATTTTTAGACTAAGAAATCATAACAAGATACTAGTCACAAAAATTAAGAAGTTGAAAAATAGCCGAAAGATAGAAAAATCTATGGACGACATTGAAGGGAAACTTCTAGACAAGCAAGAAGAAAATAGTTGTATCAGAAGTCATAATGAAGATCTTAAGGAACAACTTAAGACATCTGAAGATGATAGAAAATCGCAAGTCGAATTGATTAAGAAGTTTCAAAATGATAATAAGTTTCAAAATGATAATAGGCAGTTAGAAAACAAGTTGGAAAAAATACAGAACAAAAACTTAAATCCTCAAGAGACGAAAATACAACTTCCAACTCAGATCAATGCTCTAAAGGCGACATTCGTAAACGAAAATGACATCGTGAAAGTTCCCTATCGACACCCCAATCATAAAAATCGATATTTGAAAAAGTGGGAAATGTCGAAAGATAATGGTACTAATGTGATCAAATCTCCTAACGACACATCAGTAGGGAATCCCACCAGTCCACAACAAATAAATTTGGGATGGATTGATCCGTCGACATATCAGAAGTTATGTTCGACTCTTAGCAATTCGTATCGACATGTTTCTTCATCTACGACACCACATAAAATGATACAGAAACATTATAAGGCTTTGAGGACAAAGCATTTCTAAGAGAGTGGCAATGCTACGAACATAAAATAAGATAATAATTAAATAATTAATAATTAGGTTAACTAAAGTTAGGTTATGAAATGAGGCATCTCCTCAACATCAAATGCCCAAGCCATATTTAAGGCAGGGCCATCATTGTAACATATCATCTTTTATCCTATCATCTAATATAGTATTCTTACTTATTATCCAATATGAGAGTCGGATTCGACTATTAACTTAGTGAACGGATACATTCACTGCATCTTACCAGGGTCCAAAGCAAGTTAGTTATCGCCCAGGTAGTCGCCTACTCCAGGGGATGAGGCCAGCTGCTATAGTAAAACTCCTCTTGCCTCAGAACCATAAACGCAGGGTGTTAATACGACTTTCTAAAAAGCACACACAAAATGAACAGAAACCAAGGAAATTATTGATTACACACAGTACAATGCAACATTACCTCTGTATAACATATTGCGGGTAACCTTTTGAATTTGGAACGAAGCTCAGGCCGAGGGGATGACCTAAGCACCCTTATTCAACAACGAAACCCCGTATAGCTCTCTCGAAAACACACCATCAAACAGAAGCAATGCTGAATGCAAAATGAAGGGTTTTAGTGATGGTTCTCTTCCCTATGCCTTGATGTGGTTCTCTTCCCTATGTCTTGACATGGTTCTCCATTGCCTACATATTCACATGGTAGCTTTGAATGCGCCCTCTGCCAGACTCCTTTCACATTAACTGTTGACATCCAATAGCCTCGAGTATTGTAAATCCCTCGTTACCACCTTTTAGCAAGGGTATAGGGTTTGGGAACCTTTGATATTTGAACCTTTAAACCATGGTAACAATGAAGGGTCCAGCCTTATGCCTTGTTCGTATGTTTACTCTTTTGACTTAGCGATATTCTTATCATAGGACCGCATCACCTCTTTGTACCTACATCACAGTTTTGAGTGTGAAGGGTGTTAGCTCCGAAGAGCTAAGTAAGACCAAGAAGACCCGAGGGCCCCCTTTCAAAATAATAAGTGTTCACTCTTCATGGGGAACATTATGCAAGTTGCGTTTTCACAATTATGAACATGGAGGATCATTACATCTTTAAAACCAGTCATGGGCATTTGTAATCTAGTACACTTAGGACAATCACCACCTTTAAGGGCCTAGGTTTTACTTGTATTAAGTTATTTTTCTTTTATACTTTCATAAGTCAGCTTGTAGCCCTTGTTACAGTTGTTACACCTTGGGAGTTTCAACTAGGTTGACGATAATAAAGAGTTAATAAAAATTTTAAAATTTTGTTGTTTTTAGGGGTTATTACAAGTGGTATCAGAGCTCCGGCTCAGAAACTTGAGGCCTATGAGCCTGCTGCTGCAAAACTAATAAAAATCTTGTTTCGCTACACATTGGAGCATTGTTAAGAAAACAACAAACATTATGAATGCTGAAAGAGAGGACAATCAACATGGTAATCTAAATTCCATTCCCAGGGAACAGGAAGTAGTAGTAGAACTAAATGATAGTGATGGGGCTGACAAAACCTCCGATTTGCTGAAGACAGTACAGAATCTCCAGGTTGAATTCCGAAATTTCAAGGATGATAATCTCAACGAAAGAAGGGAATAACATGAGTTTAACAAGGCAATATTACAGAAGTTAACCGGGAAGAAGAACCATAAGAAAACCACCCATTCAACAACCAGGAAAGTACCTAAACATCATTACAGAAAGAGAAGCTATAGCCCAAACTTTAGGAAACTTGAGGAATCATCTGAACAGTCGGATTCTTCCAGCTCTCTTGACAATGAATCTGAATATTCTTCTGATTCCTATGTCCCCTTTCATCGCAAGAAAAAGTATAAGGAGGATACCCTTCAAGGAGAATTCAAGAAGATTAAGGTCCCAACCTTTGAAGGAGACCTTGATTCAGGAGAAAAATCCGAAGAGTGGCTGCTAGGAATGAATAAGTATTTCCAGGTACATCACTATACCATCCATATGAAGGCCTACTTGGCCATTTACAACTTAAATGGTAAGGCTGCAAGATGGTGGCAAGATTAAAGGCACACTAAAGACATTAAAGGAGCAGAAGTTGGTTGAAAGGATTTCATGACACGTTTTTCAAGAAAATTACATGTCAGAAAGGTTCTTTGACAGAAAGATTAAAGACTTTGATGAGCTAAAACTAAACTCTCTCACTATGGATGCACTTATTAACAGATTCTTAGAACTGTTACACTATGTACCATATGTGAAAGATGAAAAAGTAAAAATCCAGTAGTTTCTAGGCTTCCTTCCAACGTACTACAGAAACAAAATCGAGTTCGATGCACCTAAGACCCTAGAGATGGCCTTGCATAAGGCCCAACTCTACTACAAACACAATCAACACCGAACTAACCTTCTGAATAAAAGGAAGGACAAAATGAGACCAGCTTTTGACAGCCAAAAGAAAGGGTTCAAACCCCCTCCATACAGAAAGCAGAATAACAGTTTCCCGCCAAATAGATTTTTTCCAAAGACTACGACACAGCCTAACAACTTGGAGCGGATTGTTAACAAGCCCACTTTTGAAAGAGGATTTAGGCCAACCCCTACACCAGGTAAATGATAGGGGTGTCAAGGACCCCATTACTACCGAGACTGTTAGAACAATAAAAATGTAAAGGTCCTCAACAACCTACAAGAAGAATCAACCGTAGAGGACCTAGCAAGAACACCTCGGATATGTGCTCCCTTAGAAGGCAGACAGGCGGACTACCAATCCACCATGGTCGAAATCGAAGGTAAGATTTCGAACATACCTGTATCTATTTTAATTGATCCACGGGCTTGCCGAAGTTATGTTTCTCCTAAAATTGTCGAAACTTGTAATTTGAACAAAGAAAAACATATCAAACCCTGGCTAGTCCAGTTAGCCACCGGTACAAAAAGAAAGATAACTGAGCTAGTTAAAAGTTACCAGTTGAATATGAATGGCTTACAAACTGAAACAGACCTAAATATTCTTCCTTTACGAGCCTCTGACCTACTGATAGGTATGGATTGGCTAGAACAGAATCAGGTGATGTTGGACTATCTAAACAAAAGTTTTACATGCACAGACCAGCATGGAAACCAGAATAAAGTACAAGGTATACCTAGGAAGGTTCTAATCCGCTAGATCTCATCTTTACAGGTAAAGAAATGTGCACGAAAGGGTTGTAAACTTTATGCTGTTAATATCCATAACCTTGAGGCAGAAAAGGAACTTCAGATTGAAGATTTCCCTGTGTTAGCAGAATTTCGAGATGTATTCCCAGATGAGATTCTCGGGTTACCGCCTAAGAGGGGTTTGGAATTTTCAATAGAATTACTACCTCGATCTGTTCCCATCTCAAAGGCACCATACCGAATGAGTACTCCTGAATTAGTAGAGCTAAAAATTCAACTATGAGAGCTGATAGACAAAGGGTACATTCATCCTAGTGTGTCCTTATGGGGAGCACCCATCCTCTTCGTCAATAAGAAGGATGGAACCTTACGGATGTGCATTGATTATAGACAGCTGAATAATTGACAATTAAAAATAGATACCCTCTTCCGAGGATAGATGACCTGTTCGACCAAGTTGGGGGAGCAAAGGTGTTTCCCAAAATTGACTTGCGCTTCAGGTACCATCAGGTAAGAATCCAAGATGAAGACATAAGCAAAATTGCTTTTAGGACACGATACGGACATTATGAATTCGTGGTAATGCCCTTCGGGCTAACAAATGCACCTGCGAATTTTATGTGTATGATGAACAATATTTTTAGTAAGTACTTAGATAAGTTCGTACTAGTGTTCATTGATGACATTCTTATTTACTCTAAGAATGGAGCAAAACATTAGGAACACCTCAAGACCGTCTTGCAAATTTTAAGGGAACATCAACTCTATGCCAAGTTCAACAAATGCGATTTCTATAGAAATCAGATTAAATACCTTGGACACATTATCCGAAAAAGGGATAGTTGTACATCCAGAGAAGATTAAAGCCATCCAAGAGTGGCCGACACCGGCAAATGTCACGGATATTAGATTCTTCTTAGGGATGGCTGGATATTATAAAAAATTCATTGAAAACTTATCTAGAATAGACTGTCCGATGACCTCCCTTCAGAGGAAGGAAAGCAAGTATTTGTGGACAACCAAGTGTGAAGGGAGCTTTCAGAAGCTGAAACAACTACTAACAACTACACCCATATTAAGGATCGTGGATCCAGATGGAGACTTTGTGGTTTGCAATGATGTAAGTAAGGAAGGGCTTGGAGGAGTCCTCCTTCAAAATGACTTCGTAATTTGTTACGAGTCACAAAAACTAAAGGATCATGAAAAGAATTATCCAACCCATGATCTCGAACTAGCTGCCATTATCCATGCACTGAAAATGTGGAGACATTATTTAATGGGAAAGAAATTCCTTCTTAAAATGGATAACATGAGCTTGAAATATCTTTTCGATCAACCTGATTTAAATGCTAGGAAAGCTAGATGGCTAGCATTCCTAAGTGAGTACAACTTTGAGCTGAAACACATCAAGAGGAAGGAAAATAAGATTGTAGACGCGCTAAGCCGCAGAGTTCACTTATTACACAACACCATCGTAAGTCAAACCAATTCTGACCTATTTGATAAAATCAGGGCAACATGCAAAAATGATCACTTTTACACTGAAATAGTGCAGAAAATACAGGAAGACAGACTGTTTGTATAGCGGAAAGACTACAGAATTGACAATACAGGACTACTTTGGTCAAAAGAAAGATTATACGTTCCCGACAGTGGAAATATCAGGTCTGATTTATTAATTGAATTTCACCAGAAACCTTATTCTGGGCATCCAGGAAATCAGAAAATGATATCTTCCGTTAAGAAATTTTATTTTTGGCAAAAACTAAAATATGATATTGCACTGATTATTGCCAAATTCCATGAATGCCAATTGGTAAAGGCTAAACATCAGCATCCCTCAGGGCTGCTGCAACCTTTACCCATTCCAGAATGGAAATGGGAAGTAATCAGCATGGACTTTATCACGGGTCTTCCAAAAAGAAAGAAACATAACAACTCAATTATGGTGGTGGTAGACAAGCTATCTAAATCTATGCATTTTATTCTAGTTAAATCCACTCATAAATCTATAAATATTGCAGATATATTTTTAAAGGAAATTTTCAGGCTGCATGGCATACCTAAGGTCATCATCTCAGACAGAGACACAAAATTTACGAGTAATTTCTGGAGAGCCTTATTTTCTGGCTTAGAAACACAACTACAGTTTAGCACTACTTACCATCCACAAACAGATGGATAAACAGAGTGAGTCATCCAAATCCTTGAGGACATGGTCAGGATGTATGTCATGAACAATCCCAACAAATGGGAGGATTATTTACACTTAGCAGAATTTTCATACAATAATGGCTTTCAACCCTCGGCTAGAATGAGCCCATTTGAAATACTGTATGGCAGGAAATGCAGAACCTCGGTCACCTGGGACATCCCAGTGGATCGACTTATGTTGGGACCAGACCTCCTAAAAGATCTGGAACAACTAGTGGTAAAGGTAAAACAGAACTTGAAGGAGGCATAGGATCGGTAGAAGAGTTATGCAGACAGAAAACAGCAGTACAAGGAATATCAAGTTGGCAAGCACATGTACTTAAAAGTCAAAGTAAAAAGGAGTTCTCTAAGTTTGGGAAAATGCGGCAAATTAGCTCTGCGCTTCTATGGGCCATTTGAAATACTAGCCAAGAGAGGACCAATGGCCTATGAATTGGCTCTACCTGCACATATAAGAGTGCATAATGTTTTCCATATATCCTTAATTAATAAATATGTTTACGATTCTAAACATGTGATTGATTGGTCTTTGTTACAGGTAGAACCCGAAGGGGAATTTGTACCAGAACTACTTCACATACTAAACAGGAGAGAGGTATCACTCAGAAAGCGAACCATCGTTCAGCTGAAGGTGCAGTGGAAACATTTTGAGCCTGAAGAGGCTACTTGGGAGAACGAGACTAAAATGAAAGAGGCCTACCCCTCCTTGTTTCATGGTTTTGGTTCAAGTACCTAACACCGGGACGGTGTTGTTTAAGCGGGGAGGGCTGTAACATCCCGAGAAAAGACTACTCTATTATTTGAATATTATTTTATTTTTACGTTCTAATAAATTTAAAAATGCACGATACGTGCATGAGCCATGGGGGCTCCAAGAACACTAATAGTTGAGTGAGTGTTGAGCTAAGAAGCTATGGAGCACTTCGACTCGAACTAAATAATTGATGTTGAGCTAGAGGCTTTGGAGCATCAAGTGAACTAATGATTATTTTAAAATAATGACTTATTACTATTTTATTCTTTCGAACTGACTGGGGAAACCACTCAAAGAGAAGTTGAGCATGCAAGGATCTAGACAGGTCAATAGCCCCCCAAGTAAAGTCGTAACCATCCAATAGGAGAGTAAAGGTCTAATTTATTAAAGTTAAAGATTTAAAATCAAGAGTGAGGATTAAAATAAAGATATATTAATTAAAAATTAATAAATGAATATGCTAGGTGTCACTTAGAGAACTGAGTGTTGTGAGACCTAAAATATCTAGCAGCCTTGCCCCAAAAATTATAAATAGCAGAGAAGGAAACGTTGCTGAGAACGTTTTTCCAAGTGCACTGAAGAGGGTCCAGTCATGAGTCTGAACACTCAAGCACCAAGGTACTGAAACCTGGTGTGTCCAATAAAGGACTGTCCTGGGAGGACTATATTGTTATTACTGCATGGAAATTGTCATACAGATGGACTCACACCAAATAGGCTGATAAATGAACCTTGTGGACACTCTGCTGTAGCAAATAGAAAATTACCCTAGGTCTGTCTAGGTTCTTTTTATGCTCAGCTTGGCTTAGGGGTGACCGATGGAACGATCCAGGAACGGATTGCGGTCTAAGGTTGGGAGGAATGTGGAAGCTCCTCAGTAAGTTAGTCTGCAGTAAACTTATTGATAAGTACTTTAAATCAATTTTTCTGTTATTTATGACTTAATGCATTATTTCCTTTCTTGTTACTAAGATACGGATGATCTACCTAACCAATACTGTGCAGATCCATTGTTGCAATAAGTGATTTAGCAAATAGTCAAGCTAGGTTTCTTCGTAGGTTCATTTCTGTCAAGATAAATGCGGATTAGCTTTTATATTCCTCTCTTATACAGATCTCTCTAACCTGATATTTTGCAGGGTCCCGTATAATATCATTGATCTTATTAAACGTAAATTCTTTTATAGATCAGTGATCTTACCCTATGTTTTAGTATTAAACCTCTTAGAATTATTGTATGGTATTATTTAGATTACAGATCCGCAGTCAACATCATTTGCCTATTTTTATTTGTTAAGAAAATGTAGATCCGTGAGACTTAAGTCTGCTTAGAATAGATCTCAAACAACTTAATTAACTTTATGAAGGAGTACTGCAAATGCCCTTTGTTTCACAAAATCTTATTGATTTCCAGACTTGTTTAAGGTTATTTCATCTAAATGTAATTTTTTATTATATTTTGTTATTTTTTATTTAGTTATTATGTTTCTCTTAGATGATAAATTTATCGTAGTACTATACCTATTTGGGGAAACATTTTTAGCAGGAACTCTACATCCCAGTAAACATGAATGGAGGACCCTTATACAAAGAGAGAAATTGCTTTCCGAGCAATAAGCCCTAAACTTTGCATGGGATAATAGGTAATTTCACGATTGTAGAATATTATCTTAATACTGCTGTTATTTAGAATTTTTCCCTCTTTTGTAATTGGATCGCATCCCTTAAAATATTTCATGAAAGAAATTACGAGGATTAAAAATATCGATCAGAATTAAAAGGAGGACTTTCGACTCTGAACAAAACATTGGAATCTATTCTATGCAAATCCAAAGGCTTAAGCTATACAATTCCTCAAGAAATGGGTTTCAGGGAAATATGCATAGAAGACCACATTCCTTTAGTTTAGGGCCACACGTCCTTGCCTCCTTTTAAAGAAGGTTTTTAATGCATTTAACCATATCAATATTACATTATGGCATTGTCCAGCTAGAGGCCCGGTTATTTCTTTTTCTCGCAAAGTTAAAGTTCTTTAGAACCCTAAAAATGAAATCAAGAAAAATGAATGTCGATATATATATATATATATATATATTTACACGAAATCACAACATTTGACAATGGAAAGCGATAGACGAATTTACAAATAGGAATAAGAGACATTAAATACTTAATTTTCATAAAGAACTCTAAACAGAACTTTCATCCCTCGTTTGAAGTAGAACTAACTACCAAGAAACTATTTTTTGCATTTACTGACAGAGGGGGTAGACTTAAACATTAGTTAAGACATTTCATATAAACTAGGGTCGCGTTCAGAACTTAGTTATTGCCTTCCCAGTTAGGGTTAGAACTGACCACGATATTAAAACGTTTATAATATTCCAGGCATTACAACAGAAGAACAAAAAAAACGCAGAAACCCTCAGAACAATAAGACCGGCCTAGCCATGTAAGCATCATATCCAACTTAAACATTTGGTAACACTGGACGAATCTACGAGAATATCTTCCAAACATTAACATATAGCCATCAACCAAAAATAAAATTGTTTGACGCCAGCGAAAAAGGCAGCACAACGTGGTCTAACCTCCTTGTGCCTCCCAAGCCACTTTCAAAACTGAAACATTGTTTTCCCATTTTTGCGAAGACTATATTTTATCCAATGATGGGATTGCCCCCAGACCTCAGGTCTTACAAGGGTCCAAAGCAAGTTAGTTATCGCCTAAGTAGTCGCCTACTCCAGGGAATGAGCCCAGCTGCTACAGTAAAACTCCTCCTGCCTCATAACCATAAACGTAGGGTGTTAATACGACTTTCTAAAAAGCACATACAAAATGAACAGAAACCCAGGAAATTACTGATTACACGCAGTACAATGCAACATTACCTCTGTATAACATCTTGCGGGTAACTTTTTGGTTCTGGAACGAAGCTCAGGCCAAGGGGATGACCTGAGCACCCTTATTCAACAACGAAACCCCGTAGAGCTCTCCCGAAAACACACCATCGAACAGAGGCAAAGCTGAATGCCAAATGAAGGGTTTTAGCGATGGTTCTCTTCCCTATGCCTTGACATGGTTCTCTTACCTATGTCTTGACGTGGTTTTCCATTGCATGCGTATTCACATGGTAGCTTTGAATGCGTCCTCTTCCAGAGTCCTTTCACATTAACTGTTGACATCCAATAGCCTCGGGTATTCTAAATCCCTCGTTGCCACCTTGTAGCAAGGGTTTAGGGTTTGGGAACCTTTGATATATGAACCTTTAAACCATGGTAACAATGAAGGGTCCAGCATTATGCCTTGTTCGTATGTTTACTCTTTTGACTTAGGGATATTCTTATCCTAGGACAACATCACCTCTTTGTACTTGCATCACAGTTTTGAGTGCGAGGGGTGTTAGCTCCTAAGAGCTAAGTAAGACCAAGAAGACCCGAGGGCCTCCTTTCAAAATAATAAGTGTTCACTCTTTATGTTGAACATTATGCAAGTTGCATTTTCACAATTATGAACATGGAGGAGGGTTTGTGCACGAAGTTGAGGGACCCCTTAGGTGCAATTCTACACCTAATAATGCATGCTTTTCATCGCTCTTTACAGCATGACATACATGACCATTATTGACAAAATTTTAGGCATATATAGAATTTTTTATGGAGATTCCAAATATATAATTTAAAAAAATAAAATTAGATTTTCTATTTATTTCCTAATTTTCTTGTTTCATCACTCCATTGGTCAAAAAACATAATGTTAGTGTTTATTCCGTAACTTTTCATTTCACAAGCATTTTAAAAACAAATTGTATGCTGCACTAGAAGACACCGACCTCTACATGCTAGAAAAAATCCAAGTCGAAATAACTGTATTAAGACCTTCAAAGGCTGCACCCACATTTTAAGTATCGCTCTCAAGGTTTGATCACTTACATAATTAAAATAAAAATAAAAATTAACATCTAATTTTGGAAAAATAGCACTGAGCTAGTGCTACGGGTTCTATACATGTCTACCAATTTTTGTATCCCAAAACCGTCATTTGGGCATTGAAAGGCTGCACCCACAAAAACATATACCTTATCATTTGCCAAACAAATAAAACGTGACTGCTAGAAAACATGCAATTTGACATAGTTATGTAAATTTTCAATACTTAAAACTTATTTATTCAGAAACGTGACTCAATTTCCTATGTTTCATCTTTTTTACTCGGTTGAAGATATCTTGTGTAAGAATGTAAAAAAAACCAAGTAAGTTGACGGATTCCTGATTTTTCATTTTTTTATTGCATCTAACGCGCCAAAAGTGACCCTCATTAGCTTGCACATGCCTAGGATCATTACATCTTTAAAACCAATCATGGGCATTTGTAATCTAGTACACTTAGGACAATCACCACCTTTAAGGGCCTAGGTATTACTTGTGTTAAGTTATTTTTCTTTTATACTTTCATAAATCAGCTTGTAGCCCTTGTTACAGTTGTTACACCTTGGGAGTTTCACCTAGGTTGATAATAATAAAGAGTTAATAAAAATTTTAAAATTTTGTTGTTTTTAGGGGTTATTATAATTGCCTTCTACCCGAGATTCAATTCCTCCTAGTGGGTCCGTGAACACTTTTTCAAGAGTCCCTTTGGGTGAGTGTCTCCTATTTTAATTTATTAAATAATAATATTATTCATTTATAGTCATCCTTGACCACTTGGTCAAATAATATAAAACTTTACAATAAAAGTTAAAGTAATGATTTTCCTCAAACATAAAATGTCTTAAGTAATAGGTAGGTTACAACAACTTTTCCTTGAAATTGAGTTAGAGTCTTCCATTTAATTTTAGAGACTCTTTTTAATTGAAAATTAAAAGATACAAATGAGTATTAATTAGATCTAGTAATAATTATTATATAAAATTTCATAAATTATTTAGTGGATGGAATGAAATCCATTTATCCCCACAAACTAGCCACCATATTCTTAATACATTAATCTTAATATTATTGTCAACATGTTAACATTAACATTAATAATAATGTTAATATTAACATTAAAATTAATAATAATAATGTTAAGATGAATATTAACATTATTTTAAATTTTAATATAAATATCAATTACATTTTTAAAATTACTCTTAATCTTAAACACATTAATTAATATCACTACAAATATAAAATTATGAAAAATTTATTTATATCTTTATCAAATAATATTAATAAAATATTATAATCTATTTAAACTAATTTCAATTCGCATTCATTTGAATTCATAATTATTTAATTTTATTTTTTAACAATAATATTATATAATTAAATATTTAATTTTAATAATAATTTCTATGTATTGTTTGTATAACATAGTTAACTTATACACTAAAAATTATATTTTGAGAAAATCAAACAAAATATTTATAAATAAAATAATTGTAGCTTTGATTTTTTCATAAGTAAATTGGGGAATGGAATTTTGTCATCATTATGAAAGACGGAGGAAGAGAATTCATTCTTGAGTGCAAATAAGTTTAATAATTAATATTGATTTATGGAGCGTTTTAAATGTTTCACAATTTAAGAATGATATGTTTTATCCAAAATCCCTTTAAAATTTTAAATTTTATGAAAATTTAACGATATAATAATCAAAACTTAATGGTTAAACTTCAAGATTTTCGATAATCTTTTTAACTAAATTGTAAATATAAATGTTTTGGAATTATATAATTTCAATCGATAATCAGCAATATTTTAAAACTGATTTAAGGGCAGATAGTTTAAAAAAAAAGCAACTCAAAACCTTGGTCCATAAAGTAAAAAAGATCAAGATTTCATAAGTGTAGACTAAATTACTCGTACATAATATCTACATGTCCAATGGGTTGAGAGTTGTAATACACTATAAATAAAGCTTTACACTATTTTAGAGGTACTGTTTTATAAAAATTGCAATATGAAATAATCCTTATGTATTGGATTTTCATGCTCTTTTAGATTGATGCATTGACTCACTCTCGGGTCATGGCAGCAATGCATTTAAAAGAAAAAAGATTAATTTGAATCAGTTGCGGTACTTAATATGGATTTATCATTTAGTTTTGCCAAATTTGTCATGGCTCGTATCAATTTAATATGGATTTATCATTTAACTTTTATGAATTTGTCATGGTTTGTATCAATTCTAATTAATAAGAAGAATATTTTATTTATTTATATATTTAATTTTTTCTGATAAAAATTAGAGAGAAATAGAAATTCATTTATTTACTTATAAAATAAATTTAATTTCATAAAAATTGAATAAAATTAAATATTCACTTTTTTATAAAATTTCAAATTAATCTCATTAAAACTGAATTAAATTTTAAAGATGATTTATCTAAAGAAATTATATTTTTATATCCTTTTAAATGTAAAACATGAAAACATATCATTTATGATTTGGTTTGTGAGTAAATTTAAAAAATATTAATAAAATTATTTTAAATAAATGAGATTTTTTTACTTAATATTTAGAAAACAATTTATAAGAAATACCATATTAATTTGAAGTCCAATGATATATATAATTGTGAATGTTTAACACTTCACATTGAACCATACCATCTTGTATTCCATAAATAAAGTTGAAATTGAATTCAATGAAAACAGTTATAAAATCATACAGGATCCCACACACATTTTAAATTTTTTAAATTTTAACACTGAAACTCCTCTTAATATGCTAAATCTAAGAGTCAAAGATATCTAAATTCATTTTAAGCAATTTATTAATTCATAGTTCTATCATCTCAAGAATTTATAGTTCTAACTTATCAAGAATTCATAGTTCTAACATTTAATGACTGTTATTGTTTATGGTGATGTACAGTTGGAAACCTCCATTCTATCTTGCAAGCCATATTAATTAATTAATATGGCTTATATATGTTCATTAACCTATATCAACCACTTTTAAATTATTATTATTATTATTTTCACAACTATATTGTAAACTATCAAACCATATTAATATTAATAATATCCATAATCACACAGAGTTGAATTAACGAAAAAAAAACTTTTTAAAAACCAAGTTATACCATTAATACAATTTGAATTATATAAAACACAAAGATTGAGATTCATATTTTTATTTTAACAAAAAACCTTTCTACTCTTACATATCACAGCCAATGGCTTCACGTCTCTTTTGTGCTCCCGACTCCCTCCACGTCTCTTTTGTGCTTCCCGACGCCCTCCATTGAAAATTCAGAATATTCATTATTAATTCTCACCTCTCACCTCTCCCGCACAACCCTTTGACTAGTAGCTCGCAGTGAACCCGTCCGACGGCCTCCATTGCGAATTCAGAATATTGATTATTAATTCTCACCTTACCATCACAACCCTTTGACCAGTGGCTGGCAGGGAACCCGTCCGAGAGCGTGAGTCTACCTAATCATACCAGGGAGTCTACCTCCCTCGTTCATATAAACAGAGAAAGGGCAATGTAGATTACTCAACCTCCAATCCTCTTTTGCACCGAGCTTCTCTGCCTGCACGCTCCAGTTCCCACTACAGCTCAGCCATTCAATTTTGTGCTGCTCTGCGTGGGCGCCGAGGGGGGAATAGCAAGAGCCAGAACAGCAATATGGCTGAGGGATTGATGAAGGATTTGGAGGCATTCAGGAAGGCTCAGAGGGCAGATGGCCCCGCCACGATCCTCGCTATCGGTACTGCCACTCCTCCCAATGCAGTCGATCAGAGCACTTATCCGGACTACTATTTCAAAATCACCAACAGCGAGCATATGACAGAGCTCAAGGAGAAATTCAGGAGAATGTGTAAGTTCCACATGTGATTTCATGCTTACAATTATATGTGATAACATTGATCAGAAATATGTTTATATGCTTCAATTCGTCTGATGATCTCGCGTGTGTTGCAGGCGACAAGTCGGCAATAAAGAAGAGATACATGTACTTGACGGACGAGATCCTCAAGGAAAATCCCAAAGTCTGCGAGTACATGGCGCCATCGCTGGACGCACGGCAGGACATGGTTGTGGTGGAGGTGCCCAGGCTTGGAAAAGAAGCGGCTGCCAAGGCCATCAAGGAATGGGGGCAGCCCAAGTCGAAGATAACTCATGTTATTTTCTGCACTACCAGTGGAGTGGACATGCCCGGAGCCGACTATCAGCTCACAAAGCTTCTTGGCCTCCGCCCCAGCGTTAAGAGGGTCATGATGTACCAGCAGGGCTGCTTCGCCGGAGGCACCGTTCTCCGCGTGGCTAAAGATCTTGCAGAGAACAATCGGGGAGCTCGAGTTCTGGTGGTCTGCAGTGAAATTACGGCTGTCACATTCCGTGGCCCCTCCGACACTCACCTGGACAGTATGGTCGGCCAAGCTCTCTTCGGCGACGGTGCGTCCGCCCTCATCGTGGGCGCCGATCCCGTCCCTGAAGTGGAGAAGCCCTGTTTCGAGCTGCTGTGGACCGCACAGACAATTCTTCCCGACAGCGACGGAGCCATCGACGGGCACTTGAGAGAGGTCGGCCTCACCTTCCACCTTCTGAAAGACGTTCCTGGGCTCATCTCGAAGAACATCGAAAAGAGTCTGGTGGAGGCTTTCAAGCAGTTCGGAATCTCGGACTGGAACCAATTATTCTGGATCGCCCATCCTGGAGGTCCCGCCATTCTGGATCAGGTGGAGGCCAAGCTGAATCTGGAGCCCAAGAAACTGAGAGCCACGAGGCAAGTACTGAGCGAATACGGAAACATGTCGAGCGCCTGCGTGCACTTCATCTTGGACGAGATGAGAAAGTCCTCTCGAGAAAAAGGGTGTTCGACCACCGGAGAGGGATTGGATGTGGGAGTTCTGTTTGGATTCGGACCGGGACTCACTGTTGAAACAGTCGTCCTAAAGAGCGTTCCCCTACAGTGACCGCCTCGCAAATAAATCATGGTACTCGGTAGCGTAAATATGTGTTCAATTGCAAGCTTCGCAAGGATCAGAAATAAACCCAAATAGTTGATTATTCACGAATGTTTTTTGTAATTTTTTAAAACAGAGTGTCACACAGTACTGATTGATTTTCCAAGCTTTTCTCATAGTAACACTGCTCTTCCAGTTCTCTGGTGACCGAGAGCCTTTGACTTATCAGTTTTTATGTGGAGGAGCATACAAGGTTTTTACAGTATTGATATCGTAAGCACGCTTCCTGTACATTGTGCATACGGCGATGTTTTCTTGGCAAGTAAATGTATCAATTGCATAGAGATTAAAATGCCCATCTAAACTTTCCATGTAACATAATTGGTCGCTTACCCAAACTTTCCATGCACACATTTTTGTCATTTAGAGCCTGTGTAAATGCTCTTCTATAATTGGTATAATTTGAAATTAAAATAAAACCTTAAAGAAATTTTTAATTTAATTTTTTTCATTAAAAAACGTTATATTATATTTAAAGGATGAAATCAAATTTAGTTAGAAGAGCTTCATTACAAAGCTAATCATTTAGAGCATTGTCCTCATTCTCTATTACCTAAAAATGATAAGATTACAATCATTCTTTTCCATGCAAACATTCTCCTTGAAAGCTCATGAATTCATACATTAACCACCTCTATAAGGTCAATTTAGCCAAAAACATTAATTTTTTTTTGTTAAGAGTATCTTTTAATGAAAGAACTCTCTTAAAGTGGGCTTAGATAGTTTGTGGATTTCACATTGAACTCTCTAAAAAATGAGAGGATGAGAGATTATCACATTTAGGTTTTACCTCTTATACAAGTTGTAAGATAAGTAGGTAGAAGTTGGATTCTTTTATGGAGAGTTGATAGTTATCCCAATCAAAGCTTTAAATCTCCTAACACTTGTAAAGGATTTACTCCTTTGTCAATAGTCATCTTCAATAAAATCCACAAATCAAAGAACTATGTTGTATTGTTTGTACCCTACCTAATAACAAATCTACGAAGATGGTAATTTGTGAGATGTTGATGTAAACAACTCACCACAAAACCTATAATCTCCTTAAAGGCTCCATAGGAAATCCCTAAAAATTTTCTTTGTCGATACAAAACACCATAAAGCTCTACCTTTTAAGATTTTTTGAGACCTATTGTTATCTATATATCTATATATAGATACATTTTTTTCCAAAGAAAAAAATCATATATTTGTTATGTTAAAAATGAAATCAAATATATTCATGAGCATGGGAGCTTAGAGCCTCTAAAAAAAAAGTCTTAACCAAAGAAAAATATTTATTTTCTTAGCTAACATAGATAACCAACACTTCCTATATTACAAAACTAGCTTTATACATGGAAAAAACTCTACTTCCTAAACTATTCCCCTATTCAAAAGAGATAGTGTGAGGTGGACCCCCTCCCTATTTTTCTATACTGTAATCGATCCCTCGTGAAGATCCAGAGCCTCCTTGGAAAGTTCCTCAGCTTGTCTATTAAACTCTTTATAAGTGTGAATGACTATCAAAGCTAAATACACAAAACCAAGTTCCCATATGAAATGCAATAAAGGTTGTAGGGATAAATTTGAAGCTAGACATTTCCCAAAAAACCAGTCTACCATGTAAACTTACAGTCACCCCACACATGGAGAGTCCTCAAACCTTTGTTGAGGGAAAAATTTAGTAATATCCACAAAGCAACGAATTCATCTCTTGAATTAGTTCTGAGCCCATCATTTACTTTCAAAGTGAAGAATGATATGGAGAGAGAAAAATAATTTCACATGAACCACATGCAACCGAATACCGTTGACTAGTGTTGTCTAAGAACCCCCACATACATGTTGTTGATGGCAGGCTCAATTAAAAGTTGCTCATATAGAAAATTCGTAATCTTGTATCTTTCTTTAAATGTCACAAAGATCTTGATTGCTATAACAATGGATTCCCATCCTACCCCTAAAAATATCACTCTATTTATGCCCAACCAAAGACCCCAAAACATTTAGCAAGGAAGAGATCAATGATATTGCGTGCTAGGATCCTTCACCCAATCTTCAAAAAATTGAATCAAAAGAAGCATATTATCAACTACCCAAACAATTAACTTCTCTTAAAACATCCTTCCAAACAAGAATAGATAAATAACACAAATGAAAAGGTGATTCATCATTTCTTCTGAGCATTTACATAAAGAGCACCATTCGTTCCTTGACATAGCCTCTTCTAACCATTGTCCCATGTTATAATTTTATTAGAGAGTGCTACCCAACAAAAAATGTGGATCTTTAAAGGGTATGGTAACCAAGGATAATTTTAGAGGCGAAATTTATCCCATGGGCTATTTTTGCATGTCTTTTTCCAAAAAACGATTCGCCAATTTGCATTTTTTGAAGCCCCATTTCGCCCAATTTTGATGTGGTAAACTTTTTCCACTCTAAAATTCGCCAAATTATTATATAAACTATATAAAATCCTTAAAAATTGAAATAATTTTAGAAAAATATCGCCAAATATTTTATAGTTGACATTGTAAGAATTGGTAAGATTCGCCAAGCTTTATACACTTTTAAATAAGTATGGGTTCTTAAAATTATTCCTGATGGTAACTTCCTTATAACCATCCACCACCATGAACACTCTTTAATCATGTCCAACTGAATGAGTGCCTTGTATCCAAGTTTTGTAGTTAGCACTCTATTCCCCTTGTTCCATGTCCAGTTTAACTCATCAACTTCATCCTTAAAAAATACCACACTATGGGATAGCTAAGAAATATAGCCCATCCATTCTGTTATAATTTCCATTGCAAACTCGAATCATAGGTCATTAACCAATTATGGAGCCATCGACCAAGAAACCCCTTATCTTTGATATCCGCCAACTTAGTTAGCCCTTTACTTCTAAATAAATTGTTGATCTATTCCAATAGCTTAAAATTTCTTGTAGCACTTACCCATGAGTCCTCTCCTAGCCACAATCTATCCCCCTCTACCTACTTTCCATTCCACCCATCTACCACGAATAGGACAGGATCTAAGGAGACCCTTCCATGCATTGCATTCCCTTGAGAAGGATTTGTTCTCACTCCGTATCCATTCTTTTGTCGACCCACCTTTAAAATGTTACCTTCTCATTAGTTCCCCCCATAGCCAATTATTAAATAGAAATCTCCAGAAGGATTTTGCGGCAAAAGATTGACCAAAGAGAAAATGATTTTTAATTCCCCATCCACCGAAATCCTTTGGTTTTGCAAAAATATACTATTTCACTAGAGGAATACCCTCTTTTTTATCCTCTCCAGACAAAATAAACCTAAAACACTTCTTCCTCATCCTATTCAAAATGGATTTGGCACATGCACTAAACACAACCAATAAATCGAGATACTCTGCAAAATCGATTTTACAAGCATTAGCCTTCCACCATGAGAAATTCATCCAAAGCACCAACACGAGACTCGATTGTCAATCTTCTTCCATAACCACTCTCAATATGCTACTTTGTTTAATCATTTGTCTTGAGATAATAACCCAAGTATTTTAAACCACCATCTATATGTCCCTTGGGATAAGGGAGAAAATGTCTCATTTCTGCTTCTAGATCGGGACCCAATTCATTAAATAAATAGTGAGACTTTTGTTGATTGATCACCATTCTAGAAGCTAGAAAAAAGAGGTTGAGAATGCCTTTAAATTGCCTCCATTCTCCAATAGAACCATCTCCAAATATTAAAATATTGTTAATGAACAAAAGGTGAGTTAAAGAGATGCCTTCATTCACCTAAATAGTTTTAATTTATCCTTCCCTCTTAGTTGATAATAACAACTTTCTCAAACCCTCAACAACCATAAGGAAGAGGAAGGGAGCCAGCGGATAACCCTGGTGGATTCCTTTGAAAGCTTTGAACAATTCCATGGCGGAACCGTTTATCAACACTACAAAGTTTCCAAAAACACAACCTAAAATCCAATTGATGGAATCCAACCTCATCCCTGTATGCAACAATACCAATCGAAAAAAAGTTCAATTTATCCTATCATAGGATTTAGAAAGATCAATCTTCAGGACAACACCAGGGATCCTTTTCAATTTTAGGGAATGCAGGCCTTCCTATGCTATTCCTACCGCATCCAAGATCTGATAATTGAACATAAAACCAAATTGCTCTTCTCGGATTACCTTGGATAGGAAAAATCTCAGCCTAGTATTACATATAATTCGTTCAATAAGCTTGAAGACAATATTGCAAGTACACAATGCAATAGATCTGAAATCCTTGAAATATCTAAGTTCCTTCTTTTTCAGGACTGCGGTAATGAAAGTACAAATGAAGTGGCTCACAACACTTTCCCGAAAAAACAAGATTCCTCCACAAGCTTAACCGGATCATTAGACAACAAGTTGAAAAACCCCAAATAGAACTCAATTGTCCATCCATTCAAACTGTGGCTTTTGGAATTTTTAAAATCCTCAAGCATCGATTTGATTTCTTCCTCGGTGACCACTTTTTACAAAATGTCATTCATTTCGTTATTAAAAAAACAAGGGAAATTCCTAATTAGTTGCAACTACTTTGTGATATGCGCCTGCTTCAATTCTTTAAATAAATATTGAAAGTAATATTTCCTAGCCATTGATAGATTTTTTAGAGGAAGAGACTTTAGTACTCTCCTTAGAATACAACTCCCAAATTGTATTGACCGCTTCCCTATAGGCCGCATATTTGTGAATTTTTTTTTATTGATTGTCTGCAACCTCTAACCAAGTTGTATGACTCTTGAGACTCCATGTTTGTTTCTCAATGGCCAAGAAACATTTTTTTCTCACCTCCAAAGACTTCCTATAGCTCTTCTCTTAGAAAGTATCCTTTATCGTTTTATGCAAATAATCCTTAAATCCGATCTTCTACTGACTCTAGCTCATCCTGTCGCTCTTTCCTCTTCCTCTTATCCTAATCCCCAACTATTTTCTTCATATTTTTGAGGTTATCAACAGGGAAAATTTTAGGAATCCCCCATAAATTTATATGTATAATAAATGGGTGAATCCCCATGATACATGGGAAAATGTGAAGGTTATTTTATCAATAATATAATATGTATATATAATGTTTTGGTGACTCTTTCACAAAATTATATAACTTTTCAAAATATAGGCAAATCTTTCACAGAATTATAAAATATTGTAAAATCATGACAAATCTTTCAAAAAAATTGTAAATCCTTATAAAAGTCTTGGCGAATCTTTCACATAATTATAAAATATTGTAAAATATTGGCAAATCTTTCACTGAATTATAAAACCTTGTAAATTCTTTGCATTTAAAATTTGACTTAATAAAATTATTTAAATGATTTTGTATTCATTTTTTATTTGTCACGTACTCTTTCACTAGAATACCTTGTAAAAACAATCCAAGCTAACTTGCTAACTTTACTCATCACAACTACTTGTATGCTACTAAGTTCAAAACTCCTTAGAGTTAAAGTGTAGAAATGCTTTCTTAAATGTTTGCAATATACATTTGAGCACTTGATAAAAGTGTGAAACTCTTTTAGCCTACTACACTAAGTGTACATTCAATTTTCACAAATTATGTGGGATATAACCACCCCCCTCAATAAAAAAATATAACTAGTTGTTTGTACAAATAGCTAAAATAGTAGGTTTGACAATCTCTACCTGTAATGTACCTTTTCAGGAAAATAGGCACACCAGAAAAAAATTACAAAAACTAGCTGGATAGTTTCATACTTTCTTCAAACAACACTAAACCTTCCCAAATCTTCCAAAACCTTCTAAAAACTCTCCACTCACACCCAACTTCAACAACTCCACATTCTCTGGGTGCATCATGCTTGGGTAGGCTACTTTGGCTAAACCAAAGGCTTCAAGGAAATATCCCCAGGACTTATGTGGAACCAAATGGATTATGGTGCAAATCTAGAATTGGATAGCCTACAAAATACCCCAACCATCTATGACAACAATTATACTAACAATAGGATTGAATTTGGTTAATTTTGGGAGCTACGAGGAAAATTGGGGTTTCAGGACAACTCAACTAGGAGAATTCCAAGTGATCCAAAATGACTGAAGAGGGTCACAAATTTTTGAAACAGGGCTTGGGATGGGTTCACCTAACTCTCACCAACCTACAACAACTCACAAAATGAAATATGGATACGTGGAAGACAATTTATTACATCAATTCTGAAGACTAGCTAGATTTGACAACACAACGAGCATAGGGATAAAAGTCCACTAAAAAGAAAATTGAAAAAATTGTAGGACATGAAACAACTTGATATCATTAAATTGCATAAGGGACCATATACATCACATGGATATAAGTACAACAAAAATATCCATGAAATCACTATCTTCACTCAATATCATAGACAATTACTAAACATCGCAAAATGCTCACTAAATTCACTCGATGTCTTCAAGACTGATAGAACTAGAACTAAATTTCTTGGAAGAGAATTGGACCTGCAATTTTCCTCAGTGATAAAGGCTGAATTCCATCCTCCTCATGTTCTAGTTGAATCCTCAACTAGAATGATGAACAGAAAGGGCACATCTCTCAAGTATTGAGAAGATCAGATATCTCAATGCAATAATCACACTAAAATAGATATCAATGACGCGTGCACTCATCCTCCTTTAATAATTGATTTGGATTCTAAGATACACTGCATGTGGACAAATAATTTCATCTAATGCGCCCTCATTGGATAAATTGGGACTTGCAGGTTTATCTCACTTTTTTCTTGCTTTCTTTTCTTTCTTGCTTTAGTTTGCTTTCTTGATTTTGGAAACTCCTTCTTTTCATTGATTTTCTTCTGCTTTCCTACTTTTCTAGTGCTTTCCTTCTTTTCTGCTACTTTCTGGATTTCTGTGCTTTCCTGCTCCTTTGTTGCTTTCTGCTTTTCTGTGCTTTCCTTCTTTTCTGCCGCCTTCCATCTTTTTTGTTGCTTTCTTGATTTTTACTGCTTTTCTTTTGGATTTATTTTTTGGAAGGAAAATCATTGGGTCCACCTAATATCCTATGTGTGTTCCTAGGCCACCCTATAGTTTGTTAAAATATCAGATGCAGGTCTTGCGCCTCATGATAGATCATTGTAGGCAGATGTAGATTTCATTAAACCTGAAGAAGTGCATTTTCTGCACGCCATTTGGTACATTTCTAGGGCATGTTGTGTGCAAGGAATTTATGTTAGTCGACTCGGCTAAGATTGCAGTCATAGTTAATCTACCAGACCCAAGCCATATTTAAGGTAGGGACATCATTGTAACATATCATCTTTTATCCTATCATCTAATATATTATTCTTACTTATTATCCAATATGAGAGTCCGATTCGACTATTAACTTAGTCAACGGATTCATTCACTGCATCTTACCAGGGTGCAAAGCAAGTTAGTTATCACCCAGGTAGTCGCCTACTCCAGGGGATGAGCCCAGCTGCTATAGTAAAACTCCTCTTGCCTCAGAACCATAAACGCAGGGTGTTAATACGACTTTCTAAAAAGCACACACAAAATGAACAGAAACCAAGGAAATTACTGATTACACACAGTACAATGCAACATTACCTCTGTATAACATCTTGCGGGTAACCTTTTGGCTTTGGAACGAAGCTCAGGCCGAGGGGATGACCTAAGCACCCTTATTCAACAACGAAACCCCGTATAGCTCTCTCGAAAACACACCATCAAACAGAAGCAAAGATGAATGCCAAATGAAGGGTTTTAGCGATGGTTCTCTTCCCTATGCCTTGATGTGGTTCTCTTCCCTATGTCTTGACATGGTTCTCCATTGCACATGGTAGCTTTGAATGCGCCCTCTACCAGACTCCTTTCACATTAACTGTTCACATCCAATAGCCTCGGGTATTGTAAATCCCTCGTTAGCACCTTTTAGCAAGGGTATAGGGTTTGGGAACCTTTGATATTTGAACCTTTAAACCATGGTAACAATGAAGGGTCCAGCCTTATGCCTTGTACGTATGTTTACTCTTTTGACTTAGTGATATTCTTATCATAGGACCGCATCACCTCTTTGTACCTACATCACAGTTTTGAGTGTGAGGGGTGTTAGCTCCGAAGAGATAAGTAAGACCAAGAAGACCCGAGGACCCCCTTTCAAAATAATAAGTGTTCACTCTTCATGGGGAACATTATGCAAGTTGCGTTTTCACAATTATGAACATGGAGGATCATTACATCTTTAAAACCAGTCATGGGCATTTGTAATCTAGTATACTTAGGACAATCACCACCTTTAAGGGCCTAGGTTTTACTTGTGTTAAGTTATTTTCTTTTATACTTTCATAAGTGATCTTGTAGCCCTTGTTACAGTTGTTACACCTTGGGAGTTTCAACTAGGTTGACGATAATAAAGAGTTAATAAAAATTTTAAAATTTTGTTGTTTTTAGGGGTTATTACAAGTGGTATCAGAGCTCCGGCTCAGAAACTTGAGGCCTATGAGCCTACTGCTGCAAAACTAATAAAAATCTTGTTTCACTACACATTGGAGCATTGTTAAGAAAACAACAAACATTATGAATGCTGAAAGAGAGGACAGTCAACATGGTAATCTAAATTCCATTCCCAGGGAACAGGAAATAGTAGTAGAACTAAATGATAGTGATGGGGCTGACAAAACCTCCGATTTGCTGAAGACAGTACAGAATCTCCAGGTTGAATTCCGAAATTTCAAGGATGATAATCTCAACGAAAGAAGGGAATAACATGAGTTTAACAAGGCAATATTACAGAAGTTAACCGGGAAGAAGAACCATAAGAAAACCACCCATTCAACAACCAGGAAAGTACTTAAACATCATTACAGAGAGAGAAGCTATAGCCCAAACTTTAGGAAACTTGAGGAATCATCTGAACAGTTGGATTCTTCCAGCTCTCTTGACAATGAATCTGAATATTCTTCCGATTCCTATGTCCCCTTTCATCGCAAGAAAAAGTATAAGGAGGATACCCTTCAAGGAGATTTCAAGAAGATTAAGGTCCCAACCTTTGAAGGAGACCTTGATTCAGGAGAAAAATCCGAAGAGTGGCTGCTAGGAATGAATAAGTATTTCCAGGTACATCACTATACCATCCATATGAAGGCCTACTTGGCCATTTACAACTTAAATGGTAAGGCTGCAAGATGGTGGCAAGATTAAAGGCACACTAAAGACATTAAAAGAGCAGAAGTTGGTTGAAAGGATTTCATGACACGTTTTTCAAGAAAAGTACATGTCAGAAAGGTTCTTCGACAGAAAGATTAAAGACTTTGATGAGCTAAAACTAAACTGTCTCACTATGGATGCACTTATTAACAGATTCTTAGAACTGTTACACTATGTACCATATGTGAAAGATGAAAAGGTAAAAATCCAGCAGTTTCTAGGCTGCCTTCCAACGTACTATAGAAACAAAATCGAGTTTGATGCACCTAAGACCCTAGAGATGGCCTTGCGTAAGGCCCAACTCTACTATGAACACAATCAGCACCGAACTAACCTTCTGAATAAAAGGAAGGACAAAATGAGACCAGCTTTTGACAGCCAAAAGAAAGGGTTCAAACCCCCTCCATACAGAAAGCAGAATAACAGTTTCCCGCCAAATAGATTTTTTCCAAAGACTGCGACGTAGCCTAACAACTTGGAGCGGATTGTTAACAAGCCCGCTTTTGAAAGAGGATTTAGGCCAACCCCTATACCAGGTAAATGTTGGGGGTGTCAAGGACCCCATTACTACCGATACTGTTAGAACAATAAAAATGTAAAGGTCCTCAACAACCTACAAGAAGAATCAATCGTAGAGGACCTAGCAAGAACACCTCGGATATGTGCTCCCTTAGAAGGCAGACAGGCGGACTACCAATCCACCATGGTCGAAATCGAAGGTAAGATTTCGAACATACCTGTATCTATTTTAATTGATCCAAGGGCTTGCCTAAGTTATGTTTCTCCTAAAATTGTCGAAACTTGTAATTTGAACAAAGAAAAACATATCAAACCCTGGCTAGTCTAGTTAGCCACCGGTACAAAAAGAAAGATAACTGAGCTAGTTAAAAGTTACCAGTTGAATATGAATGGCTTACAAACTGAAACAGACCTAAATATTCTGCCTTTACGAGCCTCTAACCTACTGATAGGTATGGATTGGATAGAACAGCATCAGGTGATGTTGGACTGTCTAAACAAAAGTTTTACATGCACAGACCAGCATGGAAACCAGAATAAAGTACAAGGTATACCTAGGAAGGTTCTAATCCGCCAGATCTCATCTTTACAGGTAAAGAAATGTGCACGAAAGGGTTGTAAACTTTATGCTGTTAATATCCATAACCTTGAGGTAGAAAAGGAACTTCAGATTGAAGATTTCCCTGTGTTAGCAGAATTTCGAGATGTATTCCCAGATGAGATTCTCGGGTTACCGCCTAAGAGGGATTTGGACTTTTCAATAGAATTACTACCTCGATCTGTTCCCATCTCAAAGGCACCATACCGGATGACTACTCCTGAATTAGTAGAGCTAAAAATTCAAGTATGAGAGCTGATAGACAAAGGGTACATTCGCCCTAGTGTGTCCTTATGGGGAGCACCCATCCTCTTCGTCAATAAGAAGGATGGAACCTTACGGATGTGCATTGATTATAGACAGCTGAATAAATTGACAATTAAAAATAGATACCCTCTTCCGAGGATAGATGACCTGTTCGACCAAGTTGGGGGAGCAAAGGTGTTTTCCAAAATTGACTTGCGCTTCGGGTACCATCAGGTAAGAATCCAAGATGAAGACATAAGCAAAATCGCTTTTAAGACACGATACGGACATTATGAATTCGTGGTAATGCCCTTCGGGCTAACAAATGCACCCACGAATTTTATGTGTATGATGAACAATATTTTTAGTAAGTACTTAGATAAGTTCGTACTAGTGTTCATTAATGACATTCTTATTTACTCTAAGAATGGAGCAAAAAATTAGGAACACCTCAAGACCGTCTTGCAAATTTTAAGGGAACATCAACTCTATGCCAAGTTCAGCAAATGCGATTTCTATAGAAATCAGATTAAATACCTTGGACACATTATCTCTGAAAAAGGGATAGTTGTAGATCCAGAGAAGATTAAAGCCATCCAAGAGTGGCCGACAGTGGAAAATGTCACGGATATTAGATTCTTCTTAGGGATGGCTGGATATTATCGGAAATTCATTGAAAACTTATCTAGAATAGACTGTTCGATGACCTCCCTTCAGAGGAAGGAAAGCAAGTATTTGTGGACAACCAAGTGTGAAGGGAGCTTTCAGAAGCTGAAACAACTACTAACAACTACACCCATATTAAGGATCGTGGATCCAGATGGAGACTTTGTGGTTTCCAATGATGCAAGTAAGGAAGGGCTTGGAGGAGTCCTCCTTCAAAATGACTTCGTAATTTGTTACGAGTCACAAACACTAAAGGATCATGAAAAGAATTATCCAACCCATGATCTCGAACTAGCTGCCACTATCCATGCACTGAAAATGTGGAGACATTATTTAATGGGAAATAAATTCCTTCTTAAAACGGATAACATGAGCTTGAAATATCTTTTCGATCAACCTGATTTAAATGCTAGGAAAGCTAGATGGCTAGCATTCCTAAGTGAGTACAACTTTGAGCTGAAACACATCAAGGGGAAGGAAAATAAGATTGTAGACGCGCTAAGCCGCAGAGTTCACTTATTACACAACACCACCGTAAGTCAAACCAATTCTGACCTATTTGATAGAATCAGGGCAACATGCAAAAATGATCACTTTTACACTCAAATAGTGCAGAAAATACAGGAAGACAGACTGTTTGTACAGCGGAAAGACTACAGAATTGACAATATAGGACTACTTTGGTCAAAAGACAGATTATACGTTCCCGACAGTGGAAATATCAGGTCTGCTTTATTAATTGAATTTCACCAGAAACCTTATTCTGGGCATCCAGGAAATCAGAAAATGATATCTTCCGTTAAGAAATTTTATTTTTGGCAAAAACTAAAATATGATATTGCACTGATTATCGCCAAATGCCATGAATGCCAATTGGTAAAGGCTAAACATCAGCATCCCTCAGGGCTGCTGCAACTTTTACCCATTCCAGAATGGAAATGGGAAGTAATCAGCATGGACTTTATCACGGGTCTGCCAAAAAGAAAGAAACATAACAACTCAATTATGGTGGTGGTACACAAGCTATCTAAATCTATGCATTTTATTCTAGTTAAATCCACTCATAAATCTATAAATATTGCAGATATATTTTTAAAGGAAATTTTCAGGCTGCATGGCATACCTAAGGTCATCATCTCAGACAGAGACACAAAATTTACGAGTAATTTCTGGAGAGCCTTATTTTCTGGCTTAGAAACACAACTACAGTTTAGCACTGCTTACCATCCACAAACAGATGGATAAACAGAGTGAGTCATCCAAATCCTTGAGGACATGCTCAGGATGTATGTCATGAACAATCCCAACAAATGGGAGGATTATTTACACTTAGCAAAATTTTCATACAATAATGGCTTTCAACCCTCGGCTAGAATGAGCCCGTTTGAAATACTGTATGGCAGAAAATGCAGAACCCCGGTCACCTGGGACATCCCAGTCGATCGAATTATGTTGGGACCAGACCTCCTAAAAGATCTGGAACAACTAGTGGTAAAGGTAAAACAGAACTTGAAGGAGGCATAGGATCGGTAGAAGAGTTATGCAGACAGAAAATGGCAGTACAAGGAATATTAAGTTGGCAAGCACATGTACTTAAAATTCAAAGTAAAAAGGAGTTCTCTAAGTTTGGGAAAATGCGGAAAATTAGCTCTGCGCTTCTATGGGCCATTCGAAATACTGGCCAAGAGAGGACCAATGGCCTATGAATTGGCTCTACCTGCACATATAAGAGTGCATAATGTTTTCCATATATCCTTAATTAATAAATATGTTTACGATTCTAAACATGTGATTGATTGGTCTTTGTTACAAGTAGAACCCGAAGGGGAATTTGTACCAGAACTACTTCACATACTGGACAGGAGAGAGGTATCACTCAAAAAGCGAACCATCGTTCAGCTGAAGGTGTAGTGGAAACATTTTGAGCCTGAAGAGGCTACTTGGGAGAACGAGACTGAAATGAAAGAGGCCTACACCTCCTTGTTTCATGGTTTTGGTTCAAGTACCTAACACCGGGACGGTGTTGTTTAAGCGGGGAGGGCTGTAACATCCCGAGAAAAGACTACTCTATTATTTGAATATTATTTTATTTTTACGTTCTAATAAATTTGACAATGCACGATACGTGCATGAGCCATGGGGGCTCCAAGAACACTAATAGTTGAGTGAGTGTTGAGCTAAGAAGCTATGGAGCACTTCGACTCGAACTAAATAACTGATGTTGAGCTAGAGGCTTTGGAGCATCAAGTGAACTAATGATTATTTTAAAATAATGACTTATTACTATTTTATTCTTTCGAACTGACTGGGGAAACCACTCAAAGAGAAGTTGAGCATGCAAGGATCTAGATAGGTCAATAGCCCCCCAAGTAAAGTCGTAACCATCCAATAGGAGAGTAAAGGTCTAATTTATTAAAGTTAAAGATTTAAAATCAAGAGTGAGGATTAAAATAAATATATATTAATTAAAAATTAATAAATGAATATGCTAGGTGTCAGTTAGAGAACTGAGTGTTGTCAGACCTAAAATATCTAGCAGCCTTGCCCCAAAAATTATAAATAGCAGAGAAGGAAACGTTGCTAAGAACGTTTTTCCAAGTGCACTAAAGAGGGTCCAGTCATGAGTCTGAACACTCAAGCACCAAGGTACTGAAACCTGGTGTGTCCAATAAAGGACTGTCCTGGGAGAACTATATTGTTATTACTGCATGGAAATTGTCATACAGATGGACTCACACCAAATAGGCTGATAAATGAACCTTGTGGACACTCTGCTGTAGCAAATAGAAAATTACCCTAGGTCTGTCTAGGTTCTTTTTATGCTCAGCTTGGCTTAGGGGTGACCGATGGAACGATCCAGGAACGGATTGCGGTCTAAGGTTGGGAGGAATGTGGAAGCTCCTCAGTAAGTTAGTCTGCAGTAAACTTATTGATAAGTACTTTAAATCAATTTTTCTGTTATTTATGACTTAATGCATTATTTCCTTTCTTGTTACTAAGATACGGATGATCTACCTAACCAATACTGTGCAGATCCATTGTTGCAATAAGTGATTTAGCAAATAGTCAAGCTAGGTTTCTTCGTAGGTTCATTTCTGTCAAGATAAATGCGGATTAGCTTTTATATTCCTCTCTTATACAGATCTCTCTAACCTGATATTTTGCAGGGTCCCGTATAATATCATTGATCTTATTAAACGTAAATTCTTTTATAGATCAGTGATCTTACCCTATGTTTTAGTATTAAACCTCTTAGAATTATTGTATGGTATTATTTAGATTACAGATCCGCAGTCAACATCATTTGCCTATTTTTATTTGTTAAGAAAATGTAGATCCGTGAGACTTAAGTCTGCTTAGAATAGATCTCAAACAACTTAATTAACTTTATGAAGGAGTACTGCAAATGCCCTTTGTTTCACAAAATCTTATTGATTTCCAGACTTGTTTAAGGTTATTTCATCTAAATGTAATTTTTTATTATATTTTGTTATTTTTTATTTAGTTATTATGTTTCTCTTAAATGATAAATTTATCGTAGTACTATACCTATTTGGGGAAACATTTTTAGCAGGAACTCTACATCCCAGTAAACATGAATGGAGGACCCTTATACAAAGAGAGAAATTGCTTTCCGAGCAATAAGCCCTAGACTTTGCATGGGATAATAGGTAATTTCACGATTGTAGAATATTATCTTAATACTGCTGTTATTTAGAATTTTTCCCTCCTTTGTAATTGGATCGCATCCCTTAAAATATTTCATGAAAGAAATTACCAGCATTAAAAATATCTATCAGAATTAAAAGGAGGACTTTCGACTCTGAACAAAACATTGGAATCTATTCTATGCAAATCCAAAGGCTTAAGCTATACAATTCCTCAAGAAATGGATTTCAGGGAAATATGCATAGAAGACCACATTCCTTTAGTTTAGGGCCACACGTCCTTGCCTCCTTTTAAAGAAGGTTTTTAATGCATTTAACCATATCAATATTACATTATGGCAATCAATTGTCCATCGAGAGGCCCGGTTATTTCTTTTTCTCGCAAAGTTAAAGTTCTTTAGAACCCTAAAAATGAAATCAAGAAAAATGAATGTCGATATATATATATATATATATATTTACACGAAATCACAACATTTGACAATGGAAAGCGATAGACGAATTTACAAATAGGAATAAGAGACATTAAATACTTAATTTTCATAAAGAACTCTAAACAGAACTTTCATCCCTCGTTTGAAGTAGAACTAACTACCAAGAAACTATTTTTTGCATTTACTGACAGAGGGGGTAGACTTAAACATTAGTTAAGACATTTCATATAAACTAGGGTCGCGTTCAGAACTTAGTTATTTCCTTCCCAGTTAGGGTTAGAACTGACCACGATATTAAAACGTTTATAATATTCCAGGCATTACAACAGAAGAACAAAAAAAACGCAGAAACCCTCAGAACAATAAGACCGGCCTAGCCATGTAAGCATCATATCCAACTTAAACATTTGGTAACACTGGACGAATCGACGCGAATATCTTCCAAACATTAACATATAGCCATCAACCAAAAATAAAATTGTTTGACGCCAGCGAAAAAGGCAGCACAACGTGGTCTAACCTCCTTGTGCCTCCCAAGCCACTTTCAAAACTCAAACATTGTTTTCCCATTTTTGCGAAGACTATATTTTATCCAATGATGGGATTGCCCCCAGACCTCAGGTCTTATAACGGTCCAAAGCAAGTTAGTTATCGCCTAAGTAGTCGCCTACTCCAGGGAATGAGCCCAGCTGCTACAGTAAAACTCCTCCTGCCTCATAACCATAAACGTAGGGTGTTAATACGACTTTCTAAAAAGCACATACAAAATGAACAGAAACCAAGGAAATTACTGATTACACGCAGTACAATGCAACATTACCTCTGTATAACATCTTGCGGGTAACTTTTTGGTTCTGGAACGAAGCTCAGGCCAAGGGGATGACCTGAGCACCCTTATTCAACAACGAAACCCCGTAGAGCTCTCCCGAAAACACACCATCCAACAGAGGCAAAGCTGAATGCCAAATGAAGGGTTTTAGCGATGGTTCTCTTCCCTATGCCTTGACATGGTTCTCTTACCTATGTCTTGACGTGGTTTTCCATTGCATGCGTATTCACATGGTAGCTTTGAATGCGTCCTCTACCACAGTCCTTTCACATTAACTGTTGACATCCAATAGCCTCGGGTATTCTAAATCCCTCGTTGCCACCTTGTAGCAAGGGTTTAGGGTTTGGGAACCTTTGATATATGAACCTTTAAACCATGGTAACAATGAAGGGTCCAGCATTATGCCTTGTTCGTATGTTTACTCTTTTGACTTAGGGATATTCTTATCCTAGGACAACATCACCTCTTTGTACTTGCATCACAGTTTTGAGTGCGAGGGGTGTTAGCTCCTAAGAGCTAAGTAAGACCAAGAAGACCCGAGGGCCCCCTTTCAAAATAATAAGTGTTCACTCTTTATGTTGAACATTATGCAAGTTGCATTTTCACAATTATGAACATGGAGGAGCGTTTGTGCACGAAGTTGAGGGACCCCTTAGGTGCAATTCTACACCTAATAATGCATGCTTTTCATTGCTCTTTACAGCATGACATACATGACCATTATTGACAAAATTTTAGGCATATATAGAATTTTTTATGGAGATTCCAAATATATAATTTAAAAAAATAAAATTAGATTTTCTATTTATTTCCTAATTTTCTTGTTTCATCACTCCATTGGTCAAAAAACATAATGTTAGTGTTTATTCCGTAACTTTTCATTTCACAAGCATTTTAAAAACAAATTGTATGCTGCACTAGAAGACACCGACCTCTACATGCTAGAAAAAATCCAAGTCGAAATAACTGTATTAAGACCTTCAAAGGCTGCACCCACATTTTACGTATCGCTCTCAAGGTTTGATCACTTACATAATTAAAATAAAAATAAAAATTAACATCTAATTTTGGAAAAATAGCGCTGCGCTAGTGCTACGGGTTCTATACATGTCTACCAATTTTTGTATCCCGAAACCGTCATTTGGGCATTGAAAGGCTGCACCCACAAAAACATATACCTTATCATTTGCCAAACAAATAAAACGTGACTGCTAGAAAACATGCAATTTGACATAGTTATGTAAATTTTCAATACTTAAAACTTATTTATTCAGAAACGTGACTCAATTTCCTATGTTTCATCTTTTTTACTCGGTTGAAGATATCTTGTGTAAGAATGTAAAAAAAACCAAGTAAGTTGACGGATTCCTGATTTTTCATTTTTTTATTGCATCTAACGCGCCAAAAGTGACCCTCATTAGCTTGCACATGCCTAGGATCATTACATCTTTAAAACCAATCATGGGCATTTGTAATCTAGTACACTTAGGACAATCACCACCTTTAAGGGCCTAGGTATTACTTGTGTTAAGTTATTTTTCTTTTATACTTTCATAAATCAGCTTGTAGCCCTTGTTACACTTGTTACACCTTGGGAGTTTCACCTAGGTTGATAATAATAAAGAGTTAATAAAAATTTTAAAATTTTGTTGTTTTTAGGGGTTATTATAATTGCCTTCTACCCCAGATTCAATTCCTCCTAGTGGGTCCGTGAACACTTTTTCAAGAGTCCCTTTGGGTGAGTGTCTCCTATTTTAATTTATTAAATAATAATATTATTCATTTATAGTCATCCTTGACCACTTGGTCAAATAATATAAAACTTTACAATAAAAGTTAAATTAATGATTTTCCTCAAACATAAAATGTCTTAAGTAATAGTTAGGTTACAACAACTTTTCCTTGAAATTGAGTTAGAGTCTTCCATTTAATTTTAGAGACTCTTTTTAATTGAAAATTAAAAGATACAAATGAGTATTAATTAGATCTAGTAATAATTATTATATAAAATTTCATAAATTATTTAGTGGATGGAATGAAATCCATTTATCCCCACAAACTAGCCACCATATTCTTAACACATTAATCTTAATATTATTGTCAACATGTTAACATTAACATTAATAATAATGTTAATATTAATATTAAAATTAATAATAATAATGTTAAGATGAATATTAACATTATTTTAAATTTTAATATAAATATCAATTACATTTTTAAAATTACTCTTAATCTTAAACACATTAATTAATATCACTACAAATATAAAATTATGAAAAATTTATTTATATCTTTATCAAATAATATTAATAAAATATTATAATCTATTTAAACTAATTTCAATTCGCATTCATTTGAATTCATAATCATTTAATTTTATTTTTTAACAATAATATTATATAATTAAATATTTAATTTTAATAATAATTTCTATGTATTGTTTGTATAACATAGTTAACTTATACACTAAAAATTATATTTTGAGAAAATCAAACAAAATATTTATAAATAAAATAATTGTAGCTTTGATTTTTTCATAAGTAAATTGGGGAATGGAATTTTGTCATCATTATGAAAGACGGAGGAAGAGAATTCATTCTTGAGTACAAATAAGTTTAATAATTAATATTGATTTATGGAGCGTTTTAAATGTTTCACAATTTAAGAATGATATGTTTTTATCCAAAATCCCTTTAAAATTTTAAATTTTTTGAAAATTTAGCGATATAATAATCAAAACTTAATGGTTAAACTTCAAGATTTTCGATAATCTTTTTAACTAAATTGTAAATATAAATGGTTTGGAATTATATAATTTCAATCGATAATCAGCAATATTTTAAAACTGATTTAAGGGCAGATAGTTTAAAAAAAAAGCAACTCAAAACCTTGGTCCATAAAGTAAAAAAGATCAAGATTTCATAAGTGTAGACTAAATTACTCGTACATAATATCTACATGTCCAATGGGTTGAGAGTTGTAATACACTATAAATAAAGCTTTACACTATTTTAGAGGTACTGTTTTATAAAAATTGCAATATGAAATAATCCTTATGTATTGGATTTTCATGCTCTTTTAGATTGATGCACTGACTCACTTTCGGGCCATGGCAGCAATGCATTTAAAAGAAAAAAGATTAATTTGAATCAATTGCGGTATTTAATATGGATTTATCATTTAGTTTTGCCGAATTTGTCATAGCTCGTATCAATTTAATATGGATTTATCATTTAACTTTTATGAATTTGTCATGGTTCATATCAATTCTAATTAATAAGAAGAATATTTTATTTATTTATATATTTAATTTTTTCTGATAAAACTTAGAGAGAAATAGAAATTCATTTATTTACTTATAAAATAAATTTAATTTCATAAAAATTGAATAAAATTAAATATTCACTTTTTTATAAAATTTCAAATTAATCTCATTAAAACTGAATTAAATTTTAAAGATGATTTATCTAAAGAAATTATATTTTTATATCCTTTTAAATGTAAAACATGAAAACATATCATTTATGATTTGGTTTGTGAGTAAATTTAAAAAATATTAATAAAATTATTTTAAATAAATGAGATTTTTTTACTTAATATTTAGAAAACAATTTATAAGAAATACCATATTAATTTGAAGTCCAATGATATATATAACTGTGAATGTTTAACACTTCACATTGAACCATACCATCTTGTATTCCATAAATAAAGTTGAAATTGAATTCAATGAAAACAGTTATAAAATCATATAGGATCCCACACACATTTTAAATTTTTTAAATTTTAACACTGAAACTCCTCTTAATATGCTAAATCTAAGAGTCAAAGATATCTAAATTCATTTTAAGCAATTTATTAATTCATAGTTCTATCATCTCAAGAATTTATAGTTCTAACTTATCAAGAATTCATAGTTCTAACATTTAATGACCGTTATTGTTTATGGTGATGTACAGTTGGAAACCTCCATTCTATCTTGCAAGCCATATTAATTAATTAATATGGCTTATATATGTTCATTAACCTATATCAACCATTTTTAAATTATTATTATTATTATTTTCACAACTATATTGTAAACTACCAAACCATATTAATATTAATAATATCCATAATCACACAGAGTTGAATTAACGAAAAAAAAACTTTTTAAAAACCAAGTTATACCATTAATACAATTTGAATTATATAAAACACAAAAATTGAGATTCATATTTTTATTTTAACAAAAAACCTTTCTACTCTTACATATCACAGCCAATTGCTTCACGTCTCTTTTGTGCTCCCGATTCCCTCCACGTCTCTTTTGTGCTTCCCGACGCCCTCCATTGAAAATTCAGAATATTCATTATTAATTCTCACCTCTCACCTCTCCCGCACAACCCTTTGACTAGTAGCTCGCAGTGAACCCGTCCGACGGCCTCCATTGCGAATTCAGAATATTGATTATTAATTCTCACCTTACCATCACAACCCTTTGACAGTGGCTGGCAGGGAACCCGTCCGAGAGCGTGAGTCTACCTAATCATACCACGGAGTCTACCTCCCTCGTTCATATAAACAGAGAAAGGGCAATGTAGATTACTCAACCTCCAATCCTCTTTTGCACCGAGCTTCTCTGCCTGTACGCTCCAGTTCCCACTACAGTTCAGCCATTCAATTTTGTGCTGCTCTGCGTGGGCGCCGAGGGGGGAATAGCAAGAGCCAGAACAGCAATATGGCTGAGGGATTGATGAAGGATTTGGAGGCATTCAGGAAGGCTCAGAGGGCAGATGGCCCCGCCACGATCCTCGCTATCGGTACTGCCACTCCTCCCAATGCAGTCGATCAGAGCACTTATCCGGACTACTATTTCAAAATCACCAACAGCGAGCATATGACAGAGCTCAAGGAGAAATTCAGGAGAATGTGTAAGTTCCACATGTGATTTCATGCTTACAATTATATGTGATAACATTGATCAGAAATATGTTTATATGCTTCAATTCGTCTGATGATCTCGCGTGTGTTGCAGGCGACAAGTCGGCAATAAAGAAGAGATACATGTACTTGACGGACGAGATCCTCAAGGAAAATCCCAAAGTCTGCGAGTACATGGCGCCATCGCTGGACGCACGGCAGGACATGGTTGTGGTGGAGGTGCCCAGGCTTGGAAAAGAAGCGGCTGCCAAGGCCATCAAGGAATGGGGGCAGCCCAAGTCGAAGATAACTCATGTTATTTTCTGCACTACCAGTGGAGTGGACATGCCCGGAGCCGACTATCAGCTCACAAAGCTTCTTGGCCTCCGCCCCAGCGTTAAGAGGGTCATGATGTACCAGCAGGGCTGCTTCGCCGGAGGCACCGTTCTCCGCGTGGCTAAAGATCTTGCAGAGAACAATCGGGGAGCTCGAGTTCTGGTGGTCTGCAGTGAAATTACGGCTGTCACATTCCGTGGCCCCTCCGACACTCACCTGGACAGTATGCTCGGCCAAGCTCTCTTCGGCGACGGTGCGTCCGCCCTCATCGTGGGAGCCGATCCCGTCCCTGAAGTGGAGAAGCCCTGTTTCGAGCTGCTGTGGACCGCACAGACAATTCTTCCCGACAGCGACGGAGCCATCGACGGGCACTTGAGAGAGGTCGGCCTCACCTTCCACCTTCTGAAAGACGTTCCTGGGCTCATCTCGAAGAACATCGAAAAGAGTCTGGTGGAGGCTTTCAAGCAGTTCGGAATCTCGGACTGGAACCAATTATTCTGGATCGCCCATCCTGGAGCTTCCGCCATTCTGGATCAGGTGGAGGCCAAGCTGAATCTGGAGCCCAAGAAACTGAGAGCCACGAGGCAAGTACTGAGCGAATACGGAAACATGTGGAGCGCCTGCGTGCACTTCATCTTGGACGAGATGAGAAAGTCCTCTCGAGAAAAAGGGTGTTCGACCACCGGAGAGGGATTGGATGTGGGAGTTCTGTTTGGATTCGGACCGGGACTCACTGTTGAAACAGTCGTCCTAAAGAGCGTTCCCCTACAGTGACCGCCTCGCAAATAAATCATGGTACTCGGTAGCGTAAATATGTGTTCAATTGCAAGCTTCGCAAGGATCAGAAATAAACCCAAATAGTTGATTATTCACGAATGTTTTTTGTAATTTTTTAAAACAGAGTGTCACACAGTACTGATTGATTTTCCAAGCTTTTCTCATAGTAACACTGCTCTTCCAGTTCTCTGGTGACCGAGAGCCTTTGACTTATCAGTTTTTATGTGGAGGAGCATACAAAGTTTTTACAGTATTGATATCGTAAGCACGCTTCCTGTACATTGTGCATACGGCGATGTTTTCTTGGCAATTAAATGTATCAATTGCATAGAGATTAAAATGCCCATCTAAACTTTCCATGTAACATAATTGGTCGCTTACCCAAACTTTCCATGCACACATTTTTGTCATTTAGAGCCTGTGTAAATGCTCTTCTATAATTGGTATAATTTGAAATTAAAATAAAACCTTAAAGAAATTTTTAATTTAATTTTTTTCATTAAAAAACGTTATATTATATTTAAAGGATGAAATCAAATTTAGTTAGAAGAGCTTCATTACAAAGCTAATCATTTAGAGCATTGTCCTCATTCTCTATTACCTAAAAATGATAAGATTACAATCATTCTTTTCCATGCAAACATTCTCCTTGAAAGCTCATAAATTCATACATTAGCCACCTCTATAAGGTCAATTTAGCCAAAAACATTAATTTTTTTTGTTAAGAGTATCTTTTACTGAAAGAACTCTCTTAAAGTGGGCTTAGATAGTTTGTGGATTTCACATTGAACTCTCTAAAAAATGAGAGGATGAGAGATTATCACATTTAGGTTTTACCTCTTATACAAGTTGTAAGATAAGTAGGTAGAAGTTGGATTCTTTTATGGAGAGTTGATAGTTATCCCAATCAAAGCTTTAAATCTCCTAACACTTGTAAAGGATTTACTCCTTTGTCAATAGTCATCTTCAATAACATCCACAAAGCAAAGAACTATGTTGTATTGTTTGTACCCTACCTAATAACAAATCTACGAAGATGGTAATTTGTGAGATGTTGATGTAAACAACTCACCACAAAACCTATAATCTCCTTAAAGGCTCCATAGGAAATCCCTAAAACTTTTCTTTGTCGATACAAAACACCATAAAGCTCTACCTTTTAAGATTTTTTGAGACCTATTGTTATCTATATATCTATATATAGATACATTTTTTTCCAAAGAAAAAAATCATATATTTGTTATGTTAAAAATGAAATCAAATATATTCATGAGCATGGGAGCTTAGAGCCTCTAAAAAAAAGTCTTAACCAAAGAAAAATATTTATTTTCGTAGATAACATAGATAACCAACACTTCCTATATTACAAAACTAGCTTTATACATGGAAAAAACTCTACTTCCTAAACTATTCCCCTATTCAAAAGAGATAGTGTGAGGTGGACCCCCTCCCTATTTTTCTATACTGTAATCGATCCCTCGTGAAGATCCAGAGCCTCCTTGGAAAGTTCCTCAGCTTGTCTATTAAACTCTCTATAAGTGTCAATGACTATCAAAGCTAATACACAAAACCAAGTTCCCATATGAAATGCAATAAAGGTTGTAGGGATAAATTTGAAGCTAGACATTTCCCAAAAAACCAGTCTACCATGTAAACTTACAGTCACCCCACACATGGAGAGTCCTCAAACCTTTGTTGAGGGAAAAATTTAGTAATATCCACAAAGCAACGAATTCATCTCTTGAATTAGTTCTGAGCCCATCATTTACTTTCAAAGTGAAGAATGATATGGAGAGAGAAAAATAATTTCACATGAACCACATGCAACCGAATACCGTTGACTAGTGTTGTCTAAGAACCCCCACATAACATGTTGTTGATGGCAGGCTCAATTAAAAGTTGCTCATATAGAAAATTCGTAATCTTGTATCTTTCTTTAAATGTCACAAAGATCTTGATTGCTATAACAATGGATTCCCATCCTACCCCTAAAAATATCACTCTATTTATGCCCAACCAAAGACCCCAAAACATTTAGCAAGGAAGAGATCAATGATATTGCATGCTAGGATCCTTCACCCAATATTCAAAAAATTGAATCAAAAGAAGCATATTATCAACTACCCAAACAATTAACTTCTCTTAAAACATCCTTCCAAACAATAATAGATAAATAACACAAATGAAAAGGTGATTCATCATTTCTTCTAAGCATTTACATAAAGAGCACCATTCGTTCCTTGACATAGCCTCTTCTAACCATTGTCTCATGTTATAATTTTATTAAAGAGTGCTACCCAACTAAAAATGTGGATCTTTAAAGGGTATGGTAACCAAGGATAATTTTAGAGGCGAAATTTAGCCCATGGGCTATTTTTCCATGTCTTTTTCCAAAAAACGATTCGCCAATTTGCATTTTTTGAAGCCCCATTTCGCCCAATTTTGATGTGGTAAACTTTTTCCACTCTAAAATTCGCCAAATTATTATATAAACTATATAAAATCCTTAAAAATTGAAATAATTTTAGAAAAATATCGCCAAATATTTTATAGTTGACATTGTAAGAATTGGTAAGATTCGCCAAGCTTTATACACTTTTAAATAAGTATGGGTTCTTAAAATTATTCCTGATGGTAACTTCCTTATAACCATCCACCACCATGAACACTCTTTAATCATGTCCAACTGAATGAGTGCCTTGTATCCAAGTTTTGTAGTTAGCACTCTATTCCCCTTGTTCCATGTCCAGTTTAACTCATCAACTTCATCCTTAAAAAATACCACACTATGGGATAGCTAAGAAATATAGCCCATCCATTCTGTTCTAATTTCCATTGCAAACTCGAATCATAGGTCATTAACCAATTATGGAGCCATCGACCAAGAAACCCCTTATCCTTGATATCTGCCAACTTAGTTAGCCCTTTACTTCTAAATAAATTGTTGATCTATTCCAATAGCTTAAAATTTCTTGTAGCACTTACCCATGAGTCCTCTCCTAGCCACAATCTATCCCCCTCTACCTACTTTCCATTCCACCCATCTACCACAAATAAGACAGGATCTAAGGAGACCCTTCCATGCATTGCATGCCCTTGAGAAGGATTTGTTCTCACTCTGTATCCATTCTTTTGTCGAACCACCTTTAAAATGTTACCTTCTCATTAGTTCCCCCCATAGCCAATTATTAAATAGAAATATCCAGAAGGATTTTGCGGCAAAAGATTGACCAAAGAGAAAATGATTTTTAATTCCCCATCCACCGAAATCCTTTGGTTTTGCAAAAATATACTATTTCACTAGAGGAATACCCTCTTTTTTATCCTCTCCAGACAAAATAAACCTAAAACACTTCTTCCTCATCCTATTCAAAATGGATTTGGCACATGCACTAAACACAACCAATAAATCGAGATACTCTGCGAAATCGATTTTACAAGCATTAGCCTTCCACCATGAGAAATTCATCCAAAGCACCAACACGAGACTCGATTGTCAATCTTCTTGCATAACCACTCTCAATATGCTACTTTGTTTAATCATTTATCTTGAGATAATAACCCAAGTATTTTAAACCACCATCTATATGTCCCTTGGGATAAGGGAGAAAATGTCTCATTTCTGCTTCTAGATCGGGACCCAATTCATTAAATAAATAGTGAGACTTTTGTTGATTGATCACCATTCTAGAAGGTAGAAAAAAGAGGTTGAGAATGCCTTTAAATTGCCTCCATTCTCCAATAGAACCATCTCCAAATATTAAAATATTGTTAATGAACAAAAGGTGAGTTAAAGAGATGCCTTCATTCACCTAAATAGTTTTAATTTATCCTTCCCTCTTAGTTGATAATAACAACTTTCTCAAACCCTCAACAACCATAAGGAAGAGGAAGGGAGCCAGCGGATAACCCTGGTGGATTCCTTTGAAAGCTTTGAACAATTCCATGGCGGAACCGTTTATCAACACTGCAAAGTTTCCAAAAACACAACCTAAAATCCAATTGATGGAATCCAACCTCATCCCTGTATGCAACAATACCAATCGAAAAAAAGTTCAATTTATCCTATCATAGGATTTAGAAAGATCAATCTTCAGGACAACACCAGGGATCCTTTTCAATTTTAGGGAATGCAGGCCTTCCTATGCTATTCCTACCGCATCCAAGATTTGATAATTGAACATAAAACCAAATTGCTCTTCTGGGATTACCTTGGATAGGAAAAATCTCAGCCTAGTATTACATATAATTCGTTCAATAAGCTTGAAGACAATATTGCAAGTACACAATGCAATAGATCTGAAATCCTTGAAATATCTAAGTTCCTTCTTTTTCAGGACTGCGGTAATGAAAGTACAAATGAAGTGGCTCACAACACTTTCCCGAAAAAAACAAGATTCCTCCACAAGCTTAACCGGATCATTAGACAACAAGTTGAAAAACCCCAAATAGAACTCAATTGTCCATCCATTCAGACTATGGCTTTTGGAATTTTTAAAATCCTCAAGCATCGATTTGATTTCTTCCTCGTTGACCACTTTTTACAAAATGTCATTCATTTCGTTATTAAAAAAACAAGGGAAATTCCTAATTAGTTGCAACTACTTTGTGATATGCGCCTCCTTCAATTCTTTAAATAAATATTGAAAGTAATATTTCCTAGCCATTGATAGATTTTTTAGAGGAAGAGACTTTAGTACTCTCCTTAGAATACAACTCCCAAATTGTATTGACCGCTTCCCTATAGGCCGCATATTTGTGAATTTTTTTTTATTGATTGTCTGCAACCTCTAACCAAGTTGTATAACTCTTGAGACTCCATGTTTGTTTCTCAATGTCCAAGAAACATTTTTTTCTCACCTCCAAAGACTTCCTATAGCTCTTCTCTTAGAAAGTATCCTTTATCATTTTATGCAAATAATCCTTAAATCCGATCTTCTACTGACTCTAGCTCATCCTGTCGCTCTTTCCTCTTCCTCTTATCCTAATCCCCAACTATTTTCTTCATATTTTTGAGGTTATCAACAGGGAAAATTTTAGGAATCCCCCATAAATTTATATGTATAATAAATGGGTGAATCCCCATGATACATGGGAAAATGTGAAGGTTATTTTATCAATAATATAATATGTATATATAATGTTTTGGTGACTCTTTCACAAAATTATATAACTTTTCAAAATATAGGCAAATCTTTCACAGAATTATAAAATATTGTAAAATCATGACAAATCTTTCAAAAAAATTGTAAATCCTTATAAAAGTCTTGGCGAATCTTTCACATAATTATAAAATATTGTAAAATATTGGCAAATCTTTCACTGAATTATAAAACCTTGTAAATTCTTTGCATTTAAAATTTGACTTAATAAAATTATTTAAATGATTTTGTATTCATTTTTTATTTGTCACGTACTCTTTCACTAGAATACCTTGTAAAAACAATCCAAGCTAACTTGCTAACTTTACTCATCACAACTACTTGTATGCTACTAAGTTCAAAACTCCTTAGAGTTAAAGTGTAGAAATGCTTTCTTAAATGTTTGCAATATACATTTGAGCACTTGATCAAAGTGTGAAACTCTTTTAGCCTACTACACTAAGTGTACATTCAATTTTCACAAATTATGTGGGATATAACCACCCCCCTCAATAAAAAAATATAACTAGTTGTTTGTACAAATACCTAAAATAGTAGGTTTGACAATCTCTACCTGTAATGTACCTTTTCAGGAAAATAGGCACACCAGAAAAAAATTACAAAAACTAGCTGGATAGTTTCATACTTTCTTCAAACAACACTAAACCTTCCAAAATCTTCCAAAACCTTCTAAAAACTCTCCACTCACACCCAACTTCAACAACTCCACATTCTCTGGGTGCATCATGCTTGGGTAGGCTACTTTGGCTAAACCAAAGGCTTCAAGGAAATATCCCCAGGACTTATGTGGAACCAAATGGATTATGGTGCAAATCTAGAATAGGATAGCCTACAAAATACCCCAACCATCTATGACAACAATTATACTAACAATAGGATTGAATTTGGTGAATTTTGGGAGCTACGAGGAAAATTGGGGTTTCAGGACAACTCAACTAGGAGAATTCCAAGTGATCCAAAATGACTGAAGAGGGTCACAAATTTTTGAAAAAGGGCTTGGGATGGGTTCACCTGACTCTCACCAACCTACAACAACTCACAAAATGAAATATGGATACGTGGAAGACAATTTATTACATCAATTCTGAAGACTAGCTAGATTTGACAACACAACGAGCATAGGGATAAAAGTCCACTAAAAGGAAAATTGAAAAAATTGTAGGACATGAAACAAATTGATATCATTAAATTGCATAAGGGACCATATACATCACATGGATATAAGTACAACAAAAATATCCATGAAATCACTATCTTCACTCAATATCATAGACAATTACTAAACATCGCAAAATGCTCACTAAATTCACTCGATGTCTTCAAGACCGATAGAACTAGAACTAAATTTCTTGGAAGAGAATTGGACCTGCAATTTTCCTCAGTGATAAAGGCTGAATTCCATCCTCCTCATGTTCTAGTTGAATCCTCAACTAGAATGATGAACAGAAAGGGCACATCTCCCAAGTCTTGAGAAGATCAGATATCTCAATGCAATAATCACACTAGAAATAGATATCAATGACGCATGCACTCATCCTCCTTTAATAATTGATTTGGATTCTAAGATACACTGCATGTGGACAAATAATTTCATCTAATGCGCCCTCATTGGATAAATTGGGACATGCAGGTTTATCTCACTTTTTTCTTGCTTTCTTTTCTTTCTTGCTTTAGTTTGCTTTCTTGATTTTGGAAACTCCTTCTTTTCATTGATTTTCTTCTACTTTCCTACTTTTCTAGTGCTTTCCTTCTTTTCTGCTACTTTCTGGATTTCTGTGCTTTCCTGCTCCTTTGTTGCTTTCTGCTTTTCTGTGCTTTCCTTCTTTTCTGCCGCCTTCCATCTTTTTTGTTGCTTTCTTGATTTTTACTGCTTTTCTTTTGGATTTATTTTTTGGAAGGAAAATCATTGGGTCCACCTAATATCCTATGTGTGTTCCTAGGCCACCCTATAGTTTGTTAAAATATCAGATGCAGGTCTTGCGCCTCATGATAGATCATTGTAGGCAGATGTAGATTTCATTAAACCTGAAGAAGTGCATTTTCTGCACGCCATTTGGTACATTTCTAGGGCATGTTGTGTGCAAGGAATTTATGTTAGTCGACTCGGCTAAGATTGCAGTCATAGTTAATCTACCAAACCCAACACATTACAAATGCTTGCATACAACATTGGGACATACTGGGCACTATATAAATTTTATCAGAAATTATGGAAACATAATAGCACCTTTGGAGGAGTTGTTAAGAAAATCATTCAAGTATGAATGGATGTCAGAGTGTCAGGAGGCGCTGGATACTCCGAAGGAGAACTTAGTGACTATGTGAATTCTCATCTCTCCCCATTGGACACACATATTCCATGTGCATATAGAGGCATCATTAGTTGCGTTGGGAGTAGTCCTAGCCTAGCCAATGGAAGAAAACATTGATCATGCTATTTCCTTTGCAAGCAGGAAGTTATCTACAACTAGGAAGAATTACACCACAACTGAGCTGGAATCTTGGTGATGGTATATGCACTACAGAAGTATCGACATTGCTTTTGAGGGAGTACCTTTAAGTTTTTCACAAACCATTATGCTTTGAGGTACCTAGTAAACAATCCATTGTTGGGGGGGGGTATCTGTCGATGGCTTCTCTTGTTTCAAGAATTTGAATTTGAAGTTTTTTTCAAGACTCACAAGCATAGTGTTGGTCCTTATCACCTGTTAAGACTTGAATCAGGTGAGGAAGGAGGTAGCTTGGGTGACGATCTATCAGATGCGTAGTTGTTTTGTGTTGAGTTTGTACCATACCAGTTCAATGAGATCACAATATTTTTGGATTTTGTTCACATGCCAGCAAAGTACACAGTTGCACAAAGAAGACAACTGATGACGCGCAACACATATTTTCAGTTGATTGCGGGACAAGTAAGTACACCTTTGGCCAGCCATTTCAGTCTAAGTAAGGAAATGTGTCCTAAGACACAGGAAGAGACATATTACATGTCCAAGATTCCCTATCAATCAACATCTGGCAGTTTAATGTATGCCATGGTGTGCACAAGACCAGATATTGCACATGCAGTGGGAGTTGTGAGCAGATATATGAACAATCCAGGTAAAAAACATTGGAAGGTAGTACAATGGATTCTCAGGTATTTGGGAGGTACTACCACTCAGGGGTGATTCCATGAACATGGGTAACTCTTTTTGGCCAAATATGACGGTGAAAAATAGAAATTTTACCCCTGTATTAAATTGAAGCCCTCGAAACTCATACTTGCCACATGAATTTTGACATGCGGTTCAAAAATGAAATGTAGAGAATTATGTTGTCTTTCCAATGATATTTTTTTCAAAATATACCAATGCCATATATCGTGTCGAATTTTCATTTAATGAAACGTGTGTACTTAAAAATTTGAAGAGCAATTAACAAGTGGTCTGTGTGCGTGCACAATAATTTAATGTCAAAGTAATAATTTTTAAAATGAAATATGTGAACATGATCTAGACAGAATGCACTAGGGCTTACATATTTTTCTTTTAATTTTTCTCGAAAAAGTGTATTTATTATTATTTTTCGAAACTTACCAATGAATATTTAAGTCGCATTTTGCACACATGTGTGTGCATGCATGAAATCTTTTAATTTTTTACATAATTTGCAAAACTAAAAATACCCTTTTAAAGAGGACGCATTTATCTGGGGCTTGTGTATTTTTTCAAACTTTTTGGATGTGTATTTTGAATGTTGTGGATTTATCTTTGAGTTCAATCGAAGTTGTCGGCATGGTCTTTTAGGGAAAATGTTAGTAGAAATTTAAAAACAAAAGACATATGAAGATAAAAATGCATAAAATTTATGTATCTGGATAGAAGATTCGTTGACGAATCAAATGGTATCAAGTCCACTCATTAATGACCATTTAATGACATAGTTTAACTCTGTGGAAGGCAGACAAACATTCCATTCTGCCGAGAAAGGGGCTTTTGGCCTGTATTTTAAGCCCTTGATCGAGCTATTTGCTCGATCGAGATTTTTTAAATACCTCGATCGAGGGCTTAATAGAACCTTGATCGAGAGTTTAACAATACCTCAATCGAGGGTTTAACAAGACCTCGATCGAGGTGTTATTAAACCCTCAATCGAGGTATTTGCTCGATCGAGGGTCTGTCAAATAGGCTCGATTGAGGGTTTGTCTGTGTAAAAAAAATATAAAGCAGCAGAGGCAAAACCGCAAAAGGAGTTGGAAACAATTAATGTTTCCAACTACCCTTCCCTCCGAAAAACAACAACGAACCTGTATATAACTAACAAACAAGGAGTCACAAAAAACAATTTACCTCATTTCTAGTTTTTTTTCCATTAGAGATTTATCAATTTGATCTTGTTGAATTAGAGATTTGTGAATTTGATCTTGTTGAATTAGAGATTTGTCATTTTCATATTGCTGAATTAGACCTCATTAGACATGTAAGATATCTTTGTGGACATAATTCAAGATTTCATACTAACATTTTGTTGTTTGTTATAATAAATTGAAAAGAAAATTGTTTGTTTTCATTGTAGATTGATTCATGTAAGATTTCTTTGTAGGCATATTTCAAGATTTCATACTAACATATTGTTGTTTCTTATAACATTTTGAAAAAAAATTGTTTGTTTTCATTGTAGATTGATGGGGAATAAAAAAAGGACAAAGAAAACATGCTAGACAACAAAATGCCAATGAAGAACGTGAGTACAATAGAGAACGAATGAGACAACAAAGAGTAAGGTTGAGAGAAGAAGAAGATGCACATTTGGTGCAACAAATTCCAATGGAGGAAAACCAAGGTAAATTATTGAATTACATGCTATCATAATTTAAATATCATGCTACATAATTTACAAAATTAGTAACAATTTTTCAATAAATCTAACTAAATTTCATAATTTAATTTGTTTCATATTTATTTGTAATTATATTCTTATTTATTTCATCAATTTGTTATTTAAATTTCAAAGTTTGCAACAATTTTTATGTTAAATCAACAATTTTCAAGTGGCTTTAAACCAAAGCTAAATTAGAACAATTTTCAAATGAAACATGTAAATTTATATTCTATTTTCATGTTAAGATATGAACATATTTTTAACTATTTTCAAATTATTTCAAAGTTGCTAACAATTTTCAAATTATGCTTCAAAGTTGTTTTAAAACAATTTTCAAATTATTTCAAAGTTTGCTAACATTTTTCAATTTTATTGTCCAACAATTTTTAAATGAAATGTACACTTAGATTCTATTTTCAAGTTAAAATGTATGTACATATTAACTATTTTGAAATTTCTAAACTTTATTAACAATTTTCAATGTTATTAGAAAAATTTTCAAATTAAATATACACTTAGACACTATATTTTCAAGTTAAATTGTACATATTTAACTAAATGAAATTTTTAAAGTTACTAACAATTTCAAGTTAAATGTAATTTCAATTCTTGTTTTGTTAGAAAATTCGATTTCAAAACAAATGAATGAATATTTTGAAATTTACATGTTTGATAGTTATGTATTAGTTAGAATTTATTCAATTTGAAAACAAATGAATGAATATTTTCATAGTTATGGTGGTTGGCAATATTTTCATAGTAATGAATATTTGAATACAAATGAATGTTCAAAGAGCTATTTAATTATAATGTTTACTTAAAAAAAAAATTAATCTATCACATATATTTTTATTTGCATAATATGACATATTACCATGATAAGATTAATGATTAGAACCATATATTTTGTTAGGACAAATTGGAAATAATTAAATTTGCAATGTTTGCAACCTTGCATTGATATGCTAAGCATTATTGATAAAAAATCCTTAAATTGCAATTTATGATAAAATTACAATTTCCATTTAAATGTCTATTGTTGAAATTGCAAAATCATCAACTAATGAAAATGTTATTTTGCATTAAAAATTATGAATTTTCCCTCAATCATATCATTACAATGTTTTTAATTAAATATCGTATTCATCTCTAAATAAATGTTTTTTTCCCCACATTTAGAGTATAATAGGTATGTTATGATGGGTAGAAAATCAATCTCAAATTTTTATTTCACGTATATACAACATGGGATGCATGATGTTGTCCTTGAAATTCTAGGGTAGAAGTGTTGTAATCATTTATTCTTTGCATGGTGATTTGCAACTTGTATTTTAAATATTTATTTATTTATAAATTATACCATAAAGTTAAAATAACATTTTTCTTGTAATGTAAAAATAAAATGGACATAAATTGCATAAAGAAAATTTGCCCACAATTATATAATGTGATGATTGTAAATGATATTAATTTTTATGCTCATAATAATTTTTATCAAGTTATTAATAATTATCTTGACTTAAATATATATAGTTGATTTTCAAGTTATTAGCAATTTTAAAGTTAAATGTACAAGTTACTACCAATTTCGCATCTGTTGCAAGTTCAGATCTGGGAATAATCCCTGTCCACTTAACTGTGGGAAGTACTTGGGCATAAGCCCTAAAACTCATTGTGAGGAGTACCACAGGAACCCCAAAGTAGCTGGCCCATTGAAAGGACCTACTAGGGAAAAGGGCACCGACCCCTACCTGATTAACTAGTTTCCACTCATGAGGTAAACCAAGAGCTGTCATTTGTGGCCAAGCAGTTATCAGTTTTACCTGAGCTATGGAGTGAGGGGTACTGCCCCAATACGCAAGTCGTCAGACAACATTGGTGGCCGAGTGAAACACGTGAACTGTTAGGAAGCCAAACATACCTGGGGTCCATATTTATTTTCAGCTGAACTTTTGTCGATCACTTCTACGCCGTTTCAGATCCAACGTCGGCATTGCAGTGTTCGTTCAGGGCTCGTACGATGCAGAGGGGACACCACCATATGGGCACACATCCAACCCAGAGTCTGGACTGTGGAGCATGGTGAGATGTTAAGATCCTAGTGGGAGGCCTTCACTAACACCTCGGGGTTTTGGTGTAACGGTTCGTATCACTTGAGCAATTTGAAATTTCAAGTTACTAGCAATTTCAAGTTACTTGAGCAATTTCAAATTTCAAGTTACTAGCAATTTCGATTTTTACTTAGAACAATTCTCAAGCTAAATGTATTAATTGGAAAATTCAATTCACATGCAATTTTCAATTTTTCAATTTTTCGATTTCCACATCAAATTTCAAGTTACTAGCTATTTTAAAGTTCAATGCACAACTATCAAGTAACCAATTTTCAGTTTGTTAATTTACATGTTACGTAGGGAGAGGTTATGGTCAGACATCACATCATGGTGATCAAGAATCACATGACCATGTGCCCCCTCATGATCATGATCAGCCATCACACGACACCTTCCCTCTCACATTGAAAATATAATTGCGAGTTGCAGTGGGGTTGGAACGGGTGGAAATTTTCTAGAGAGCATGTCAATAACATAATCGAGTCATATTTTGAACAACATCCAACGATGGCACAAGCTCAAATCCTACATGGGTTGATAAAACACAAAAAATTGAAATGTGCCACAAAGTTGTTGAGTTTTCAAGATGTTAAAACAAAAAATACATGCCAGAATGCAATAGAAAATGTAAGAACTGCGTTATCTTCATTTGGAAAATTAAGAAACAATGATACCCGAGCTGCTCGTAAGGAAATTACAACGGTTGTTGTGGCACAAAGCACCTCAAGAAATTGAATGGTATCAATAATAGCATCATTGCTCAATGTTTCAAAAAGAACATTGCTCAAATATACTAAATTCAGAGTCCGGATAGATGAAAGTGATGAAGCTGCTTGTTGGGCTCTTATTTGTAGGGAACCCTATCGAGATAGGATGGCAGTAGACATTAGAGAGAAGGTGATAGAGTTTTGTGATAGTCATTCTCGTGCTATTCCAAATCGAAAGCATGTCCTGCGACAATGTTTATCCAGAGGCATTTATCAGGAGCAATGTAAGCATGTGATGGAGATGACAGGAGTTGCACTTTACGAGGAATTCCAAGAAACCAATCCTGGTGTTCAAATATCATTTAGCATGTTCAACAAATTGAAACCGTGGTATATTATGCCGAATACGATTCGTGACACTTGTTGTTGTCAGTACCACGTTGAATTTCAACTATACTATGACACATTTCTAGATTTTTGCAAAAGGCACTGGAACAGTGTACTAGCTCCTCACATAGTGCGAGATTTTATTTGTATGATACTATGCAACAAGAATCTTGAACACGTGTTTTTCAATAAGAGGTGTGTAGGTGGGAGAAAATTCCATGAATGCGGTGATTTGACATTGTTCCATAAGAACTTTCCTATCTATCCAACACACCATGGATTGGCAGATATCAGCGTTAGGTGGAAGAGGTACGAGTACACCACCATGAATCCAACACCTTCTTCATTTGTGCCATCCAAGAGGATCGACTTGCTCGATGATGAGATTCCTGTTTCAGATTTCATGGAGAAGTTTCAAAGTCAGATTTATAAATACATAAAGCACTCCCATAGGTCCAGGTGGCAAGCTTCAGAATTCAAACATTCCCGTGAGGTATTTCAGCCGGGCACAATCTTATCAGTGGTAGACTTTGCGGAGAACTACACCTTTGCTCCTCAGAGAGAGATACAGAGTGAGTACTATCACTCCGACCAGGTGTCTATCTTCGTACATGTGTTGTACAGACATGCTCAGGAAAACATTGATGGTAGGGATAGCACTCCCTAGTCACGTGAAGTGATCAAGGAGTACCATTTTTATGTTAGTGATGATCGTGAGCATGACACATTGTTCGTTCAACACTGCTTTGGGTTGATTTATGATTCATTCGGGCAGAGAGGCGTATCATTTACTGAACACTGGATTTGGTCCGATGGGTGTGCAGGGCAATTCAAATTGGCATGCTCATTTTATTGGTTAAGTCGCTTGCACAAACAGATAGGAATCCGACACACCTGGAACTTTTTTGAGACAGGGCATGGGAAGGGTGAACATGATGGCGCAGGTGCATGTGTGAAACGAGCAATTCGGAGGTACCAAATGAGTCATGGTGCAACCCAACTCAAATGCTCCACTGAAGTAGTTGATTGGTGCACACATCATTTGGGACATCAGGGTCACGAACAAGTAAGGCCGGTGTGCAGGTAATAAACTCCAAACTCAATTAATAAGCTAATAACATTCAATATCAACATTTCCAAAAGAACACATGTACTCGATAGGAATTTACATATGACAAACTGAATTCCATGTAAGTTCTTCCGGGATGTTGCCCTTGGAGATGTTAATAGATCCATTCTATGGTATTGTGACACCATCCTTGGTACGAGGGAATTGCATTCTGTTCGAAGTAAAGATATGGGGGACATATTTTCCATTGAAACGAGGAAGTATGCCTAATTTTTTGATTTTTGCATTGATGGAAATGGATGCGGGCTTGATCACTGTGAAAATGATTTATATGTCAAACCATGGAAATATGTATCTCTTAATCCAAAGGGCCCACATCCAATTCCAACATGGCAAGAGATGCAGACTGAAGAGGCAATGGTCTCATTAGATCATGATCGAGTTTCCGATATGGTTAGGGAAGGTACAAGAGTCTTCATTAAGTTAATTAGTTCATTATATCTTACACATATACAAATGTTGTAGAAATTTGCACGTAGTACATTTGAATAATATTTGTAATTTATCTTGCAGGTGATGTATTCGTTGTCATTGCACCCCTCCACAACCAAGAAAATGTTGCATGCTATTTGATGCGGTGCACGTAAATAAAGAGTAGATTGGTGCGACCCTACCAAGATGGGGACTTCACATACCAGGTTGGTGACATGGTTCTAATCGGACGCTTTTTTGAAAAAGTGAAAAAATAGGGTGCTCACATTATTTACAGAGATTTTATGCCTGGATATATATCATGTCAATACAGTCATTTGGTGGTTGCAGCTCGGATACCTCTAACAAAAATCAAGGTGAAGAGAGGTGATCCAAAGAGATGGAAGATGAGAGAAGCTGACCATGATCGTATTATGGAGGCTTGCATTCCTATAACCCATTGGCCAGATGAATGAGTTACATGTATGCCACTTGCATCATTGGCAGAGTTTTCATGTTGTCTTGTGTAATATGTTTTTGGAGATTTTTGTGGAGGTTGTTTTATAAATGTATTTTTGTATCTATGCTTTAATGTCAAGAATACAAATACCAGATGGGAGGCTTTTGTGAAATTTGGGTCATGGTGCTCCAATGTGAATACACTTGAACATGTACATGTTATAATTTTAGATTTTGATTTCAAATACAATTGTAGTGTAATTGAGAATTTAAAATACATCTATACAGTGTGGAATGGTGAAATTTAAATTTTGAATTGTACAATGTATTCTAATTTTAAATTTTGATTCCAAACTTGCAAAATTTTATACATTATAATCCAGGTTAAACCAAAATCAATAAACTTATGTATTTTAGGTTTTAGGTCACTAAATAATTGCTTCAACTAACTAAAATTCATGATGGCCAAAACTTAATTTCTATTTTAATATTTATAAGAATAGAAATCATGTGAAATGAGTTTGGGTACCTTGAAAACACATAACTATCATAAGTACCTTGAAAACACAAGAAAAAAGGAATTGAGAGATAACTACCGTGGTTAGCATGCAATGCATGCCCACTTAATTAAATTTAGGAGTATGATGACTAAGACATACATTGTTTATGCAATTGAGAGTCCCCACACCTCCAGGGAAATTTATATGGCTCTAGACTTTATCCTTAAACCTCTAGACTCTTCTATGTCCCTTGTATTCATATGTGACTGTCAAAACCCAAAATTTCCGAAAAATTTAAAATTTTTAAAATAGCAAGTAATATTAATAAATGCATTCATTGATTTGTTTGATTAGTTAAAGTGATCATAAATATGTCTGAATGATCTGTTGTTATACTTAGATTTTGATATGAGTTTCTTTACTGTTGCTGATTGTTTTCTGTTTTTCAACTACAAGGGGGAGTTGCCATAGCAGACTGGGCTTACTTAGCTTCCGAGATAATACATCAAAATGTCTTCCTATTATAGATATACAGGTAATGTGCGCGTCGCTACATTTAAATCTTTAAAGTATGATAAATCAGTTAGCTGTACCAAATCCTTCAGTAAAAAGTCTAAGCATGCTAGCCAGGTTATCAAGTGTTTAAAGGTAGCATTCATCCTATGACCTCCTCAAGATATTACTGATATAGAATTAGAAATTTCTAGAGAATATGATAGCTGTGTTTCTTGAGAACAAATGAATTAACTAACTCTATGGAGTGTTTGTTCTTTGATGAAATTCTGTAATGCAATTATACTTCATAATTATCACTGTAAAAATACAACTGGGTGACCATACTCAGACCAGTTTTCATTTTCTCATTGTTATCGCATCATATCGAGTTTTTGAAGTTAGAAAATATTTGATTTGCAATTGCATTTGTAAAGGATCTGTTCTTATTTCTATGATTGACAAAGAACTACAAACTAGAAGCTATCTTGAGTAAACTCATTGAGCCTTAAGGATAACAAGAGAGGTTGTTATTATTTTGTAACGTCGATTGAATTGGGCTAGAGTAACTTAAATCCCAAGACTGAGGGTTATGTATCTTGAGTGTTGAAAGTATGGGTTATATAAAAGAAATAATATAACAAGTCCTTACTTATCTGCGCAAGCTATAGCCAATGGCACTTTAGTAGAAGAAGTGCAAGCAACTATTCTTAGAATCACCCCATGCTCTTATAGAAAAAGAAATGATAACTCTCTGGTTTTGTTCACTTGAGACTAAATGATGTGGAATTCATGTTATGAACTACTTGTATCTTGTCAATGTTCCCATGTTCTTGAATTCTCTTATTAGAAGTAAAATCCTCTATGTTTTAATACTTCAGGACTTAATCCTTGAATGCTATCTACATACATGGCTTTTATGGATATCTTATAATTCAAAATTTGTACACAAAACCTTACAAATCCTTTTAATTAGAATCCATCCACTATATCTACAAACAATCCATGTTTTAAATCTTGGATCGCCTTTATAAAGTATGGTTTACTTAACTATAAGGCAAAGCTTCATTATATATTATGCAAAGTTCGTAGTTAGGGTTCCAACTCCTTGATTTTGTCAACATGACAGGTTATACTATGATATCATGCTCATAAAGAATATTCAAACTATGAGTGTGTTTGGAAAACAAATAATGGAACTCTTGTTTTTTGACTATAGCATGTCGACCCACTGCATGCAAATTATTAAACAGTTATGTGGCTCCTCCAGGGCCATGCATTTGTGATACTTAAACGTTGAATCAACCCTACATTGTCATTTCTCCTTTGCCTTCGGGCTTGGTCGCTCTACAAACCCTCCTGGTCTAAGTTTCACTGAGGCGCTGTTGGTGGCAGCTTCATACTGCTACAGTCCTTCGTGCTTGTTCATAGTATCGTTTTGGGAGTCATTGTATTTCATTGTTTAGCAGCTATGGGTTTGTTAAAAACCTAGGGTTCATCCCATTGTTACCAACACAGACCCTGTCACGGCGTGTCTGCATCTCTGGATTTGGTTCTGTTAGAGCTTCCACTGTGGCACATACTCCTTGTTTCAGTCAGCTTGTTCGTTTTGGTGAGAAGAGAGGGGTTCACACTTCTTCTGCTCGTGGCTATCATACTACCTACTGTGTTTTGAACTTCATTCAAATCACCGGTAAGCTACAGGATTCATCTTCGTCTTCTGAATACAAGAATTTGTTTAGAACTCAAACAATAATATTTAAGTGATAACTAATAATGCTCTTTCGTTGCAGGCCCTGGATCCATTCGCAATGTGGATGACTCAAGCTTCGGCAGTTGGTTGCTTAACCTGGTAAGCCTGGTTTCACCATGGCTTTTCCTCCTTGCTGGTTGTTAGAGTGGTTAGGGTTTTGGTTTGAGTGAGGCGAACGAGTCTTTTGATAAGTTTATTCTGTAATGTAAGAGTAGATTATGGCCTCGGTCAACATGGTAACTGTTTGTCCTTCCTTTTGTACTTAGGTTTTTCTGTTGAAGGTTAATGTATAACAATGAAAACCAAGGCCGTGAGCCTGTCTGAGGTTACGGCCTCGTTATGTTGTTTATTACTGTACTTCATAACTCGTTTTAGGGTTGTTAACAGGGTTTTGTAATAAGACTTTAAAATACGTTTTTCCTGTGTAAATGTGCTTTGATAATTTTATTTTGTTGCTAAACTCTTGAATTATTTAGGGTTTCCACCCCAGGTTTTGATAATATAACTTATTAAAAGTCTCTCCTGTATATTCAAGCTGGTGTTTAACGCGTATATTTGTAATTTCTATGTTTTTATAAATGCTTATATTATGAATTTAGGCTGCGGCCGTAGGTGAAAACATGGTCTTAAATTCCCAGTATTTATTTTTACTTGTAGTCTGTAATGATAGGGTTCAAACTAAATCTTACAGTTATGATATGGTTTAGTTATTCTTTCTGTCATTACGATTTCGACTCTGTTGTTATTTGAAATTAAAAGAAAAAAATAAATTGTTATTACTTTACTGTTGAGCTCGCTAAATGAGCCAAATTACTATTCTGCTAATTCTTTGGTTTTTAAAACAATAACTAGGTTTTACGATTAAGACTCTGTCGATAAATTGAGAGTCAAAAGAAAGATATTACGATAGTGTTTAAGCTCGATACTGAGCTAGATACTAATCTGCTAACCCTACTGTTTTTAAATTAATAGCTAGGTTATTTAAACTGTTGATAATTCCTTGTGATAATTTCCTATTAGGATTTCTGCACAATGATTTAGTTGCTATGAAATGACTGGTTAAATTTTAACTAGGGTTTGTGTACTAATTCATTTAATAGACTGATATTGGTTAAATTTCTGTCTTAGGGTTTGTATCCTGTTATAGATATTCGAACTGAGGCTACCATTCTTCTGCAATGTTATTGATAATGATTTAATACTGTAATTTATCTGGTTTAATTTTATTACTGTCTCCTATGTTTGTTAAATGAATTTTGTAACACACAGCATAAAATTTCTTATACGTAGACCTTATTTATCTATTTAACAATCATGATTAAACTAGGTTTATAATTACGATAATTAACTATTACTTAAAGTATTACTATTGTATGGAATGTATTAGAGATACCTTATCAGTAATGTAATAATAATATTAAGGGATGCTGGAAACACAGTAACTCTCATCAAATCTACTACTGATATTCAGAGATACTCACTTTTACTAATTTAAATCCTATTCAGACACATAGATGATAAACACAACATACATTCATTCATACTTGATAATCATAAATAAATAAAGAGCAGAACCTGTTTAAGCTGTGGACAACAACAGCAATGGGAGGATGTTCCTCCCTACCAACTCCTGGAGAGTGCCCAGACAGCACTTCTCGGGACCCCCGAGCTTGCTCTGGTCTCCCTGGCTGGAACTAGGTGTAGCAAAGTAATTCTCTCAGCCCAAACAGCTACAATGGAACCAAGTTACTGCAGCATTCCTCTCAAACAACTCCCTTACTGTAGATTCCCTCTTCCTCAATGGGATTCCTGAATAACATTCACCTGAATGAATTCTCCCTCTAGAACAAAAATCGAGCTCCCAGCTCTATTCATTGAGTACTATTTAAAAGATTGCCTAGGTCTTTGTTGGGTTAACTGTCATTAATGAGCCACCTGCTCTGATTCCACTTCCTTGGGGAATCATGACCCCAAATATAGGGAAGTTGCCACCTACAACTTAGGAAGTGTTTGAGGATGCTGCCACTTGTCTTTTGCCTTTCCACCTAGTTCCATCCACCAGTTTGACTAGTAACCTCTTTTTAACAGCTCTCCCATGCTGTTGTCTCCATAATTTATTTATTAATAATAAAATATTCTGAATTACATTCCATTTCTAGTGACTCTACTGAGTCATCAATTCCTACTTAGCATTAAATTTAACATAATGTCTCAGGAATATACTAAAATAATTACATAATTTTTACAAAATTGGGGTAAGTGATAGTGACAATGCTCTATATAATAGATACTCAATGTTGTCACCTACCTTGAACTTGAATTTGGTGATCGATTTCCATTTTGTGCAACATTCTTTAATATATGAATTTAGAAAATTTTGGGCATTATAATTATTGTTTGGACCACACATTCTTGTATTGATAGCCTAGAATTTTTTCTATTTAGGACTATTGTGTTTCCCTTGATTGTTCATAGTCTATCATTGAAGCTTCAACCATAGGTCTCATACATACCCAGGTGTGGTATATATGTGACTCTTCCTTAGCTATATTTTCTGTGACGTGACTGCAATCAATCCATAGTTTTTAATTTTGCTTACTAAGGAAAATGAAGGGCACCAAAACACTCCTTCAATTTGGTTTCCTTCCAAAGCAATTGATAAATAATAAGATTGACCTTGCTAGTAGAATTTTTACATTCGTGGGTGACATTTAGTTATGGTGATTTGGTGGTTGAAAATCCCTTTGCTTGACACTTGTTATAATTCACATAATTCTTGACTTCATTTGTTATAATCTTGTATCATGGTGAACTATGTTCCTGATGGCATCAAGTGCAAGCCATGATGAGATGAGGATTACATTGTCCATATCATCAAAATGATTTGTAAGGTTTTTTCATAAGTAGTTGGGAAGCATAGTCTCTCAAAACATTATTTTGTTTGTTGATGTGAGCATTCATTAACTTTACATAATCGCATTCAATAAAATGTTATTTTGTACATGTTGATGTGAACATTCAACATACAAGCATAGTACATGGAAAGGTAATAACTTGTACATGCCTTCATATATGCAACTTACCTAGTTGGATCAAATGGTGTCATTGTCTCCATTTGTCATCAAAACATAAATCATATGAAATAGTTGTACAAGCATAGTTTCTACCATAGTTGTACAAGCATCTCCTATCAACATATTTCCATTTCTTATATTAACTAGGTGGTTATGCCCATTTCCAAGAAAAAAACCATACCTTTATGACTTTAGATTAGAGCACACACTTAAAACAAAATAACACAAAGATTACCTACATACTATATAACTTGTAATTATATAATTTTGTCTCAAGGGATATTTCACACTCTCAATGGACAAAAACATTCTTATATACAACAACACATGGAATTTTCAATTGAAATTACACATTAAATTTTCCATGTAATTGAATTCGAATGTGGAAACTGTAAGTGAATTGTAATGTGTAGACAACATAATGCAAAATGTCAATTTCAATTTTCAATTTCAAATGTATTCTAATTTTAAATTTTGATTTCAAATACAAATTTGAGAATTTAAAATATATCTATATACAATGTAAAATTGTAAAATTTAAATTTTAGATTGTACAATGTATGATAATTTAAAAATTTTATTTCAAATGCAATTGTAATGTAATTGAAATTGAACTTGTACATTGGAACAACACATTGTATTCTCAATTGAAATTACACATTAAATTTGAGATTTTAATTTTAAATTGTAATTGAATTGGAATCTGGACACTGTAAGTGAATTGTAATGTGTAGACAACATAATGCAAAATGTCAATTTCAATTTTCAATTTCAAATGTATTCTAATTTTAAATTTTGATTTCAAATACAAAATTGAGAATTTAAAATACATCTATATACAAGGTAAAATTGTAAAATTTAAATTTTAGATTGTACAATGTATCATAATTTAAAATTATTATTTCAAATGCAATTGTAATGTAATTGAAATTGAACTTGTAAATTGGAACAACACATTGTATTCTCAATTGAAATTACACATTAAATTTGAGATTTTAATTTTAAATTGTAATTGAATTGGAATGTGTAAATTGTAATTGAATTGTAATGTGTAGACAACATAATGTAATCAAATTTTCAATTATTAATTTCAAATGTATTCTAATTTTACATGTTGATTTCATTTCTGCAATTGTAATGTAGTTGAAAACGAGCTTTGAAATTGCAATTGAATTGGAATTGAAATTACACATTAAATTGGAAATTTTACATTGTAATTGGATTGGAATTGTAATTTCAATTTTAAAACGTAATGTATGTATTCAATTCTAAATTTTGGAAGATGTTCTCTAATGTAGTCAAAATTTGCATTTTAAATTGAACTAAATTGTAACTACACATTAAAATTGCATTTGAAATGACAAAACATAAATTTGTAACTGTAATAACTATGTCCAGATCTAATCTAAAAAACAATCGATTTCAAATCATATACAAAATACAAATGAAAACATCAGTATGATAAAATATACAAAATATCCAAAAGTCCATATCCAAAGTCCATCTATGATAAAAGTCCATGTATAAATGATATAAATCTATATCCAAAACATGAAAATATATAAAATATGAAAATATCCAAAACATGGAAATGTATAGATCATCAACTCATCGGCCACTACCCCCACGAGGCCTGTGATCGTCCCTCTGACTGCCCTCCTGTGCAGTAGCCCACTACTGTCTCTGAGACTCTAAACCCTCAAGGAATTGCGCCATATCCGTCGTGTCAATGGTGATATCCGGGATCTGGGTAGGAATACGGGTAGATGGCCCTTCATCAGGATAATGTACTCGAGCTACATCCCAACTATGTGTGAAATCCATTGCAGCATTCACACCCGCCTGTTGCGATGCCTATGTAATATGCCATTACATGTAATAAGTTAGATTTATTAACAATTAAACTAAATTTAACATAATTTAAAAGCTATCCGTAAAAAATTGAAACATAAAGTACAAAAATCAATTACTAAATGTGACTAAATAACATGAATTGGAACATAAATTAAAACTCACATGTGTCTCTGAACACGGCTCATGAGAACCTTCACGGTCCTCATGTCCATAATCAAGATCTACCACCTTTCCGTTGCCCTGTACAATTTGAAATTCATTTGAAGTTAAGATCTACAACATAAATCTCGAAAATTAAGAAATAAAACACAAATTATTTAAACTGAGAAATAATATTCAAACACAAATTAAATTGGATCATAAATTATAACTTACCCTGACTGGCAGACCAATAGATGGCTCGCTAGCAAAGAGTTGATCCATGAATGGGGTCCCCTGCATGGATCAATAGAATACAACTCCCTTAAGTATTATTGACCATTCAATTTGCGACATTGATATGATGTAACATGAAGAACATATATACATAATTGTACAAAAGTATACCTGTCGTGTAGCGACGCATCTACGATATAACTGAAAGTATGCATCTCACGTTGACTCAGCATACCGCAGTAGGGTCTCGCGATCGAAACTCCTGAGCATGTCACTAGAGACATGCTCTATCTCTGTCTCTGCAGGTGGAGGGGGAGGTCTAGATGCCTCTCAATGCGCAGCAACAGCAACACTGCCCAAGGCAGTGAACAACGAGTCTGCAAGGTCAGCTCTAGCCTCTGCAACAAGCTGGGATGATTGTGCCACATCCCTCGACCTGATAACCGCCCTGTCTGGAAGCGGTATCAACCTCGGAGTGGGTGGCATTAAGGCAGGGTCTCTCCGAGCTCCAGGACGTTGGTAGGAGCGTCCCCTACCAGCCCCATAGAACTGGGACCTTGTGCTAGTGTAATCCATGTGCATGTCGAAAACAAACTTTGCATAAACATGTTTTGCAAAGTACAATGGGACCTGGTCATGGTGGGGGAACATGCCCCACGCTCCCACGAATCTATCATATATATGTGGTGCAGCGACCTCCAACTTAAACTCCCTGAGTCTAAGCGGTTGACCTGGGGCGTGGTCATGAGGGATGTCGAATAAAGCACCCTTGATGTCATGCCCTCTTATGGCGACTTTGACATCCTCCCATTTGTGGATCCCAACAACACCATCTCTCTTCGTCTGGCATGAATGTCGCCAAATGACACTGAGAGGTCCTACCCTCCTTTAGAGGGTCAAAATCTCATCAATTGCCGATAACATCATCGACAAAGATCATCGTGTGGGAGAATCCTCCCTCAAAGTGCTCACACATGAGCTCACCCACTCTCGCTGGGAAATGATGTCAGCGAGAGTGATCTGTGCAACCTCATCATCGTATGATCCCCCTGATGGGGCACGTACGATCCAAACCAAAACACAAATGTTACTAAAAATATATGCTATAACTTGCAGCTAAAATTCAATGCATTATATACTAAAAATTTACTGAAAATGTGCTAACAAAAAATATGCACCTGATGCACTCGTGTCTTGTTGCACATCCTCCTCCTGGGGATCCACATGTATGTCGTCGGGATGAACCGACACACTATCTCTCCTGCTGCCACCACCATTGGCAGTCGACCCCGTCCTTGCATCACTCCTCGGTGAATGGGAGCGTTGCCGATGGTCGCCCTGTCGGGCGACATCAGATCCTCTCGTGCTTCGCGGAGCACGAAACACTGAATCTCTCTCTTTAGGACTATCTGCATCACATTTCAATTTCTAATTCTAATTTTCTTTCAAATTCTATTCCAAATTTCACATTTCAATTCAAATTTTCTCATTTCAATTTCAAATTCTATTCCAAATTTCACATTTCAACTTCAAATTCAAATTCAATTCAAATTTCAAATTCTATTCCAAATTTCACATTTCAATTTCAAATTCAAATTCAATTCAAAGTTCAAATTCTATTCCAAATTTCACATTTCAATTTCAAATTCAAATTCTATTCCAAATTTCACATTTCAATTTCAAATTCAAATTCAATTCAAATTTCAAATTCTATTTCAAATTTCACATTTCAAATTCAAATTCAATTCAAATTCAAATTTCAATTTCAATTTCAAATTTCAAATCCAATTCCAAATTCAATTTCAATTCCAATTCAAATTCAAGGCCACCACTGGACTAGAGTTTGCTCCTATTGATCCTCAACCATCGAGTGAAAGGAAGGTTCCTACAATCATTGTTTTAGATTTTTGGATTCTATTTTGCAAGGTTTATTTTTTCAGATTTGGTGTTTGATAGAGCTAAGCGAGTTATTTGAATTGTTGAGTGAACTAAATGAATATAGCCTCAATGTTTAATATTGACTTCTAGAAATGATCTATTAAGCAAGTTGCATTAGTTTAGATGCCTAGTTCTGCATATATTTTGTTGGCATCTCATAATTTTACAAACACCCCAGATTGATAAGTACAAATCCAACTCATGTCAATAGAGAACTTGGTGACAACATGGTCTTAGTAGCATGAAGGCATACAAATACATGATTAGTTTTGCATTGGAAGTTTCTAAGTAGGGTGTGTTTTCTATAGATTTATTTCAGTTGAATATAAATGGTAGAGTAGTTTTTAATTATTTCAATTTCATTTGGTGGTGCAGTAAGAAACACCCCATCCACTAACCATTGGAAGGATAAATTATGAAGGGATGCATATGAAGGAGGAAAAACAAGTAGAGTTTCAGGAGCTAAAAGTCTGAGGTTTGCATACGAGGTGAATTTTTTTCTAATATTTAGTCTCAAATAGTTTATCATTTAAACAATAAAATTCTTCATTGAATAAAAGTGGAGATGAATCAATAGGAGGCATTCCAAAAAATAAGCTCTTTGAAGCATTATTTTCTTCCCATGTGGAAGACAATAAACCAATAGATTGATGAGAATACGTTTTATTCTTTTCATCTTCTAAGCATAAGTTATTATCATCTTGCACCCTATTAAAATATGGCCAGTCAGGATGAAATTCTAAATGCTCTGAAATGATCACGTGAGAAGTACAACCCATTATATAGTTTATTACATTTCAAAATAATAACAAAGAAATTATTATTATTTGAAAATATATTAATGAGACAAATTAGCTTGACTAGTAATGAATCGATCGTGAGATTTTATAAAACAAATTCCCAACATTTAATACCAATGCAATGCAAATAAAAAATATCTAGTACTTCATACGTGGTTGTACTTCTTAGGTATGTTAGACATATTAATGCAAATAAAAACTATCTAGTATCAATGATTGTACTTCTTAGGTATGCTAGACTTATTAATGATGAAACAAGTGCTCTAGTTTACTACAAAACTAGGGATTGGGAGTTTCAATTTCATACATGGTTTATGAGGATGCTCATTACATGGGAAATAACATCATATTTGTTATGACTTAATCACTTGTCCTTGCATAGGGACCTTAGATTGAATAAACATTGCTCAACTCTCATAGTTTTCCTCTAGAGCTAAATCATCGTAGGGTTAAGTAATTTGCAACCAAGTATTAGTATTAATAAACAAATTTGCATGAATCTATATTAATAAATCAAATATGTGTACAATAAGCTAACATATATGATCTTGTCACAATAGGTCTCCATCACCAAGTCTTGGTCTCTCTATCCTTAGCCACATGGACACAACTCCCTTGCAAATGACTCTCGACTTATCACTATGGTTGCTACATCTGAAAATATATATACATGCCACTTTTTAGGCAAAGTTGAATTAGATTAGCCAAAAATACTCTATAAAGAAGATATCCAAGTACCAAAGGATATTGCATAAGCTCAACTCAAATTTCATCAACATAAGGGTGAGAACCATAGATTAAATGTGTACAATCCCACCATGCACATATAGGCTTATAAATAATGCATACTTGTTGGAGAGATAGAGCATGGCCTTACAAGTGTCTACCTTGAAAAAATGTTGTTTGATATATGCCCATCCTCAGTTTTTTGGGGCCATATTCAATTCCATTGCATTCATAAACATATAGGTATAACATAGTGTTTTTTGGGACACACTAAACTCCAATGATGCATTCAATGAAAAAAAAATTAACAATTTCACAATAAATTTAATGATAAATGATGATGACATTAATCATAATCCAATTAAAAATATCACAACTTTTCTTGGTTTCAAAATAAAACAAAATACATTTACAAACGTTACATAAAATATTTCTAGAAGTATTCAAACAAAGTTCGAAAAGTGTTACAAGTCATTTTGTTGATAACATAAAAGAATGTTAAATAATGAAAATTAGTGATTGGTGGAATATTATTTTGAAGGTTCAAATTTCAGACAAATAATAGGGTACAAGTGTACAAGTAAACTCTAGTTTTGAATCCAAAATTGCAACAATGTCTTAGCAATGTAATTTCCATTCTCGATTTGAATAGAAGTTGCAATGTTCTTTAGGAGACAAAAAATATAATAAAAATAAAATATGCAATTAGAATCCATTCAACATGTGTTGCGATCATTTGCTATTGAATTGCTATTGATTGTAGGGTGAATCCACTAATGTTTCCCTCTTTGAGAAATCCATGTATCTCTCTTTGACCACTAGTCCCAATATTTTTTAATAACAATCATAAAGCTATGGTCAAGGGACTTAAAGGATAGAAATAAAATAATATTCTTTCATTGTATTTTCCTTATAAATAATAAGGTTGAAAAAATAATGTTCGGTAATATGAGCTTGTTCTAAGAGGACTTATAGTCATCCATTCCCAATTTCCAAAGAGCATTTCCATAAGTTTTATTTGTCTAGCCATTTTTATAATTTTTACATTTTAGAAATGTCCATATTTTTAAAAAGGTGTTTTTATTGTTGAATTGTAGTTTGTATTCCACAAAGATGGTGCAATAATCTAATCCAAACACATGTAGTCTAGTCCAGCAAAATGCATTTGTAGTGGCTTATATCATTCAGAGACATCATCTAATGATGTTAGGCCACCTGATGTTGGGAATTTTTCCAAGCTATCCATTATGGTTCCAGGCCAATTTATCTTCATTGATGCTCACATTGTGGACATACTTTTCATGGCCTGAGAGGGGATCCTATTTAGGACAATTTGGCAAGTTAGTTATGGTTATGGTTATGATTAATAATATATGATTATATATTATTAATATTCATTTTTTAATTTTTTATATTATATTATTAATATTAAATATATATATTTTTTAAATAAATTAAGTAAAAATTAATAAATAATATATGATTGTATATATTATTAATATTCATTTTTTAATTTTTTATATTATAATATAAATATTAATATATGATTTTTTTTTCAATCTTTTTGGCGTTCTCGGAGGATTGAAAAATAATTGGCAGCATTTCTGCTTGCAAATTCACATACCAAATAATTTTTAAACAAATAAATGCAAAATAAATTTAAAATCCTAAAAGTATTTCAAATTTAAAATAGTTTTGGTTTTTGTTTTGAAATGGTTTTCTGTTTTAGGTTCAACTGGTTTTTTTTTTCAATCCTCTTGGCGTTCTCGGGGGATTGAAAAAAAATGGGCAGCATTTCCGCTTGTAAAATCACATTTTAAAATAAAACCGGTAGCATTTATGGGGTGAAATGCTATCGGTTGATATAAAAACAAAAATAATTTAAATAATTTAAACAAATAACTGACAAATATCTAAAACCCTAAATCTATTTCAAATTTGGTTTTTGTTTTGGTTTGAAATGGGTTTTTGTTTTGGTTTGAAATAGGTTTTTGTTTTAGTTAAATCAAATGGTTTTTTTTCGATAAGTTTGGTTTCAATGGTTGTTTTCGGTTTCAATGGCAGTTTAGTTTCAATGCCTACATCCTAACCATTTCTAGAAAACCAAATTAAACCTAGATTTGATAAAAAAACACAAATTTATACATAAAATATGAAATATATTTTTTTTTAAATAAAAAAACAAATGGTAGATTTCTACCCACATAGTGGAATAGATGACATGATAGCGTTGCTGTGGGGAGGTGGCATCAATGTGGGGAGGTGGCGTTGGGAAGGTGCTCAGTCGAGGTCCCCAGTCGCTGTTGCTCTGTCTCTGTCAAGCCACTGCACGAAAACAGGGCCGGCCAGGCTCGTCGGGCTCTGTTTTGTTTTTTTTTCTCTGTCGCATTCCCTCAATCGAGCAAACCCTCGATCGAGGGTTTTCTCGATCGAGGGTCTTTCAACTCACTGCACAACCACTCGGACCCTATTTTGTTTTTTTTTTACGGATCGAACAAACCCTCGATCGAGGGTTTAAAACATCCTCGATCAAGGTATGTTAAAGCCCTCGATCGAGGTAGTTTTAAACCCTCGATCGAGCATATAAAGCCTCGATCGAGGGCTTGAAATTACCTCGATCGAGGGTCCGAAAAACAAATTCCCCCCTTGCGATCCGCCAAAAATGGTGAACCACATTCGTGGATTCACCCTCAAGCATTATGTTTTGGAGGTTCAGAAACTATTCTACAAGGATATGTTGATGCAGATATGGCAGGTGATAAGGATAACAGGAGGAGCACCACAGGGTATGTGTTTACTGTAGGTGGAACAACAGTAAGTTGGATTTCGAGATTGCAAAAGTTTGTTGCACTTTCAACAACAGAAGCAGAGTATGTTGCTGTTATAGAGGCTAGTAAAGAGATGATTTGGTTGTAGAGGTTTATGGAGGAAGTGGGTAAGAAGCAGAAGGATAGCAGGGTATATAGTGACAGCCAGAGTACCTTTAATCTTGCAAAGAACTCAGAATTCCATTCCAGGACTAAACATATACAGCTCAAGTACCATTTCATACGCTATGTTCTAGAAGACGAACTGTTGAAGCTGGAAAAGATACATAATAGCGAGAATCCTGCAGACATGTTCACAAAGGTAGTGACCAGAGACAAATTAAGTTCCTACTCGATTTCAGTTGGCCTTCTAGCATGAAGGTGAAGATGAGAAAGTTGCTAAGTCCAAGGTCCAACAAGTACAACAGCAGTGGAGTCATTGTGATCAGTCTCCAAGTGGGAGATTGTTGGTTGTCGAGCCAGATCTTCAAGTCTCATAGATGATATTGTCTTAGCCGTGCACCCAAAGGACTGTACGGTCATTCCCCCACCTTGGGGTTTGGGGGTTTGGGGGCAGCGCCCCTGAGAAAAAATTTTAGGGCTGTTTTCGCCAACAATTTTCGGGCCCATGGTTTTGGGTAACCCATGGTATTTTCCCATTGTATTTCCCTTATAAAAGAAAGACATTGTAATACGGCTAGGGTTGATGTATTAGGTTTTATGCATTGTAAAGATCTATGAGATCAGAAGAGAGACTGTGAAACAGTGAAGAGGAAGTGCAGCGGCTGTGCTGCAGGTTGTATCCCTTCACTTTGTTGGACGGTATAATAATAAGGACTGGCAACTTCAGTTTGGATGTAGCCCAAGTTGGGTGAACCACGATATATCTGTGTCTCTCTTGTAATGTGTATGTGTAATTATATTTGAATTTATGTTTATTGTTATTGCTCTGCGATCCTGTTTTTCTAACACTGAGTTCTTAGGTCACTTTTCCCTCTTGCAATATTTTCAAAATCCCTAAAAAATGCTCTGGAATAGTGGATTTTGGCCATAGGGGCTTCACTAGAAGGAAATATAATATCATGTTCATTCATATCGGGGTATTAAATAATCATGAAAACCTAAAAATTATATTGCTTATATATTAAGGGGAAAAGGTTTTTTTTATTTAATGTAACAATACAAAAATACTCTGGGGTCTTTTTTATATGGGTGGCCTGACAAATATCCTCCAAATGGAGATGGCGGGATCACGGCCGGATGAGAAATCAGGTTGAGCCAAGGCTCGGGCTTACCAATACGCAGGGAAATCGCGTCTTGAGGCATGCTTGAGGCCAAGGGTTTCGTGGTGAAGAGGGTTTCCAGTCGATCATAGTCAAGAGACAGTGGCCATTCATAGCCAATTGTTACCAATAGCAGTCAGCCAGTTCTTACCAATAGCCTTGGGAGGCTCTATGTTACACCAAAATGTCGTCACCCTTGTGCAAGTGTCGCAAGTTTCGTTATCATCACCTAGTGTCTTCACCCTGACCATTGTTTAAGTGTCGTTATCAAGACCTAGTGTCATCGTTATGACCATTGTGTAAACTCTTTTCTCTGACCCCTAAACTCATACTGGGATAAAAACACATTCATACTGGAGTTTATCCCTGCCTGGTTGACCTTGTTGAGTAGGCTGGCACACTTCTCCTTCATCTAGGGTGCGACGACACAATTCCTCGTCAACTAGGGTGAGACACTAGCACACTTTGTCCTCCTACAGGGTGTGCCCAACCCTCTCTGGCGCTCTGTCTCCTCTACCAGGGTGCGATAGGGTTGGTTAGAGGTTATTTTGGGGAATCTCGAGGTATTTCTAGAGGTTTGTTGAGGTGGATACCTATCTCTAGACTTTAGGAGAGGTGGCATTTCGGTTCCTAACAGAATGGGAGGATGCCTTAACCATATCCCCCTAATCCTTAAGCTATCCTATCTTTTTAGCCCTATATAAACACCCCCTCTCTCCATGGGAAGGGGAGGAAGTCTATAGTACTTGCATGCTGGTGAAATTAGCTTAGGTGATCTCTACTCATCTCTTGGGAGGCCTATACTTCCTTTGGAGGCTTCAGCATTGGCTTGTTGGAGGAGAGTTGCAACGTTAAGCTTTGGTTGTAATCATCTCTCTACTTTGTACTTCCCTCTTTTAATACAGTAATATAAACTCTTTCCACCAAATGTTGTTGTATTAATAATGTTTGTGTAGTTTACTTGCTTAACCGTTTACTTAGATCTGTTACTGTTTAGATATTGTTTTACTGCTTGTATTGTTCTATATGTCTTGACAGGTCCTGCAGCTGAGATCTGATGACTGTGAAGCTTGGAGCAACATCAAGGAGAAAGGATCTACGATCTAAAGGTAAGATGTCTAATCACTCAATCTTTAACTAGATCTAGGAAAGCAGTTTTATATTTTGTCCCACTTGTTCTAGATTCACATTGAACTAGGGAGATCAAGCCTTAAGTCCGCTTTCGATAGATTGTCCGGTAACACTCTAAGCCTCCAGGGCCTGTTATAGGCCCTCGATAGGCATTGGGGGCTTGAATACCCAACCACTCATGCCTATTACAGGTCTTGGTAGGTTTAGTCAACCTCTTAGAGCTTGTTACAGGCCCTGGGGGCTTGGATACTTAGCCCACAACAGGCTTAGTCAGCAATTGGGGAACTGCAACATGCAATCTAAATGTTGTACTATGTGCATTAACTCTAGTGACATACAAGAAGTGATCTCCTATCTCTTCATTAGACCATTAGATGTTGCAAATCATAATGATATGTGGTTGATTAATTGCATTGTGGGTGAAGTAATGTGCATCCACAATATACATCTAAAGAAGCAAGGTGCATTGTAGAATGCATGTGGGGTCATAAGAGAGATATCATATCAATATACTAGGTAGAAATATAAAGAGCCCCAAGAGTAAGCTCAATCGGTTGAGCACCCGTAGTTAGGCCTCCCAGCATGTGAGGTCGCGGGATCCATTCTCCTCGACACTCTTGGGGTTAGGTACGCAAAATGTGCCGAGGGTGTGAAGGGCCCTTCGGGTGGGCCCGCCAGCTATTATTCCGTGGACGTAGCGATGCCGGCCGGTGGGACCGGTACGTGAACCACATTGAAAATATATATATATATATATATATATATATAAAGGGGTATAAAAAATGTTAATGAAAAAATTGATACATACAGTATCTAGTGAAAATAGGGGTTTTTTTAAATTGGGAAGGCATATTGGGAGTGTCTAAAATTGTTTTTTGCATTCCTTTTCATGGCCTTTATTTCCCAATTTTTGTCATGAATAGAGCTTATGTTTGGGTATATGATCAAGGTCTTCGAAAATCACTAATCCTAAATTTTAGAAAATTGTGAGAAGAACGAGGAAACTACCCTCATTGAAATTTTTGTAGCCCTCAATACCATGGATCCAACCATGAAAATTTTGTCAAAAACTAATAAAAATTTATCCTATTATGACAAAAATAAGAAAATGGCCCCATAATTTTTTTTAATATTTTCCATACTATTAAAATTCCATCCTGTTGATGTGGCATGGAATGTGGCAAGTGGTGATGTGGAACCATGCCCACCTAGAACATACATGGAATCCTCTGGTTCTACCATGGCATATTCTATTCAACCCCTTTCTCACTATCATCGAGATTCTCGAATATTTGTGTGCCAAAATTTTTAACCCCATCGAAAGGAATCGTACGAGCGATCAGGACCTTCCCATCATAGAGCCCAAAATGATCTGGGTTCTTCATGGAAGTTACCACACATGCCAATCCCCATTCACCCCCCCTTGCATGAATGGTCATGATCTAATGTTATCAATCACCTAACAAAATCTCATTCATTCACAAGACGAACCCCCATATTAACTCATGATAAATTGGGTTTCGCACAAATGGTTAGGATCACATGATCCAACCTTCGTGAACTATCTCATCCATTCATAGGAGGAACCCTTAAGGTAAGGCATGCTTATCTTTATCTGTGTGAATGTTTAAGAACTACTAGACATGCTTTCATGGTTTAATCTCAGTCATTCATGGCATGACACCTCATAATAAGCCCTGATCAAATCTACTTGTGTGAATGGTCAATATCTGAAGATCATTTCTTCCCAATTTAATCTGAGGGTCAATTTTGGAGAGGATCCCCATATTATACTACTTCCAATCAAATTTTCATGAATGGTTCAGATTTTATGGTATGAATTTATTGATTTCATACCATCCATCGATGATCATCTATCTCTCAAAAAACACTGTAAACCCAACAATTTCGGCACTTGAGCTTCTATTAGCTAACATAATGATAATTTTCATCAATTCCAAAATATTTCCCAATTTTTCCTTAGTTCAATATGCCGATCTAGTTGATAGCCACAAGATTTAATTCCTAGGCCCTATCAAAATACCATATGATAACTAAAAGAATGAGTTTCATATAAGCATTTAATCAAACACTTCATGTGTAAACTTTGATCTCTACCTGTAAACATGGATTTTGGCCCATACATCCTGGGTGTTGAAACCAAGAACTCTAATACCAATAGGTAGTGTACCCCATACATCATTTATACTATAGGAGGGGGTAAATACAAATTTATTGTTTTGAAATTTCACCCCATGGGAAACATAAACTAAGAAATGCATGTGTAAGTGCATGAATGTAAAAAGAAACGAAATTAAAACTCTATCACACACACATAATATATAAAAAACATATTTATCAAAGGAAGTAAATATAATCATTTCACTTTCATGGACAAAGAGATTAATACTTTTTTTTTAATAGAAGAATATCCAAGAAATTGGTTGTGTAAGAGTAATTTTCCACCCAACCGTAGGTATCATCTATAGATACCACCCCTAATATGGGCTATAAGGCTACTAGGGTGAAGGAAACACCTACAGGCTTGTCTCTCTGACCCCAAAATCCGATTTCTCTCGTTCCTAGACAATATCATCACCACTGAGCACTATAGGCATCTCACTCAGCCATCCCGGCCATGGAACTATCTTCCACTTCCCCACACAACAAAATGAAGGATTATTATTTATCTACTCAACAATCCCTCAGAGTACCCAACCCTTACAGTTCTATTCAGTGTGTTCAGAAAGAGTCTAACCCATTATATGCTTTGATAGAACCTCCCAAAATCATCAATTCATGTCTTCTCAAGAATCCCTAAGAAACAAATAATTAATGGGTAAAGGTTCCTATCTTTCCCAACCTCTATTCTCACCTAAAACCATCCTCTTCACTCTAATGTCTACAATTTCCATTTCACAATGTTAATTTCTGGTTATGTTCTCGGTCTACTAATTGATTACGAAGACAACAACATGAAAGCTCTACATAGTGTAAAATAATGCATGGTGAATGAGTAATAAACTCCAAAGGAGATGAGAATATTGGTGAAAATACAACTGACATTACTTATAGCCATAGAAGGAAGGAATTTTACAGTTGTGATAGAAGTATATCCATCCCATGCTTCCATAAAAAGATGAGAATACTTCCCCCCCCAACCTCACACAAGCATTCATAGATTGGATTTAAAAAATCAAAAGGAAGTAATTGTCTCATTTAAGGAACATGGAAAAAATGGATGATTTATAGGGATGGTGCTTAGAAAAAGAGGATTCAATCTCCCATAGGCCCCCTTTCCTCTTCCCCTCTAGTGTACTCATAACCCCTCTAGTGATCTTTACACTACCATCTTGGACCATTTTATTATTTTCCCACATAATATTTACATAGATTTTAAGTCATCATGACAAGACAACCACTTGTCCCATATAGATGTATTTACATTATACATGCCTATCTATTCACTAGTCGAGCCTTGGCCTTGAACTCCACACTAGGAATCCATACTATCATATTTACAACATTTACATAATCTTATTTAATGCATCACAAGGGTCAAAACTGGGGGTATTATAGTAATCATGAAATGGCTAGAATCTATACATAATGGTCTAGGATGACCAAATGTATTGTAATGATGTGCATTGATATTAATATAAAATCCCTAATGGAAGCAGATGAAGAAGGATGAAGAGGGGATGGGGGGGTATGATTCCACAAGTGGGGAAAGTGAGAAAGGGGGTTTTAGGGGGGAAATGAACCCAGTGTATTATTAAATCTAAGTCATTATTCCTTGCTTGAAAACATTATATAAGTATTTTAATAATCCTAATTTTCGTAAAGACATGTTATGAGAGTGGATTTATTATTCTCAACCTTATTAATTATCCTAAGTCAATAATTTTTGGGGAAAGTTGGATCCTTATGAGTGCCACATGGAAAGAGAAAACTATGGTTATATATTGTGGGAAATAATTATTATATATTCATTCAATCCATTATATCCATCACTCCCCAGCTCTGGGTGCCATCACCACCGTCACGGGATACACGTCTCCTCCTCTCGGCACCATTACCCAGAACTTGCATTAATGAAGGATACGATGCTGATACATTTGGCCACGCCACACGCAATGGATCCCATCGCCCACATGGCCTGGGGGATGACATTTATTTTGGCTCTCCTTTCATGGTCCTCTCGCCTGAGCTGGTATCAACTCACATTAAGTCCCTCTCGTGTGATCTCCTATGCTCTCCACGGCTCCTGCTGGGATATGAAAAACCACGCTTGCCTCACTGCAGTCATTACGCCTCTTGGTTATGCTCAGTCTGCATCCACAGTGGAGAGCTCGGTGCCTGCGGAGAGTTTGGTTCTTTTGCTGCCTAATTCGGTCATGAAGCGCACCAGAGGCATTTCCCGGTGCGGTTCCAATCAGGGCACTGGCAAATCTACGTCAGTGGAGAAGGAAATCCCAGCCAATATCGGCTACAAAGACAATGTTTCAATGTCGGTGCGTCGACTGGTGGATGATTGGGAGTCCAGGAGTGTTGCTAAGATTCTTGCCTTCGGTAGCCCCGGCACTCAGGTGAACCACTAATGGTTGCTTAAAAATATACTTGTTACTTTGGTTGAAGACATGCTTACTAACTGGAATATTGCAAAGATAAACATAATGGACACCAGGTCCAATATGGCTCATTTGGATGGCATTCTTGTTGCTCTTGAAGCCTGTCTCTCAGGAAGTAGATTTTCTCTTTTCCCTCACCCGTCTCCACACATGGGGGTAGGGCCTGAAGGACCGGTGGCTGGTACTGGCGACGGCATGACCGGGATGAACAAAGGCGTGGAGCCTCACGAGGTGGAACATGCTGCCGAGAGCTCTCTCCACAATTCCGGGGGCCTTGCTACCTCTGCGGATGTCGCCCCAGCACGTGTTCCAGCTATTCGCTGTATTCCTTGTCCTGACTCCCCTGTGGCCATTGTGGTGCAAGGTGCCTCCCCTCCTGGGACAGCCTTCCCAGTTCCTTCTACTATTGATATGATCCATAACAAACGACTTCGGAATGATGAAGCTGCAGTGATTCTCCAGCGCAAAACAGAATCTCTGCCATTCAAGCTCCCAGGGCAGCAGTGGACAGATGATCTTTTTGAACCCTGCCCCATCTCTGAGGACATGCATGATTCCAAAGGAGCAAAAGCTAGCTCTTAAGCTCTCCATTTCTAGTTTTATCACTCTGTCTTTTTGTAAACCCTGGCATGTACAGAGTTATAGTATTTTACTGTATTTCCTGCTCTATAGTTATCTAGTTTATCTCTATAAGTTTGGCTCCACTACTCCCTTTTGTAAAGATGGCACCTTGAACAGGGCCACTATGATCTATCTGGATTTTCCTGTGGACTGTAATTTTTTTGTATTATAATATAAATTTCTCATGCAGCTTACAAAAAAAAAATCCATTATATCCATCACCCATTTGAGATTGTGCCTAAGAAAACATGTCTTATAGGTGAGTTCCATGGAGACCTAGTACGAAGACTCCCTATCTAGCATGTTCTAGAGCATTGGAGTGGGATGGGGAAAACCAAAGGGACACTTGAGAAGAGAGCAATATATAATTTCTTGTGTTGTGGTTGAATATTTGGAATGGGTTCTAGTGGGATGGAACAACTGTAGATAAGATTTACCACTATATATTTCCTAGCATGGAAATTCCCTAGCTAGCTTGTGTTGGAGCACTGAAAGGTAGCATGTGTTGGTGCACTAAAAGGGATTTTCAATAGTGATCTCATTCCTTGTGTTTTGAAGATCGATGAGGGAGGAGTGCTAGGGATTGGAGAAAATGTAAATAGATTTGGCACTAGATATGTGTCTGAGTTTTGGTTATTCCCTATGTTGTGTAGGATGAGTTATGGGATACGTAGAGGACTCGGGAGACTTCACCCCTTATGGATTGATAGCCTCAACTCAAGGTTGGCCTATGCCATTGAATGAGAAAGTATGAAGATAGTTTATGGTTGGGAGGATCATCCCTTGTTTGTAGCCTATTTGAGACTATTTTCCATTTTTCTCAATTCTGTGTGAATGCCATGGTTATAATTTATGCTACGTGTTTCCTTAATTTCCTATAATGAAATATCTCTATGCATGGATTTAATGGTCATGATATAGATGCATTCATGGCAGGAATTACATGAATGTTTCAGAATTTCCATAGATTGAATTAGTTTTCCATTGTGTAATTTTGTTGTTAAATTTATTTATAAAGTAAATCCATGGAAAATTAGAATTATGTATTAGAGAATAATTTTTATGGGAAATTCAATATCAAAGTTAGAATTGCTTTGTTTCTATGTGAAATTTGAGTACCTTATGGTCTCCATAGGGAAAGAGGATGTCGGGTACATGACATATCAACTCACACAAGTGAACCACATTAATGATAAGAGTATTTTATGGATACAATTCAAGAAGTATTTCCAACAAAGGTACCTCTTAGAAAATCATTACGACAAGAAGATAGAGGAGTTGTTTGAACTCAAATTGGGAAATATGACCATGGAGGAATATGAGAGGAATTTTTTAGAATTACTGAGATACGTTGGGGATATTAACAATGATAATGTAAATATTCAAAGGTTTCTAATTGGGCTATCTACATTCTACATAGATAAAATTTATTTTGATGAGCCCGGGATTCTAGAAGAGGCAATTAGGAAGGCCAAATACATGCATGACTAGAATAAAGGAAGGGTAGATTTTCATAAGTCTTGGAGAGATAAGGAGAAATATAAGTGGGATCACAGGAAGAATGACTTCAAACCTCATTTATTCAAAAAAAGGTTCTAATACATACCAATGTCCCTTGTATTCATATGTGACAATGCTCTATATAATAGATACTCAATGTTGTCACCTACCTTGAACTTGAATTTGGTGATCTATTTCCATTTTGTGCAACATTCTTTAATATATGAATTTAGAAAATTTTGGGAATTATAATTATTGTTTGGACCACACATTCTTGTATTGATAACCTAGAATTTTTGTTATTTAGGACTATTGTGTTTCCCTTGATTGTTCATAGTCTATCATTGAAGCTTCAACCATAGGTCTCATACATACCCAGGTGTGGTATATATGTGACTCTTCCTTACCTATATTTTTTGTGACGTGACCACAATCAATCCATAGTTTTTAATTTTGCGTACTAAGGGAAATGAAGGGCACCAAAACACTCCTTCAATTTGGTTTCCTTCCAAAGCAATTGATAAATAATAAGATTTACCTTGCTAGTAGAATTTTTACATTCGTGGGTGACATTTAGTTATGGTGATTTGGTGGTTGAAAATCCCTTTGCTTGACACTTGTTATAATTCACATAATTCTTGATTTCATTTGTTATAATCTTGTATCATGGTGAACTATGTTCCTGATGGCATCAAATGCAATCCATGATGAGATGAGGATTACATTGTCCATATCATCAAAATGATTTGTAAGGTTTTTTCATAAGTAGTTGGGAAGCATAGTCTCACAAAACATTATTTTGTTTGTTGATGTAAGCATTCATTAACTTTACATAATCGCATTCAAAAAAATGTTATTTTGTACATGTTGATGTGAACATTCAACATACAAGCATAGTACATGGAAAGGTAATAACTTGTACATGCCTTCATATATGCAACTTACCTAGTTGGATCAAATGGTGTCATTATCTCCATTTGTCATCAAAACATAAATCATATGAAATAGTTGTACAAGCATAGTTTCTACCATAGTTGTACAAGCATCTGCTATCAACATATTTCCATTTCTTATATTAACTAGGTGGTTATGCCCATTGCCAAGAAAACAAACCATACCTTTATGACTTTAGATTAGAGCACACACTTAAAACAAAATAACACAAAGATTACCTACATACTATATAACTTGTAATTATATAATTTTGTCTCAAGGGATATTTCACACTCTCAATGGACAAAAACATTCTCCTATACAACAACACATTGAATTTTCAATTGAATTTACACATTAAATTTTCCATGTAATTGAATTGGAATGTGGAAACTGTAAGTGAATTGTAATGTGTAGACAACATAATGCAAAATGTCAATTTCAATTTTCAATTTCAAATGTATTCTAATTTTAAATTTTGATTTCAAATACAAATTTGAGAATTTAAAATATATCTATATACAATGTAAAATTGTAAAATTTAAATTTTAGATTGTACAATATATGATAATTTAAAATTTTTATTTCAAATGCAATTGTAATGTAATTGAAATTGAACTTGTACATTGGAACAACACATTGTATTCTCAATTGAAATTACACATTAAATTTGAGATTTTAATTTTAAATTGTAATTGAATTGGAATCTGGACACTGTAAGTGAATTGTAATGTGTAGACAACATAATGCAAAATGTCAATTTCAATTTTCAATTTCAAATGTATTCTAATTTTAAATTTTGATTTCAAATACAAAATTGAGAATTTAAAATACATCTATATACAAGGTAAAATTGTAAAATTTAAATTTTAGATTGTACAATGTATCATAATTTAAAATTTTTATTTCAAATGCAATTGTAATGTAATTGAAATTGAACTTGTAAATTGGAACAACACATTGTATTCTCAATTGAAATTACACATTAAATTTGAGATTATAATTTTAAATTGTAATTGAATTGGAATGTGTAAATTGTAATTGAATTGGAATGTGTAAATTGTAATTGAATTGTAATGTGTAGACAACATAATGTAATCAAAATTTCACTTATTAATTTCACATGTATTCTAATTTTACATGTTGATTTCATTTCTGCAATTGTAATGTAGTTGAAAACGAGCTTTTAAATTGCAATTGAATTGGAATTGAAATTACACATTAAATTGGAAATTTTACATTGTAATTGGATTGGAATTGTAATTTCAATTTTAAAACGTAATGTATGTATTCAATTCTAAATTTTGGAAGATGTTCTCTAATGTAGTCAAAATTTGCATTTTAAATTGAACTAAATTGTAACTACACATTAAAATTGCATTTGAAATGACAAAACATAAATTTGTAACTGTAATAACTATGTCCAGATCTAATATAAAAAACAAACGATTTCAAATCATATACAAAATACACATGAAAACATCAGTATGATAAAATATACAAAATATCCAAAAGTCCATATCCAAAGTCCATCTATGATAGAAGTCCATGTATAAATGATATAAATCTATATCCAAAACATGAAAATATATAAAATATGAAAATATCCAAAACATGGAAATGTATAAATCATCAACTCATCGGCCACTACCCCCACGAGGCCTATGATCGTCCCTCTGACTGCCCTCCTGTGCAGTAGCCCGCTGCTGTCTCTGAGACTCTAAACCCTCAAGGAATTGCGCCATATCCATCGTGTCAATGGTGATATCCGGGATCTGGGTAGGAATACGGGTAGATGGCCCTTCATCAGGATAATGTACTCGAGCTACATCCCAACTATGTGTGAAATCCATTGCAGCATTCACACCAGCCTATTGCGATGCCTATGTAATATGCCATTACATGTAATAAGTTAGATTTATTAAAAATTAAACTAAATTAAACATAATTTAAAATCTATCCATAAAAAATTGAAACATAAAGTACAAAAATCAATTACTAAATGTGACTAAATAACATGAATTGGAACATAAATTAAAACTCACATGTGTCTCTAAACCCGGCTCGTGAGAACCTTCACGGTCCTCATGTCCATAATCAGGATCTACCTCCTTTCCGTTGCCCTGTACAATTTGAAATTCATTTGAAGTTAAGATCTACAACATAAATCTCGAAAATTAAGAAATAAAACACAAATTATTTAAACTGAGAAATAATATTCAAACACAAATTAAATTGGAACATAAATTATAACTTACCCTGACTAGCGGACCAATAGATGGCTCGCTAGCAAAGAGTTGATCCATGAATGGGGCCCCCTGCATGGATCAATAGAATACAACTCCCTTAAGTATTATTGACCACTCAATTTGCGACATTGATATGATGTAACATGAAGAACATATATACATAATTGTACAAAAGTATACCTGTCATGTAGCGACGCATCTACGATATAACTGAAAGTATGCATCTCACGTTGACTCAGCATACCGCAGTAGGGTCTCGCGATCAAAACTCCTGAGCATGTCACTAGAGACATGCTCTATCTCTGGATCTGCAGGTGGAGGGGGAGGTCTAGATGCCTCTCCATGCGCAGCAACAGCAACACTGCCCAAGGCAGTGAACAACGAGTCTGCAAGGTCAGCTCTAGCCTCTGCAACAAGCTGGAATGATTGTGCCACATCCCCTGACCTGATAACCGCCCTGTTTGGAAGCGGTATCAACCTCGGAGCGGGTGGCATGAAGGCAGGGTCTCTCCGAGCTCCAGGACGTTGGTAGGAGCGTCCCCTACTAGCCCCATAGAACTGGGACCTTGTGCTAGTGTAATCCATGTGCATGTCGAAAAAAAACTTTGCATAAACATGTTTTGCAAAGTACAATGGGACCTGGTGATGGTGGGGGAACATGCCCCATGCTCCCATGAATCTATCATATATATGTGGTGCAGCGACCTCCAAATTAAACTCCCTGAGTCTAAGCAGTTGACCTGGGGCGCGGCCATGAGGGATGTCGAATAAAGCACCCTTGATGTCATGCCCTCTTATGGCGACTTTGACATCCTCCCATTTGTGGATCCCAACAACACCATCTCTCCTCCTCTGGCATGAATGTCACCAAATGTCACTGAGAGGTCCTACCCTCCTATAGAGGGTCAAAATCTCATCAATTGTCGATAACATCATCGACAAAGATCGTCGTTTGGGAGAATCCTCCCTCAAGGTGCTCACACATGAGCTCACCCACTCTCGTTGGGAAATGATGTCAGCGAGAGTGATCTGTGCAACCTCATCATCGTATGATCCCCCTGATGGGGCACCTGCGATCCAAACCAAAACACAAATGTTACTAAAAATATATATTATAACTTGCAGCTAAAATTCAATGCATTATATACTAAAAATTTATTGAAAATGTGCTAACAAAAAATACGCACCTGATGCACTCGTGTCTTGTTGCACATCCTCCTCCTGGGGATCCACGTGTATGTCGTCGGGATGAACCGACACACTATCTCTCCTGCTGCCACCACCAGTGGCAGCCGACCCCGTCCTTGCATCACTCCTCGGTGAACGGGAGCGTTGCCGATGGTCGCCCTCTCGGGCGACATCAGATCCTCTCATGCTTCGTGGAGAACGAAACACTGAATCTCTCTCTTTAGGACTATCTGCATCACATTTCAATTTCTAATTCTAATTTTCGTTCAAATTCTATTCCAAATTTCACATTTCAATTTCAAATTTTCTCATTTCAATTTCAAATTCTATTCCAAATTTCACCTTTCAACTTCAAATTCAAATTCAATTCAAATTTCAAATTCTATTCCAAATTTCACATTTCAATTTCAAACTCAAATTCAATTCAAAGTTCAAATTCTATTCCAAATTTCACATTTCAATTTCAAATTCAAATTCTATTCCAAATTTCACATTTCAATTTCAAATTCAAATTCAATTCAAATTCAATTCAAATTTCAAATTCTATTTCAAATTTCACATTTCAAATTCAAATTCAATTCAAATTCAAATTTCAATTTCAATTTCAAATTTCAAATCCAATTCCAAATTCAATTTCAATTCCAATTCAAATTCAAGGCCACCACTGGACTAGAGTTTGCTCCTATTGCTCCTCAACCATCGAGTGAAAGGAAGGTTCCTACAATCACTGTTTTAGATTTTTGGATTCAATTTTGCAAGGTTTATTTTTTCGGATTTGGTGTTTGATAGAGCTAAGCGATTTATTTGAATTGTTGAGTGAACTAAATGAATATAGCCTCAATGTTTAATATTGACTTCTAGAAATGATCTATTAAGCAAGTTGCATTAGTTTAGATGCCTAGTTCTGCATATATTTTGTTGGCATCTCATAATTTTACAAACACCCCAGATTGATAAGTACAAATCCAACTCATGTCAATAGAGAACTTGGTGACAACATGGTCTTAGTAGCATGAAGGCATACAAATACATGATTAGTTTTGCATTGGAAGTTTCTAAGTAGGGTGTGTTTTGTATAGATTTATTTCATTTGAATATAAATGGTAGAGTAGTTTTTAATTATTTCAATTTCATTTGGTGGTGCAGTAAGAAACATCCCATCCACTAACCATTAGAAGGATAAATTATGAAGGGATGCATATGAAGGAGGAAAAACAAGTAGTGTTTCAGGAGCTAAAAGTCTGAGGTTTGCATACGAGGTGAATTTTTTTCTAATATTCAGTCTCAAATAGTTTATCATTTAAACAATAAAATTCTTCATTGAATAAAAGTGGAGATGAATCAATAGGAGACATTCCAAAAAATAAGCTCTTTGAAGCATTATTTTCTTCCCATGTGGAAGACAATAAACCAATAGATTGATGAGAATACGTTTTATTCTTTTCATCTTCTAAGCATAAGTTATTATCATCTTGCACCCTATTAAAATATGGCCAGTCAGGATGAAATTCTAAATGCTCTGAAATGATCACGTGAGAAGTACAACCCATTATATAGTTTATTACATTTCAAAATAATAACAAAGAAATTATTATTATTTGAAAATATATTAATGAGACAAATTAGCTTGACTAGTAATGAATCGATCATGAGATTTTATAAAACAAATTCCCAACATTTAATACCAATGCAATGCAAATAAAAAATATCTAGTACTTCATACATGGTTGTACTTCTTACGTATGCTAGACATATTAATGGAAATAAAAAATATCTAGTATCAATGATTGTACTTCTTAGGTATGCTATACTTATTAATGATGAAACAAGTGCTCTAGTTTACTACAAAACTAGGGATTGGGAGTTTCAATTTCATACATGGTTTATGAGGATGCTCATTACATGGGAAATAACATCATATTTGTTATGACTTAATCACTTGTCCTTGCATAGGGACCTTAGATTGAAAAAACATTGCTCAACTCTCATAGTTTTCCTCTAGAGCTAAATCATTTTAGGGTTAAGTAATTTGCAACCAAGTATTAGTATTAATAAACAAATTTGCATGAATCTATATTAATAAATCAAATATGTGTACAATAAGCTAACACATATGATCTTTTCACAATAGGTCTCCATCACCAAGTCTTGGTCTCTCTATCCTTAGCCACATGGACACAACTCCCTTGCAAATGACTCTCGACTTATCACTATGGTTGCTACATCTGAAAATATATACACATGCCACTTTTTAGGAAAAGTTGAATTAGATTAGCCAAAAATACTCTATAAAGAAGATATACAAGTACCAAAGGATATTGCATAAGCTCAACTGAAATTTCATCAACATAAGGGTGAGAACCATAGATTAAATGTGTACAATCCCACCATACACATATAGGCTTATAAATAATGCATACTTGTTGGAGAGATAGAGCATGGCCTTACAAGTGTCTACCTTGAAAAAATGTTGTTTGATATATGCCCATCCACAGTTTTTTGGGGCCATATTCAATTCCATTGCATTCATAAACATATAGGTATAACATAGTGTTTTTTGGGACACACTAAACTCCAATGATGCATTCAATGACATAAAAATTAACAATTTCACAATAAATTTAATGATAAATGATGATGACATTAATCATAATCCAATTAAAAATATCACAACTTTTCTTAGTTTCAAAATAAAACAAAATACATTTACAAACGTTACATAAAATCTTTCTAGAAGTATTCAAACAAAGTTCCAAAAGTGTTACAAGTCATTTTGTTGATAACATAAAAGAATGTTAAATAATGAAAATTAGTGCTTGGTGGAATATTATTTTGAGGGTTCAAATTTCAGACAAATAATAGGGTACAAGTGTACAAGTAAACTCTAGTTTTGAATCCAAAAGTGCAACAATGTCTTAGCAATGTAATTTCCATTCTTGATTTGAATAAAAGTTGCAATGTTCTTTAGGAGACAAAAAATATCATAAAAATAAAATATGCAATTAGAATCCATTCAACATGTGTTGCGATCATTTGCTATTGAATTGCTATTGATTGTAGGGTGAATCCACGAATGTATCCCTCTTTGAGAAATCCATGTATCTCTCTTTGACCACTAGTCCCAATATTTTTTAATAACAATCATAAAGCTATGGTCAAGGGACTTAAAGGATAGAAATAAAATAATATTCTTTCATTGTATTTTCCTTATGAATAATAAGGTTGAAAAAATAATGTTAGGTAATATGAGCTTGTTCTAAGAGGACTTATAGACATCCATTGACAATTTCCAAAGAGCATTTCCATAAGTTTTATTTTTCTAGCCATTTTTATAATTTTTACATTTTAGAAATGTCCATATTTTTAAAAAGGTGTTTTTATTGTTGAATTGTAGTTTGTATTCCACAAAGATGGTGGAAAAATGTAATCCAAACACATGTAGTCTAGTCCAGCAAAATGCATTTGTAGTGGCTTATATCATTCAGAGACATCATCTAATGATGTTAGGCCACCTGATGTTGGGAATTTTTCCAAGCTATCCATTATGGTTCCAGGCCAATTTATCTTCATTGATGCTCACATTGTGGACATACTTTTCATGGCCTGAGAGGGGATCCTATTTAGGACAATTTGGCAAGTTAGTTATGGTTATGGTTATGATTAATAATATATGATTATATATTATTAATATTCATTTTTTAATTTTTTATATTATATTATTAATATTAAATATATATTTTTTAAAATAAATTAAGTAAAAATTAATAAATAATATATGATTATATATATTATTAATATTCATTTTTTAATTTTTTATATTATAATATTAATATTAATATATGATTTTTTTTTCAATCTTTTTGGCGTTCTCGGAGGATTGAAAAAAAATTAGCAGCATTTCTGCTTGCAAATTCACATACCAAATAATTTTTAAACAAATAAATGCAAAATAAATTTAAAATCCTAAAAGTATTTCAAATTTAAAATAGTTTTGGTTTTTGTTTTGAAACGGTTTTCTGTTTTAGGTTCAAATGGTTTTTTTTTTTCAATCCTCTTGGCATTCTCGGGGGATTGAAAAAAAATGGGCAGCATTTATGCTTGTAAAATTTTTAAAATAAAACCGGTAGCATTTATGGGGTGAAATGCTATCGGTTGATATAAAAACAAAAATAATTTAAATAATTTAAACAAATAACTGACAAATATCTAAAACCCTAAATCTATTTCAAATTTGGTTTTTGTTATGGTTTGAAATGGGTTTTTGTTTTGGTTTGAAATAGGTTTTTGTTTTAGTTAAATCCAATGGTTTCTTTTTCGATAAGTTTGGTTTCAATGGCTGTTTTTGGTTTCAATGGCGGTTTAGTTTCAATGCCTACATCCTAACCATTTCTAGAAAACCAAATTAAACCTAGATTTGATAAAAAAAACACAAATTTATACATAAAATATGAAATATATATTTTTTTTAAATAAAAAAACAAATGGTAGATTTCTACCCACCTGGTGGAATAGATGACATGATGGCGTTGCTGTGGGGAGGTGGCATCAATGTGGGGAGGTGGCATCGGGCAGGTGCTCAGTCGAGGTCCTCGGTCGTTGTTGCTCTGTCTCTGTCAAGCCACTGCACGAAAACAGGGCCGACCAGGCTGGTCGGGCTCTGTTTTGTTTTTTTTTCTCTGTCGCATTTCCTCAATCGAGCAAACCCTCGATCGAGGGTCTTTTAACCCACTGCACAACCGCCCGGACCCTATTTTTTTTTTTTTTACGGATCAAACAAACCCTCAATCGAGGGTTTAAAACATCCTCGACCGAGGTATGTTAAAGCCATCGATCGAGGGTTTAAAACATCCTCGACCAAGGTATGTTAAAGCCCTCGATCGAGGTAGTTTTAAACCCTCGATCGAGCATATAAAACCTCGATCGAGGGCTTGAAATTACCTCGATCGAGGGTCCGAAAAACAAATTTCCCCCTTGCGATCCGCCAAAAATGGTGAACCACATTTGTGGTTCACCCTCAAGCATTATGTTTTGGAGGTTCAGACACTATTCTACAGGGATATGTTGATGCAGATATGGCAGGTGATAAGGATAGCAGGAGGAGCACCACAGGGTATGTGTTTACTGTAGGTGGAACAACAGTAAGTTGGATTTCGAGATTGCAAAAGGTTGTTGCACTTTCAACAACAGAAGCAGAGTATGTTGCTGTTACAGAGGCTAGTAAAGAGATGATTTGGTTGTAGAGGTTTATGGAGGAAGTGGGTAAGAAGCAGAAGGATAGCAGGGTATATAGTGACAGCCAGAGTTCCTTTCATCTTGCAAAGAACTCACAATTCCATTCCAGGACTAAACATATACAGCTCAAGTACCATTTCATACGCTCTGTTATGGAAGACGAACTGTTGAAGCTGGAAAAGATACATACTAGCAGAATCCTGCAGACATGTTCACAAAGGTAGTGACCAGAGAGAAATTAAGTTCCTGCTCGATTTCAGTTGGTCTTCTAGCATAAAGGTGAAGATGAGAAAGTTGCTAAGTCCAAGGTCCAACAAGTACAACAGCGGTGGAGTCGTTGTGATCAGTCTCCAAGTGGGATATTTTTGGTTGTCGAGCCAGATCTTCCAGTCTCATAGATGATATTGTCTTAGCCATGCAACTAAAGGACTGTACAGTCATTCCCCCACCTTGGGGTTCTGGGGTTTGGGGGCAGCGCCCTTGAGAAAAAAATTTAGGCCTGTTTTCGCCAACAATTTTCGGGCCCATGGTATTTTCCCATTGTATTTCCCTTATAAAAGAAAGACATTGTAATACGGCTAGGGTTGATGTATTAGGTTTTATCCATTGTAAAGATCTCTGAGATCAGAAGAGAGACTGTGAAACAGTGAAGAGGAAGTGCAGCGGTTGTGCTGCAGGTTGTATCCCTTCACTTTGTTGGACGGTATAATAATAAGGACTGGCAACTTCAGTGTGGACGTAGCCCAAGTTGGGTGAATCACGATATATCTGTGTCTCTCTTGTAATGTGTATGTGTGATTATATTTGCATTTATGTTTATTGTTATTGCTCTGCGATCCTGTTTTTCTAACACTGAGTTCTTGGGTCACTTTTCCCTCTTGCAATATTTTCAAAATCCCTAAAAAATGCTCTGGAATAGTGGATTTTGGCCACGGGGGCTTCACTAGAAGGAAATATAATATCATGTTTATTTATATCGAGGTATTAAATAATCATGAAAACCTAAAAATTATATTGCTTATATATTAAGGGGCAAAGGTTTTTTTTATTTAATGTAACAATACAAAAATACTCTGGGGTCTTTTTTATATGGGTGGGCTGACAAATATCCTCCAAATGGAGATGGCGGGATCAAGGCCGGATGAGAAATCAGGTTGAGCCAAGGCTCGGGCTTACCAATACGCAGGGAAATCACGTCTTGAGGCATGCTTGAGGCCAAGGGTTTCGTGGTGAAGAGGGTTTCCAGTCGATCATAGTCAAGAGACAGTGGCCATTCACAGCCAATTGTTACCAATAACAGTCAGTCAGTTCTTACCAATAGCCTTGGGAGGCTCTATCTTACACCAAAATGTCGTCACCCTTATGCAAGTGTCGCAAGTGTCGTTATCATCACCTAGTGTCGTCACCTTGACCATTGTTTAAGTGTCGTTATCAAGACCTAGTGTCATCGTTATGACCATTGTGTAAACTCTTTTCACTGACCCATAAACTCATACTAGGCTAAAAACACATTCAAACTAGAGGTTATCCCTGCCTGGTTGACCTTGTTGAGTAGGTTGGCGCACTTCTCCTTCATCTAGGGTGCGACGGCGCAATTCCTCGTCAGCTAGGGTGAGACACTAGCACACTTTGTCCTCCTACAGGGTGTGCCCAACCCTCTCTGGCGATCTGTCTCCTCTACCAGGGTGCGACAGGGTTAGTTAGAGGCTATTTTGGGGAATCTCGAGGTCTTTCTAGAGGTTTGTTGAGGTGGAGACCTATCTCTAGACTTTAGGAGAGGTGGCATTTCGGTTCCTAATAGAATGGGAGGATTCCTTAACCATATCTCCCTAATCCTCAAGCTATCCTATCTTTTTAGCCCTATATAAACACCCCCTCTCTCCATGGGAAGGGGAGGAAGTCTATATTACTTGCATGTTTGTGAAATTAGCTTAGGTGATCTCTACTCATCTCTTAGGAGACCTATAATTCCTTTGGAGGCTTCAGCATTGGCTTGTTGGAGGAGAGTTGCAATGTTAAGCTTTGGTTGTAATCATCTCTCTGCGTTGTACTTTCCTCTTTTAATACAGTAATATAAACTCTTTCCACCAAATGTTGTTGTATTAATAATGTTTGTGTAGTTTACTTGCTTAACCGTTTACTTAGATCTGTTACTGTTTAGATATTGTTTTACTGCTTGTATTGTTCTATATGTCTTGACAGGTCCTGCAGCTGAGTTCTGACGACTGTGAAGCTTGGAGCAACATCAAGTAGAAAGGATCTACGATCAAAAGGTAAGATGTCTAATCACTCAATCTTTAACTAGATCTAGGAAAGCAGTTTTATATTTTGTCCCACTTGTTCTAGATTCACGTTGAACTAGGGAGATCACGCCTTAAGTCCGCTTTCGATAGATTGTCCAGTAACACTCTAAGCCTCCTGGGCCTATTATAGGCCCTCGATAGGCATTGGGGGCTTGAATACCCAACTACTCATGCCTATTACAGGTCTTGGGAGGTTTAGTCAACCTCTTGGATCTTGTTACAGGCCCTGGGGGCTTGGATACTTAGCCCACAACAGGCTTAGTCAACAATTGGGGAACTACAACATGCAATCTAAATGTTGTACTATGTGCATTAGCTCCAGTGACATACAAGAAGTGATCTCCTATCTCTTCATTAGACCATTAGATGTTGCAAATCATAATGATATGTGGTTGATTAATTGCATTGTGGGTGAAGTAATGTGCATCCACAATATACATCTAAAGAAGCAAGGTGCATTGTAGAATGCATGTGGGGTCATAAGAGAGATATCATATCAATATACTAGGTAGAAATATAAAGGGGTATAAAAAATGTTAATGAAAAATTGATACATACAGTATCTAGTGAAAATAGGGGTTTTTTTAAATTGGGAAGGCATATTGGGAGGGGGTTAAAAAAAACGATTTTGGAAGGCATTTTCCAATATTTAGCGAAATTAGGGGTATTGTTTCATATGCCACGAACGAACATGCTATGATAGCGATTTATTGAGTGAAGCCCCCGTGATTTTGGCAGGTTTTCAAATCCCCATTCCAAATGCTTGAGAATTTTGTCAAAGGCTAAAATTGTTTTTTGCATTCCTTTTCATGGACTTTATTTTCCAATTTTTGTCATGAATAGAGCTTATGTTTGGGTATATGATCAAGGTCTTCGAAAATCACTAATCCTAAATTTTAGAAAATTGTGAGAAGAACAAGGAAACTACCCTCATTGAAATTTTTGTAGCCCTCAATACCATGGATCCAACCATGAAAATTTTGTCAAAAACTAATAAAAATTTATCCTATTATGACCAGAATAAGAAAATGGCCCCATAAATTTTTTTAATATTTTCCATACTATTAAAATTCCATCCTGTTGATGTGGCATGGAATGTGGCAGGTGGTGATGTGGAACCATGCCCACCTAGAACATACATGGAATCCTCTGGTTCTACCATGGCATATTCCATTCAACCCCTTTCTCACTATCATCGAGATTCTCGAATATTTGTGTGCCAAAATTTTTAACCCCATCGAAAGGAATCGTACGAGCGATCAGGACCTTCCCATCATAGAGACCAAAATGATCTGGGTTCTTCATGGAAGTTACCACACATGCCAATCCCCATTCACCCCCCCTTGCATGAATGGTCATGATCTAATGTTATCAATCACGTAACAAAATCTCATTCATTCACAAGACGAACCCCCATATTAACTCATGATAAATTGGGTTTTGCACGAATGGTTAGGATCACATGATCCAACCTTCATGAACTATCTCATCCATTCATAGGAGGAACCCTTAAGGTAAGGCATGCTTATCTTTATCTGTGTGAATGTTTAAGAACTACTAGACATACTTTCATGGTTTAATCTCAGTCATTCATGGCATCAATATTTAAAGATCATGTCTTCCCAATTTAATCTGAGGGTCAATTTTGGAGAGGATCCCCATATTATACTCCTTCCAATCAAATTTTCATGAATGGTTCAGATTTTATGGTATGAATTTATTGATTTCATACCATCCATCGATGATCATCTATCTCTCAAAAAACACTGTGAACCCAACAATTTTAGCACTTGAGCTTCTATTAGCTAACATAATGATAATTTTCATCAATTCCAAAATATTTCCCAATTTTTCCTTAGTTCAATATGCTGATCCAGTTGATAGCCACAAGATTTAATTCCTAGGCCCTATCAAAATACCATATGATAACTAAAAGAATGAGTTTCATATAAGCATTTCATCAAACACTTCATGTGTAAACTTTGATCTCTACCTGTAAACATGGATTTTGGCCCATACATCCTGGGTGTTGAAACCAAGAACTCTAATACCAATAGGTAGTGTACCCATACATCATTTATACTATAGGAGGGGGTAAATACAAATTTATTGTTTTGAAATTTCACCCCATGGGAAACATAAACTAAGAAATGCATGTGTAAGTGCATGAATGTAAAAAGAAACGAAATTAAAACTCTATCACACACACATAATGTATAAAAAACATATTTATCAAAGGAAGTAAATATAATCATTTCACTTTCATGGACAAAGAGATTAATACTTATTTTTTAATAGCAGAATATCCAAGAAATTGGTTGTGTAAGAGTAATTTTCCACCCAACCGTAGGTATCATCTATAGATACCACCCCTAATATGAGCTATAAGGCTACTAGGGTGAAGGAAAAACCTACAGGCTTGTCTCTCTGACCCCAAAATCCGATTTCTCTCTTTCCTAGCCAATATCATCACCACTGAGCACTATAGGCATCTCACTCAGCCATCCCGGCCATGGAACTATCTTCCACTTCCCCACACAACAAAATGAAGGATTATTATTTATCTACTCAACAATCCCTCAGAGTACCCAACCCTTATAGTTCTATTCAGTGTGTTCAGAAAGAGTCTAACCCGTTATATGCTTTGATAGAACCTCCCAAAATCATCAATTCATGTCTTCTCAAGAATCCCTAAGAAACAAATAATTAATGGGTAAAGGTTCCTATCTTTTCCAACCTCTATTCTCACCTAAAACCATCCTCTTCACTCTAATGTCTACAATTTCCATTTCACAATGTTAATTTCTGGTTATGTTCTCGGTCTACTAATTGGTTACGGAGACAACAACATGAAAGCTCTACATAGTGTAAAATAATGCATGGTGAATGAGTAATAAACTCCAAAGGAGATGAGAAGATTGGTGAAAATACAACTGACATTACTTATAGCCATAGAAGGAAGGAATTTTACAGTTGTGATAGAAGTATATCCATCCCATGCTTCCGTAAAAAGATGAGAATACTTCCTCCACCAACCTCACACAAGCATTCATAGATTGGATTTAAAAAATCAAAAGGAAGTAATTGTCTCATTTAAGGAACATGGAAAAAATGGATGATTTATAGGGATGGCGCTTAGAAAAAGAGGATTCAATCTCCCATAGGCCACCTTTCCTCTTCCCCTCTAGTGTAATCATAACCCCTCTAGTGATCTTTACACTGCCATCTTGGACCATTCTATTATTTTCCCACATAATATTTACATAGATTTTAAGTCATCATGACAAGACAACCACTTGTCCCATATAGATGTATTTACATTATACATGCCTATCTATTCACTAGTCGAGCCTTGGCCTTGAACTCCACACTAGGAATCCATACCATCATATTTACAACATTTACATAACCTTATTTAATGCATTCCAAGGGTCAAAACTGGGGGTATTATAGTAATCATGAAATGGCTAGAATCTATACATAATGGTCTAGGATGACCAAATGTATTGTAATGATGTGCATTGATATTAATATAAAATCCCTAATGGAAGCAGATGAAGAAGGACGAAGAGGGGATGGGGGGGTATGATTCCACAAGTGGGGAAAGTGAGAAAGGGGGTTTTAGGGGGGAAATGACCCCAGTGTATTATTAAATCTAAGTCATTATTCCTTGCTTGAAAACATTATATAAGTATTTTAATAATCCTAATTTTCGTAAAGACATGTTATGAGAGTGGATTTATTATTCTCAACCTTATTAATTATCCTAAGTCAATACTTTTTGGGGAAAGTTGGATCCTCATGAGTGCCACATGGAAAGAGAAAACTATGGTTATATATTGTGGGAAATTATTATTATATATTCATTCAATCCATTATATCCATCACTCCCCAGCTCCGGGTGCCATCACCACCGTCAGCAGGACCGTCAAGGGAGACACGTCTCCTCCTCTCGGCACCATTACCCAGAACTTGCATTAATGAAGTATACGATGCTGATACATTTGGCCACCCCACACGCAATGGATCGCATCGCCCACATGGCCTGGGGGACGACATTTATTTTGGCTCTCCTTTCATGGTCCTCTCGCTTGAGCTGGTATCAACTCACATTAACTCCCTCGCGTGTGATCTCCTATGCTCTCCACGGCTCCTGCTGGGATATGAAGAACCAAGCTTGCCTCACTGCGGTCATTATGCCTCTTGGTTATGCTCGGTCTGCATCCACAGTGGAGAGCTCAGCGCCTGTGGAGAGTTCGGTTCTTTTGTTGCCTAATTCGGTCATGAAGCGCACCAGAGGCATTTCCCGGTGCGGTTCCAATCAGGGCACTGGAAAATCTACGTCAGTGGAGAAGGAAATCCCATCCAATATCGGCTACAAAGACAATGTTTCAATGTCGATGCGTCGACTGGTGGATGATTGGGAGTCCAGTAGTGTTGCTAAGATTCTCGCCTTCGGTAGCCCCGACACTCAGGCGAACCACTATTGGTTGCTTAAAAATCTACTTGGTACTTTGGTTGAAGACATGCTTACTAACTGGAATATTGCAAAGATAAACATAATGGACACCAGGTCCAATATGGCTCATTTGGATGGAATTCTTATTGCTCTTGAAGCCTGTCTCTCAGGCAGTAGATTTTATCTTTTCCCTCACGCGTCTCCAGACATGGGGGTAGGGCCTGAAGGACCGGTGGCTGGTACTGGCGACGACATGACCGGGATGAACAAAGGCGTGGAGCCTCACGAGGTGGAACATGCTGTCGAGAGCTCTTTCCACAATTACGGGGGCCTTGCTGCCTCTGCAGACGTCGCCCCAACACCTGTTCCAACTATTCGCTATATTGCTTGTCCCGACTCCCCTGTGGCCATTGTGGTGCAAGGTGCCTCCCCTCTTGGGACAGCCTTCCTAGTTCCTTCTACTATTGATATGGTCCATAACAAACGACTTCGGAAAGATGAAGCTGCAGTGATTCTCCAGCGCAAAACAGAACCTCTGCCATTCAAGCTCCCAGGGCAGCAGTGGATAGATGATCTTTTTGAACCCTGCCCCATCTCCAAGGACATGCATGATTCCAAAGGAGAAAAAGCTAGCTCTTAAGCTCTTCATTTCTAGTTTTATCACTCTGTCTTTTTGTAAACCCTGGCATGTACAGAGTTATAGTATTTTACTGTATTTCCTGCTCTATAGTTATCTAGTTTATCTCTATAAGTTTGGCTCCACTACTCTCTTTTGTAAAGATGGCACCTTGAACAGGGCCACTATGATCTATCTGGATTTTCCTGTGGACTGTAATTTTTTTGTATTATAATATAAATTTCTCATGCAGCTTACAAAAAAAAATCCATTATATCCATCACCCATTTGAGATTGTGCCTAAGAAAACATGTCTTATAGGTGAGTTCCATGGAGACCTAGTACGAAGACTCCCTATCTAGCATGTTCTAGAGCATTGGAGTGGGATGGGGAAAACCAAAGGGACACTTGAGAAGAGAGCAGTATATAATTTCTTGTGTTGTGGTTGAATATTTGGAATGGGTTCCAGTTGGATGGAACAACTGTAGATAGGATTTACCACTATATATTTCCTAGCATGGAAATTCCCTAGCTAGCTTGTGTTGGAGCACTGAAAGGTAGCATGTGTTGGTGCACTGAAAGGGATTTTCAATAGTGATCTCATTCCTTGTGTTGTGAAGATCGATGAGGGAGGAGTGCTAGGGATTGGAGAAAATGTAAATAGATTTGGCACTAGATATGTGTCTGAGTTTTGGTTATTCACTATGTTGTGTAGGATGAGTTATTGGATACGTAGAGGACTCGGGAGACTTCACCCCTTATGGATTGATAGCCTCAACTCAAGGTTGGCCTATGCCATTGAATGAGAAAGTATGAAGATAGTTTATGGTTGGGAGGATCATCCCTTGTTTGTAGCCTATTTGAGACTATTTTCCATTTTTCTCAATTCTGTGTGAATGCCATGGTTATAATTTATGCTACGTGTTTCCTTAATTTACTATAATGAAATATCTCTATGCATGGATTTAATGGTCATGATATAGATGCATTCATGGCAGGAATTACATGAATGTTTCAGAATTTCCATAGATTGAATTAGTTTTCCATTGTGTAATTTTGTTGTTAAATTTATTTATAAAGTAAATCCATGGAAAATTTCAATTATGTATTAGAGAATAATTTTTATGGGAAATTCAATATCAAAGTTAGAATTGCTTTGTTTCTATGTGAAATTTGAGTACCTTATGGTCTCCATAGGGAAAGAGGATGTCGGGTACATGACATATCAACTCACACAAGTGAACCACATTAATGATAAGAGTATTTTATGGATACAATTCAAGAAGTATTTCCAACAAAGGTACCTCTTAGAAAATCATTACGACAAGAAGATAGAGGAGTTGTTTGAACTCAAATTGGGAAATATGACCATGGAGGAATATGAGAAGATTTTTTTAGAATTACCGAGATACGTTGGATATATTAACAATGATAATGTAAATATTCAAAGGTTTCTAATTGGGATATCTACATTCTACATAGATAAAATTTATTTTGATGAGCTCGGGATTCTAGAAGAGGCAATTAGGAAGGCCAAATACATGCATGACTAGAATAAAGGAAGGGTAGATTTTCATAAGTCTTGGAGAGATAAGGAGAAATATAAGTGGGATCACAGGAAGAAAGACTTCAAACCTCATTTATTCAAAAAAAGGTTCTAATACATACCAACCAATCCAACTACCATCTCAAAGTGGATTCAAGATAGTAGAATCTTTAGGAAAAAGAAGAAGGAAATCAATCAAATGTTGTGGATGTGCAGGAGATCATTTATACATATATTTCCCTTTAAGGGAATACATAATGAGAACTATGCATAATATTCAAGAAGTAACCATGATGGAAGATGTATCCAGAAACTGTCCAAGAATCTATGTAGCCTTGGACAACTAAAATGAATATACCCAATCAAACATGATTGAGGTTGAAGGTAAGATGGAAAATAAACATATTTCCATTTAATTGGTCATAATTTGGTTGAAATATTTTATCTCGAAAGAAGCATGATAAATCATGGATGGTTCAATTCGACTATTTTCAAATGATAGGAGTATTGTCTTAAAAATTGACCTACTAGAAAAATAAATTTAGATTGCATTATGATAAAAGATATTTAAATGGGGACCTTTCTATGGCATGCTACTGTTGTTCTTGTTTTCTTGGAGAGTTGTTCTTCCTCTGATTAATGCTTTGGGGATTACAAAATCATTGCTTCTTCCATGGTATTCTGCATTTCAATGCCATAGTTGCAAATTGAGTTAGTAGGGGTAGAGTAATAAGAAGATTTTTTTTTTATATTTTCTTTCTCTACTCTGATATGTTTTCCATCATCTCCTTATATATGTCCTCAATATCATCTAGCATGTTAATAGTATTACTTGTTGTAGGTTCTTGCATTTTTTGCTTTATCTTTAATACTTCCAAATGGGACTCTATTTCTTCAATTTGTTGACTCTAGTATTGCTTCTCATGTTTGTGTCCTTCTTTCCAATTCTTTCTCCATTTATCTAGTTTTCTTAGAATTGGACCATGACATTCCCACAATTCTTCTATGTGCCTATTGCATCTCTGGAGGCCATGTCTCAACTTAGATGTCTCACAGATTGCACATTTTTTGTCATGGTGATGATCCATTGTCCGCTGCATGGAACTAAATCCCTTCCACATTGTGCAATTTAGTAAGCTAGTGGAGTAAATCTGACATGTTCTCCAATATCCTTGGCTCCCTACACTCCCGTGCTCTTAAATGTTTGAGTGAATTAATGGGTTCGCTTCTCTCTTTTGATGGTTTATCTGCGACCTTGTTCCTCTTATATCCTATACTGACTATGATGAAAGGGATAAATATCCCACATGTTTTACTCCCTCCATCTTCTATAGGTTTATCAACAACATGCTTATGGGAGTTTGTTCAACAATTTCTTTGACACGTGGTTGAATTGTTGTGTATTAAATGTTGATTCATTTGCAATAAAACATATTAAGATGAACCACATTTACTATTAAATTAATATAACCATAAATAATTAAAAACATTTTAAAATCAAAACATTTTTTACAATTTAAACTTTGGTTAATAATATAATATTTAGCACAACACTAATTCAATTCATAATATAATATTTAGCACAACATCTTACAAATTAAATCTTGGTCAATAATATAATATGTAACAAAACACTAATTCATGCGGTGAACGAATCCGTTCACTAGATTAATAGTCGAATCCGACTCTCATTTTGAGTAATAGATAAGAATAATATATTGATTGATATAAAGATGATGTCTTTTACAAGATAGACTTTCCCGTATTTATAATTGTTTAAATGGTGTCTAGTGCAACTCTTCATAAAGAGTTACACCATTTCACTAATTAATTATATTATTATATTATTCTTGTTTGTTGTTATTATTATTATTATTTATATATATATAGATGTTTATTTTATTATGATTTTATTCATAGCATTGCCTCTCTCTTAGAAAGGCTTTGTCCTCAAAGCCTTATAACGTTGTCGCACCGTTCCTTATGACGTCGTAGTTGACAAAACATGTCGGTACGAACTTCTAAGTGTAGAGCATAGTTTCCGATATGTGGATGGGTCAATCCATCCCAAATTGATTTGTTGTTGACTGTTGGGATTCCCCACTGATCTGTTGTTAAGAGCTTTGATCACATTAGTACCGTCGTCTTTCGACATTTCCCTCTTTTCAGAATATCAATTTTTATGGTTGGGGTGTCGATAGGGAATTTTCACAATGTCATTTTCTTTTACGAGTGTCGTCTTTTGAGCATTGATTTGAGCTGGGACTTTTATTTTCATCTCTTGAGGTTTTAATGTTTTATTCTGTATCTTTTCCAACTTGTTTCCTAACTGCTTGTTATCATTTTGAAGCTTTTTGATCAATTCGACTTGCGATTTTCTGTCATCTTCAGACTTCTTAAGTTGTTCCTTAAGATTTTCATTATGACTTCTGATGCAGCTATTTTCTTCCTGCTTGTCTAGAAGTTTTCCTTCAATGTCTTCCATAGATTGTTCTGTCTTCCTACTATTTTTCAACTTCTTAATTTTTGTGACTAGTGTCTTGTTATGATTTCTTAATCTGAAAATTTCTTCGAAATTGTTGGATAGTGTTTTACTACTCTTTGCGATCTCCAGTTTGTGTGCCTTTTTAGAGTCGTCATTTTGTTGTTGAAGAACTTTTATCTGTTGTCGACATTGGCCGACCTCTGATTCTTGACTTTCTAATTTATGTCATATCTGAGTTAGTTCTTCATCTTTGTCGCTAATGATTTTGTTCAAGCGTATTATTTCTGCTTCATAATTATTTATTTCCTTCTTTATATCTTGATTTCCTAACCTCTGATTGAATTCATTTTCGGCTTTTAATTCATCAATTTGCGCATACAACTTTTCTATACGCCTTGCTTGGTCAGATATTTTTATTTCATTGCACCTTTCTTGTAATTCAATTCTTATTTCTGAACTGTTATTTATGTCACGCAATCTTTCATTGTCTTTTTGATAATGTTTTAACGTGGCTTCTAATTCCTCTATTTGTAATCGCGAACCAGCTTCCATGGTTTCGAATTCTTCGGAGATAGATAGTATTCAACGTTTTAGATGATAGAATGTCTTTGATTTTGACTTCTCTGGTGATAGATAGCCTCAATTCTTTTAACGAAGGAGTCTCCCTTTGACTTGATTTTGACTTCTTCAATTTTGTCTTCTCTGACGAGGGATGCTTTTCTTTCCCTTATAATAATTATTATTATTTAAATGTAATAATAATATTATTTTAATATTATATATTTCCCAAACAATTGTAATATTTTACAATTATGGACCAATATTAATTAATCTCCACGTTGGTTAACCTTTTGCTTTAGATTAATTTCTTTGTGGATTGTGTGTAGATTAGGTGGTTGGGAAGAAGTTCGAATCTCACTTTTGGTTTGCTCTTAGGGAATAAAACCAAACCCACTTCTCACAAAACCATGTGCACCTTGAAACCATGTGTGGTTTCACTTCTTACTTTTACTTTTTACTTTTACTCACTTCTAAACTTTACTTTTACTTTTTTTTTTTCCTTTTCACTTATTCTCACTTGTTTTTTATTTATTTCTATATTCTATTTCTTCTTTTTTACTTGTCTTTCTTTTCTTCTTTTTATTTTTTTTTTTACTTTTTCCTTTTTATTTCTTTCTCTTTTTTTTCTTTTTTCTTTTTTACTTCTTTGGGCCACGGGCCTTGTTTTGGACAAGATCCTAGATTGGTGAGTAATAGATAAGAATAATATATTGATTGATATAAAGATGATGTCTTTTACAAGATAGACTTTCCCGTATTTATAATTGTTTAAATGGTGTCTAATGCAACTCTTCATAAAGAGTTACACCATTTCACTAATTAATTATATTATTATATTATTCTTGTTTGTTGTTATTATTATTATTATTTATATATATATAGATGTTTATTTTATTATTATTTTATTCATAGCAATTCAATTGATAATATAATATATAATCATAAATAACTAAAATGAATTTTAATAAATTTTTAATAATAAATAACTAAAATGAATTTTAATAAATTTATAATATAATATTTATAGATCACTAATTCAATCGATAATATAATATGTAGCATAACACCTTGTTACATTCTAAATCTTTGTCAATAATATAATACTTAGCACAACACTATATTTTTTTTTCAGCCGAAAAAAATCGTACTATTGTTATTCATGCGAATCAAATAGTACAATGATTGAGAATATTAAAGTTCAAGATATCAAAACTAGATCTTGATCTCAAAAATATTCATCCTTATAATTACTATACATAAAGATAACCTGTCAAAAATAGCTTTACAAACAAATAACTAAGATCCGCCCATGATTACATATTTTCTTTTAAAAGAAATATAAGTTACCCCTCTCAAGCAAATAGGCGGATCTTAGTTACCCAAAAAAGAAAACCAACACGTCCAGCCAAAGCATCTTTTGAAAGTTGATCTGCAATAGTGTTGTGAATTCTGTAAATATGCTCGAAAGAAATCTGTTCGAGCTTTGCCATCTCCTGACGAATACTAGCACACAAATAGTTTAGTTCCAATACATTGAGAAAGTATTCATTTGTATAAATAATTAAAATTAAAGTAAATTTTAATTAACTAATTAAAACTATTTAATCTATAATATACTATTTAATAAAATAATAATTTAATTGTTAATTAATATTTAGCACACCATCTTCTTACAATTTAAATCGTAATCAATATGAGCACAACACTAATTCAATTTGTAATATAATATATAATCATAAATTATTAAAATTTTAAAAAAATTAATGAATCAATTAAAACCATTCAATCTATAATATAATATTTAACACAACACTTTCTTACCATTTAAACTTGATTCAATAATATAATATCTATCACAACACTAATTTAATTGATAATATAATATATAAATAAAATTAAACTGAATTATAATTAATCAATTAAAGCTATTCAATTTCACCATTCCCCCAAAATATGAAGATTGAACATAAAATAATGGAACGAATATTGAACATGAAAAAACCCCAAACCATTTGAATAATAGTACCCCCAACTGCCATCTCTGCCTCTTCCTTTGTCATTGGTCCCTTTTGTCGTTGAGCATTAAATCCTTACGACTATTAGCATAGATAAAAGCATCTATGCAAAGCAGAAAGATAACTAAGGTATTATATCATAATACAGTTATTGTAACTATGTAAAAAGGAAACATTAATATTTTTTAATTACCAACAAATACTTGCAAACATGCTACTAGCGTAAATGCCATACACAATGGGATTAGGTTCCCCATCCTTCTATCATTCATGGGTTGTTAGAATGCCTTGAAGCACAGACAGGTGCTGGGCGTTATATTATTAGTTCAGGCTGCCTGGGTTCGAATGTCAATTCAGGCTCTAACTATTGGTCATTCATTCTGTACTTGGTGGATGGACAATGTTTAGATCGTTATTGTGCTTCAAACAAAAAATAGAAACCATAAAAACCAAAATTCAAACAAAAAATAGAAACCATAAAAACCAAATTCAAGATGCTGATTATGATCCACCAAATCTAAAATAATAACATATTTGAAGCATTTCAAGACGTATCTTCTAAACACTAAAAAAACCTGGAGAACTTGGAAAGCAAAAGAAACAAGGGAGAAATTTATACACACAGAGTGCTCAAAGATTTATCCTATGAATATCTAACAAGAGTGGTCTCACACATTTTGTCTATCCAAACTAGTTTTTGTTTTTTTATATAATTTGTCATTTAAATTTAGTTCAAACAGAATAGTTCAAGCTCATTATAACAAAAAATCCATTATTTTTTCATAAAATATTTAATTTTTGGTAACAGAAACTACATTATAAAATTTCAAGCAAGAGATGTTACCGCGTGCATCCCATAAATCAACATTTCCATCATAAATTGCAAAATACCAGACCAGCAAACAAGAAAACCTAAATTTGGGCGAAATTTCCCTGTACCTTTGAGGTCATCTGCATGAGCGAGCAGATAATTGTGGAGCTTAGGAAGCACGGTTTCTCTGTTAAATTGTAACGAGTCAATGTCCGAAAACTGCAGAGCAAAATAAATATTGTCAAATTATGATAAATAAATATTATCTATGATCAATATCCTCGAACTTGTCATGGTTGCAGAGTGTTACGGTACATGATAGCAGTATAAACAACGTGGATTTGAAAAAACTAGAAATCGGAGTTTGCAGATGCGACAATTCATTCACAAATGCAGGTAATACATTTTCGGTCATACAGATCTTAAATCCGTTGATACAGGAGGAAAAAAGAACATGCTCGTAGCGAGTAAAGAAGTGGTGCTATAATATTCATAATTGTGGAACCATTCATTTCTAGGGATGATTCCACAATTATATACCATAAAGATAAATAGTACAAGTCCTTGATCACGGAGCTCAATTTTCGCGTATTTCCGGCAGACCCACCTACAGCCTGGGCTTGCCTTCAGGCACTGATGCTTTCTGACGAAATTTGACAGCTACAGTACAAAACTGACAGCTGAGGTTACCCTTTTTCCTTGGCGGCAAAAAAAAATAAGGCTATTAAATGATATAACTACCAGTTCAGACAGCGTTCTTAGCTTATGTTTTGAACCAGCAGCGTAACCGCCATATCCTGTGGCTTGGTGGCGAGAGATCACAGGCAATTGCAGGCTCAGCGTGCTCAGTCCAGGTTACCATTTTAACCGACTGAGAAGAAACAAAATTTGTTACTCACAATTTCTCATCGCTTTTGCACTGTTTTTTTTTTCGTTTAAATTACACTAAATTTTGTTGAATTTCTCCCCACAACTATATATGTCGGTCCTTCTTATTACGGCTCAGCAAAGGGAACTGGCTATGACTCCGCCGCTTGAACTGAAACTGCCTTTGCTTCCAATTTGCTCGGATGTTTCCATTGCTTATGCTGATGGGATTGATGCCCCTGCTTCTGCGGGTGATGGTTCTGAAAATGGAAGGAATGCAGACTTGGATGCTGGGGATGATGATCCTTCCTTCTGCTTGACCTGGTTTACCTGGTGCTGATGGGAATTAGGCTCCTTCAACAGCTGCTAGAAATGACCCTCTTGGGACTGCTCCAGGAACTGGCAATAGAAATCGGGTTGAACCTACTCATGCCAGCCAACACCCCTGAAAACTGGTCAGATAGATCCGCCATCCATTGATCTTATCGCTTACCAGATCACTCACTGTTTAAGCTTTCAATACGTGTAGCCTCTTCTTCCCCTCAAAGGATGGCGATTACTTCCGGGAAAATTGAAATTGAAATTGAAATTTACCCGCCCCCGCCTCCGCTTTCCAATTGCATGTGCGCGAAGGGGAGTTTTTAGCCCAGCTGATGTCACGTAAGGGCGCCCCCCGGGGCGCCCTTTCTACCTCCATGAGCGGAGGCTATGAAAGTGGAAGAGTAGGATTCAATACAAAGTGTGAAAAGGGACCAGTGTCATCTCGGCATGTTTTACGGATGCCAATTGAAATCAACCCAATATGTGCATAGGTTAGTGTATAAACCCTGTGTAATGATGAACCACAAAACAAGTGTTCAAACCAAAATATTTACTCAGATCCTTGGTCACTTTTGATGCCAATTAAATGTGCGAGGTCGAAACTTAGGGTAGGGACCATGTGGTTTAAAGATCTGGAAAAGATCTGAATTCTGACATGTGAAGAGTCTCGAGCTCTACAAAGTACAATACAACCAATAATCAAAGCATGACAACGCACACTGCACTGCATTACAAAACACGACCTCATTTACTTTGACGTAAAAAGATCCGGATTCTGTGGACCTCGTTTACGTGAGCCTGCCGCCGAGGCCAGGAACCAAACATCGAGGCTGACACCAGCACTCCAGACCCAATGAAAATTGAAATAAATATATTTTATAAAATATATTTAATATGAAAAAATATAACGTTGTTATAAACATAAGGAAATAAAAAATTTCTGCCATGTATTCAGACTTAATAAAACTCACCAAAAAATATATGTCAAAGACATAATAATTAATAGAAAAATGAGTCAATTTATAATATAATATACAATCATAAATAATTAAAAATAAACTTATAATTAATAGAAAAATGAGTCAATTTATAATATAATATACAATCATAAATAATTAAAAATAAACTTAATTGATAATAAATTATTTAAGAGAACACTAATTCAATTGATAATATAATATTTATAAAGACAACTGTTTACAATTTAAACATAGTCAAAATTACATTTAATATTAAAGTTTATAGTTATAATTTTTTTTGTAATAGGGGAATAGCTTTTCAATTTATAATATAATAATTAATATAAAATAATATAATAATATAATAATTAATTTATAATATAATAATTGATAAAATAATATTTAAAAAGACAACTTTTTACAATTTAAACATAGTCAAAATTAAATTTTATATTAAAGTTTTATAGTTATAATTGCACTTTCATAATGGTTAAATTAGCATAGCTATTTAATTTTTGTTCAATAAAAATAGATAGATAAACAAATTATAATACAGTGGTTTCATCTTCCTTCAATCTAGAAAAAACATAAATAGTAATTTATCCCAAATTTTAAGATATAAACACTCTTACAATTTAATCTAGCCACCCAAAAAATACAATACATATTTATATATAATAACATATTACAACAATCTACATAATGTTAATTCATGTTTTGTTACAACTGCATGACATATTTTATATAGGAGGATTGGGAAGCCAAGCAAGAAAGCATGTGTTGTGTAACAATCAACCATTATGTCAATAAGATGCCACTACCTTGGTGGATACTGTTGAAAATACATTTATATAAATAAGATTGCAACCATCAACTAATAACATATTCCAATTAGCTTTAAAAAAGTTAGGAATTTAAGGAGAGTATCTCCATACTCTAAGAATTTTATAAATAGTAGTAGCACCAATGCATATCATGACCAACAAATAAAATAGATTTCATTGAGGGCAAGCCACAACCATGAGTGTTTTATGAATAACTAAAAAGGAAGATTACTAATGCTTTGATCCTAGCCATGCTTTCACCTCCCTCTATGTTTGGCCAAAGTGAGCCCTTAGTATAGCTCTATCTTTCTGTGGTGCCAGCATAAAAATTAATGCATAAAAGTGGAAGGGTAATTAGAAAGCAAAAACGGGGTGGGCGGCTATGGATGCAGAGGCCGCGGGGAAGGCATCCCGTCCATCAGTTGCATTTGTTGAATCTACATAATGTTAATTCATATGTTAGGTGTATTGGTGAATGGCGGACTTTTATCTTCATCCTAGTCCTTTATTTTTATTATAGAAGTAAGTTAATCATATAGCAATTTTTATTATGATTACTAGATTGTGTTTGATTTTTTTTTAAGTTTTTTCCATTTTGGGTTCTTATGTCTATATGGTTGAAGTTTTAAAGTCAGTTTTAGTTTCATGTAATTATTTATGGAAACTTGATACTGATTTGTATTTATGGAGAATGTATTTTCATTATATTATAAATAAAAATACAATTTATTTTATGGAAGAAAAATCATTTTTATTTTAATATATTTTTGCAATTTAATAAAGTTAAATTTTGATTCATTTAAATTTATCTTAATACATTTTCTAGTTTTACAATTTAATAAATTTTAATTTTAAGTGTAATTTTTTTCGTATTTATCTTGGAGTTGACATGTTTCTTGGAGTTGCATTTTTATTTTTATTTTTTATCATGGGACAACGTACTCTTCCCCCTTCTCTCACCTGCTCCATTATTCTAAAGCACATTGATACATGCATTTTTATTTTTTACTTTTTATTTATTTTTCTTTTATGGAACAGATCCAGTTTTCCATAAAAAAATAACATGCCCACAAATATTTGCAAAAACATATATATATAACTACACAAATTAGATAAATTAAAACAGTTTATCAATATTTACATTTTAAAAAAAAATTTACATCACAAAAGATTTGAGATCCCTTAATAAATCCCTTTTAAAATAAATATATCTTAATTCTAATACGTTTTTCAAACATATAAATAAATGTAAAATAAAACAAAATCCTTACCAATAAAGATACATAATTTATAAAACTTAAACTATATATAAAATTCAATGAACGATTTAAAACACAAACTATTATTAAAATTTGGACCAGATTGAACTTTATTTTTGAACTGAAAAAAGTTAAAAGATTTCCCTTGTATAGGCTTTTATATAACGAATAGCTTCACGTCTCCTTTGTGCTTCACGTCTCCTTTGTGCTTCTCGACGGCCTCCATTGAGAATTCAGACTATTCATCGTTAATTCTCACCTCACCCTCACAACCCTTTGACTAGTGGCTGGAAGGGAAACCTGTCCGTCTTGGACGCTCAGTCTTCCCTATCATACCTTTGAATCTCCGGTAGCACGTGCGTCCCGTCTAACCACGGAGTCCACCTCCCTCGTTCATATAAACAGAGCAAGGCCAATGTAGATTACTCAACCTCCAATCCTCTTCTGCACCGAGCTTCTCTGCCTGCACGCTCCAGTTGCAACTGTAGTTCAGGCATTCTATTTTGTGCTGCGTAGCTAGAGTCAGAACAGCATTATGGCTGCGGGACTGATGAAGGATTTGGAGGCATTCAGGAAGGCTCAGAGGGCAGATGGCCCGGCCACAATCCTCGCTATTGGCACGGCCACTCCTCCCAATGCGGTCGATCAAAGCACTTATCCGGATTACTACTTCAAAATCACCAACAGCGAGCATATGACAGAACTCAAGGAGAAATTCAGGAGAATGTGTAAGTTCCACATGTGATTTCATGCTTTCAATTATATGTGATAACATTGAGCAGAACTGTGTTTTATATTCGTTTGATTATCTCGCATGTGTTGCAGGCGACAAGTCCGCAATAAACAAGAGATACATGTACTTGACGGAGGAGATCCTCAAGGAGAATCCCAAAGTCTGCGAGTACATGGCTCCATCGCTGGACGCACGGCAGGACATGGTTGTGGTGGAGGTACCCAGGCTTGGAAAAGAAGCGGCTGCCAAGGCCATCAAGGAATGGGGGCAACCCAAGTCGAAGATCACTCATGTCATTTTCTGCACTACCAGTGGAGTCGACATGCCCGGAGCCGACTATCAGCTCACAAAGCTTCTTGGCCTCCGCCCCAGCGTTAAGAGGGTCATGATGTACCAGCAGGGCTGCTTCGCCGGAGGCACCGTTCTCCGCGTGGCTAAAGATCTTGCAGAGAACAATCGGGGAGCTCGAGTTCTGGTGGTCTGCAGTGAAATTACGGCTGTCACATTCCGTGGCCCCTCCGACACTCACTTGGACAGTATGGTCGGCCAAGCTCTCTTCGGCGACGGTGCGTCTGCCCTCATCGTGGGAGCCGATCCCATCCCTGAAGTGGAGAAGCCCTGTTTCGAGCTGCTGTGGACCGCCCAGACAATTCTTCCGGACAGCGACGGAGCCATCGACGGGCACTTGAGAGAGGTAGGCCTCACCTTCCACCTTCTGAAAGACGTTCCTGGGCTCATCTCGAAGAACATAGAAAAGAGCCTGGTCGAGGCGTTCCAGCAGTTCGGAATCTCGGACTGGAACCAGTTATTCTGGATCGCCCACCCAGGAGGTCCTGCCATTCTGGATCAGGTGGAAGCCAAGTTGAATCTGGAGCCCAAGAAACTGAGAGCCACGAGGCAAGTACTCAGCGAATACGGAAACATGTCGAGCGCCTGCGTGCACTTCATCTTGGACGAGATGAGGAAGTCATCTCGAGAGAAAGGATGTTCAACGACCGGGGAGGGATTGGATGTGGGCGTTCTGTTTGGATTCGGACCGGGCCTCACTGTTGAAACGGTCGTCCTAAAGAGCGTTCCCCTACAGTGACCGCCTCGCAAATAAATCAGACAGAAACCCAAAATGTGTTCAATTGCAAGCTTCGCAAGAATCGGACAGAAACCCAAATAGTTGATTATCAGAAGTGAATCTAAGTATACCATTCATGCTCGCTTATAAGGATATTATGTAATGTTTTTTGCAATTTTTAAAAACAAAGTGTCATACAGTGCTTGATTTTCCAAGCTTTTCTTATAATAACACGACTCGCTCTTCCAGTTCTTGGTGACCGAGCCTTTGAATTATTCCTTTTGATATGGAGTGTCTTACAAACTCTCATTTTTACAGTATCGATATCTTATGTCATCACGCTTCTTCTAATTTTATGTTTTCCATTGCCTCGTCGTCGTGTACGTTTTACATAGGCTGATGTTTTCTTGGCAATTAAATCTAAGTAATCAAATCTAAGAACAAGGGTATCTAGGTGGCCATGTAGCTGCCTATTAGGAAAAATAGTTTTTTTTTTTCTCTAAATACAATGAATAAAAGCCGAATATATTATATTATGCATATGGGGTTTTAGCAATGTCCTATAGAAAAAATTTCTATGTTGAAACAAGTGTTTAAGATTGTGAAATCTGGAAGCATTGATTCGAATATAGGAAGGGAGCAAGAAATTAGTACTTAAAAGTTAAAACATTGTCTATAAATATCTTAATGAAGAGGAATTATTGTATAAATATCTTCATATTGTTGATAAAGTTGAAAAAAATATAAAAAGTAATAACATATTATATAATGATATGTTAATGAAAAGCAATTTTCATAAATTTTAAATATCTTTCACACTCGATGTGGTGGAACAAATTCATGTATTCCATACATGCATTAAATTAATATTTTCCCTTCATGACAAGTTTATTCATCCCCAATAAGTTGTAAGGATCAAGGAACTTCATTTTCATTAAGTACAATCATAATGCCATCTTTTATGCCATCTTCAATTAGATTGTCAAAAAGTTAGAAATATAAAAAAACTTCTCAAAACTTCCCATTCATGAAGGACCATTAACAATATAACTAATACTAACAACATCAACCTAATTAAATTATCAAGTGCAAACAAATTTGGAATAGATAGTCAATTTATACCATTCTACATTTACAAGTCTTTCACATAAACCTCTTACATCATATATTATATATGTTTAATGACTTCATGAAAAAAAAACAAATTCAAAAGTATTAAAAAACATTGGAATGAACAATTCTACAAAATGAAAAATAAGAATCTCCGTGAATTTTTCAATTTTTCAATTTTTCAATTAAAACACATTGTAGGATGAAACATATGATTTAGGTTTGTCTACAAAATGCAAAATGAGAATTTCCATGAATTTTTCAATTTTTCAATTAAAACACAATTGTAGGATGAAATATGATTTATGGTTTGTCTAGAAAGCAACTTTTCTTAGAGTCCAAATTGTGTGAATTAACTTTAAACATGGTTTTCTTTAGTCACTTCCAAGGCCAATATAATTGTTGCACTTCTAGATACAACTTCTAAACAAATTGAAAGGAAAAGCATTAATTGTACAAAGCTCGTGCAACATAATGAGTCCACAATCTTTGACTATTTGCAAAAAATGGTGACAAAAAACTCAAAAAAAAGAACAAGAACTCCCCATGGATTCCTTCAAATTTTGAAAGGTCGCATCAGTGCGTCCTCTTCAAAATGGTATTTTTAGTTTTGGAAATTACGTAGACAATCAAAAGATTTTGCACACACATGCACGTGTGCAAAATGCGATTGAAATATTCACTGGTCAGTTTCGATAAATAATTATAATTATAATTTTTCGAGAAAAATTAAAAGAAAAATGTGTACGCAGTTGTGCATTATGTCTAGATCATGTTCACATATTTCATTTTCTTAAATTATTACGTAACATTAAATTATTTTGCACACACACAAGCCACTTTTTAATTGCTCTTCAAATTTTTAAAGGCATACGTTTCATTAAATGAAAATTTGACACGATAAATGACATTGGTATATTTTTAAAAATATATCATTGGAAAGCCAACATAATTCACTACATGTCATTTTTTAACCACATGTCGAAATTCATATGGAAAATATGAGTTATAAGGGCTTCAATTTAATATATGGGTAAAATTTCCTTTTTTCATCACCATATTTGGCAAAAAAGAGTTACCCATCTTCATGGAATCACCCTAATTGTTTAAATAAAAGAAAAATTAGGCAATACTGATTCACCCCCTCTCAGTATTGTTGGATAAACCAACACAGATACCATGCCTTTTCTCGCAATATCACTCTTACATACCAATTGACCCTTCGCATTGAGTAAGAGAACGCGGTCTATCTTTTCTTCAGCGTGTCATCAATATATTCTTCAACACTTTTGCCTCAAAATCCCAGCAACATATATCGTGAGGCTCTATTTTCAAAAAAGAAGGAGAAGAATCATCGTATTCTGGTGAGGAAGAAGTTCTAGAGTCTTTTAAAACAAATAAATGCCCAAGCAACCCTAACACTTATAGAATTTGGTGTTGAATTTCATTGTTTCTAAAAGACGAGTCGAGACACAAAGTTTCTCATGATAGACTTTAATAATAATAGTTGCACAAAAGTTGATCGATGAAATTTGTAAAGGACAAAATGCTAAATAACCTCCAGACTTAAACCGATATTTTGATAAGGCAGAGTGCAATGTTTTCTTACTTGAGCAGGTTTGGGACTATTCTCATAGCTAAATAATTTCCTTCCCCTTGCATCTCCTTTTTGTTTATTCTTTCCCATTTCAAATTTCTTTCTTTTCTGAGATTTCATCTTTGTTTTTTTTGTTTTTTATTTTATATGACTGGACATACCTTTCAACGTTGTGCTACATAAGCGTAATTTTGTCGCTTCTAGATGTTAACATTAAGGTATTCCCCTTGCAAAATATGAAATCAAGGTGCATTCACTGAAACACATGTGAGAAATTTAACAGCGATGCCCTTTTCTGTAGTTGAAATCACTTGCGAAACAAGAAAGAGATGTAGATTCATAATGAATGTAGCGGCTGGAGAATTTGAGTTTTCACCTTCTTAATGAAGTTTGGATTGTGATTTTCGCCTCAAAAATATGAAGTGGAGGTAAGTTTTACTAAATTGTTTGAACATTTTCATGATTTTTTTGGCTGGAGCCATATAAATGGTGGCCTTTATCCTGGAAATGATATCGTGTACATTTTCAATTCGTGAATGTTGCATTAGGATTTGTAATTTTACCTTTAAATCATAATTCATGAGTTTTTTCTTGGTTGAAATGTTGAACATGGAGTTTGTGTTATTGAAATCTTTGCAAACAAAGGTATTTGAAGTTGCAATCGTGAAAGTGAAATATTATTGTTGTCCATAGAAGCAAAAACATATTTAATATATGGAGAAGCATTTGAAGAAAAAATGTGCGATCAGGAAATTCTTATACATAATGCTAAGAATAAAGCTTTTAAATTGAATATTGTCAATATATCGTCCGGAGTCTTTAAAATGTTTGGCCTCAAATGTATCTAGAGAGTTGAGACTTGAGTCTAAAGATTGGTCTTCTTAGGGCAACAGACACCGAGTCTTCATAACATAGATTATTTTTTCAAAAATTTGAAAAAAAAACTCTTTTTGATAAGTTATGTCAAGCATTATAATTTCTTATATATAAATCTCTATGAGGTAATTATGTTGAATAAGACTTTTGAGTTCAAAGTGTACCCATGATGAGCATTTGTCATAACACAAATTGGATAGATGATTCCTTGATGTTTCCTCATTAAAATCAAATCCTTCTTGTTCACATACATATATTACATTTATTCTCCACATAATACATAATGGTTCCAAAATAATAGGAGAGTGTAGGAGGATGAAGGCCATGGTTTGACCAAGGTGAGAGTTAGGGTTTTTGTAGGGAGGAATGGGTGGAGTTGGGAAAGGATGTGCAATTGTGTGTGAATTTCTTTCAAGAGTTATTAATCTCTTTTTGTGTAGAAAAATGTTGTTTTCGTTTTTATAAATAGATTTCTTCCAATCTATTATATTTTCGATGTGATGTATTTGTCTTTACTAAATTATAAAATATATTAATATTTTAAGAAACAAAAAATAAAAAATATAAGATTCATATTTTGCATTAATTTTGTAAATATAATCTGTTTTTACATATGTTTTTATAAATTGAAAAGGAAATACACAATGCTTATTTATTTTGAATCACTTGGCGGGTGTTCATAGAGCATACAGTCATGAGTAACTCTTAAATAATAGAAACACATTTGTAGTAAGCCAATTTATTATTGTATAATATTGAATTCAATTTAGCAATAATATAAATAAATACAAATGGATCAAATGATTAAATTTTACAAATACTTGCAATAAACCCTAACTCAAATGCACCTCCCCGAGTCATATGTCTTTTATTTTATGCCTCTCATGCATGTCCACCAAACGTCTTTTTTTTGTGCTTTACAACTACTTCAACATCATAATACACTACTTCTTAATCACACACAAACCAATGGAGTTTCAAGTGAAATCCTACATGACTTTTAAATAATTACATCTCATATCTTCAATGTATTGCCACAAGCTTGTATGGTCTCATCGGTTTCAGAAATGGCTAAAGGAAGAAAAGCAATGATCCTTCCCTACAAGGACACACAAATATTTTGCTTAAAAGTTGTATCAATTATTGCATGTTATTGTCCATCATAACCTTGTGGACTTTCTTTCAACCCTCATTTCTATTTAAGCCACTCCCTTCATTGTTTTTTTGTAGTAGCTTGAGGCTTTGGATAATGGATTTGCTTATAATGGTAGTATTAGAGACCACTGCAAACTATAATCACCATGGACGATTGGAATATTTCTAAATGACCAGATAGGGTTTTGAAAGAAAATGAGTTCAAAGTTCAAGATGGTTGATCCCATTGGATGCAATGGTCGATACAATATATGACGAAATGATAATTGCCCATTTCATGAATACATATTTGTCCAAGCATTATTATTACCTTCTAATATCACTGCCTTTTAAACTCATACTATGAGTACATTTCAAATGGTTTTTTTTTTCTATACAATATTTCCTTACTACAATTTGATTGTTTTCACACTATTTGATTGTTGTTAGCAAAGAGTCTACCCCATTTATGCTCAAGATGCAATGATGATCTCCTAGAGACTACAATTTCATAAATAAGGGAAGCTTTATCTCATATACAATAAAGTAATTTTCTGTTGGTAGAAATCCATAATTCAGAGGCTTCAAGGAGACCACAAGTCCAAGCATGCATGTATTTTGTAATACATGCATTGAATGGGGATCTTATAATGCCATAACAAGAATTATTAGGGTAGATGGATCAATGGCAAGGGAAAACCATTGGTAAGGAGATTCTTCGAGAACCACCTTTCACTTCTACCTTTTTTTGAATCATCTCTAAGGATAATATATCACTAAAAAATCAACACTCTAATGAGGCCCATATCCAAGGGAGAATTGACAGGGTAGTATTTTATATGAAGAAATCCAAGGCAATTAGCATGTGAACAAATTCCCTCAAGTCTTCTATCATAATATTATGGATATCCTTAAAGGGATTTAGCAAAAACATTAGAGGAATCAAGAATATTATATAACACTTAAAATCCATGTACTCAATTAAGGAATACTTTTATCTTTTGAAATACATCGAAGGTGCAATACACATATACTTATTGCAAGTATAGGTTAAATATAGTTCATATTCATTCAATGTACATATACATTTTCAACTAAGTATGTCGATATCCATAAATTTAAATCAATGTTAAAGGTCATGCAACGCACATAGCTATGAGTTGTCTTTTCTTTTTAACCGACATAGTATCCCTACTTTTCTACCACTTTCATTTAAAGGGCAATGGGCATACATGCTAAAATGGAAACATAGCTCATAAAATCCCAACAACTCTAGGGCACGATGAAATTGAACACTGTGGAGTACATAACCTCCTTGGTGGAAAACAAGGGATGAAGGTAGAGCATTTGAGTGTCCACAAGTACCAACAAAGTTCAAAACACTACACATACATAATTGACAGTCCATGAGACAACAAACATGGTGGCTCTAGTCCCAATCATAAACAAAGAGTTATCAAGTTGCGCGACATTGGGTGGAAGATCATCAGGGGTTTGGATTCCAACTTGTACCATTAATTATTCATAAATAAAACACTATTATCTTTTTCACTTCATCACATCTACTTTACTCCCCATTTTTTTTCCTTTCGACATTCCTTTGCACATCTTGGGGCAATTGCTAGTTTAATATCATTGCAGTTTCATTGAAAACTAAACTTGATTAAATACTTCTAGAAAATACCAATACATCCAATGTAGTGTTAAGATATATCATAATTAATTTTAATATTATGTGATCATTATAACTTCACTTTATTTTGGAAATAATCAATCTTATTGCTCATTTTGTTATTACTATGTTAAAATAAGTTATAATAAAGAATATAATAGAAATAATCAATCTTATTACTCATTTTGCTTATTATTATATTATAATAATTTGTAATAAGAAATATATCTGCATTTAATTATATTTAAAAACACATAATCCATATCCATGCCTTTATCCGTTTTTATAAAACAATTTTATTTATTTTTAAATAGCCCTTGAAAATTACCAAGGGCAAATAACCTTTTAAAACAAAAAGGCCCATTCAAATCCAAAACAACAAATAACTATTCAAAACAAAATCGAAAATGACCCTTCAACTTCACAAAAATCAACCAACTTTTCGAAACAACAATAAAAATGGCCCTTCAAATTCCAAAAAAAAAACAACAAATAACCTTTCACAACAAAAAACCAAAACGGCTCTTTCATATCACAGAAAATATAACGAATTGATTGCAAAATGCAATTTGCACGAAAATGATCAAAAGATGTAGGACCGCGGCATTTTCACGTGATTAATGGCTTTTTGCCAGCCATGTTTTGATTGTCAAAAGGAACGTCATGGGACATTTTGACGATTCATGGGATGTTTTAATGTAGTTGATTTTAAAAAGTTTATTAAAGCGTTTTTCTAAACTTTAAAATTTAATTTTATTAACCATTTAAGTATTTTTTTAAATTATTATAAAAAATTAAAAATTTATTAATATAATTGTTTTTAAAAAATCCATAAGAATATTGTATGTAAGTGTTCACATACACATGGTATTTTTCAAAATTTAAAAATTGCGCTTTGACATTATTGTATTGATAATGTCTTTTTTTTTGTAAAGTTTGGTAAATCTATTAAATTAGTAAAAACAAACTGTACATATCCATAGCCATGATGTCCCAGAGTTTAGATCCAACATGATCGTGCTTGGCATCAAAAACCAGATAGGCAAATATTTAAAGTTTGGTAGAGCAATTATGATATCTACGTCAGGAAATGAAAATGTTGTTCAGAGATAAGATGACAGTGAGTCTCCCACAAGCCGGGGGTTATGGCCGAGACATTCAAAATGTGGACATTTTGACACCTATTATGACTAACCCAAAAACAAAACACATTAGACCAGCTAATATTCATCAGAAAGAGGGATAGTGGCAGGGCCAACATCTAGCTTATGATTTTTCTCGTCATCTTCCCTGGACGGAGGGCATTGTCGGTACACCAACTGGGTGTTCGCAATTGAGGTTGGTGGAGTTCTGGTAAAGGTCTTGCTTGTGAGAGCCCTGGCAAGCGCATCCAATTTAGCATTAACGTGTTCCATCTCCAAGCGCTGATGACCAATGAGTGCATGTAGCATGGCCTCGAGGTTGGAGATTCTATCAGCCAGTGGAAGAGCTTTCTTGTTTGAGAAAAGTTGCCTTTGAAGGAAATCCTCCATGGCCATGGTCATCAGGGCCTTGACTGTCCAAAATACCCCGATGGTTTTTCGTGTGTCGGGTTTCCTTGGTGCGGGCAAACCCCATGTCCTCAATCAAACCACTGAAATCAATCGCGAGCTGTTTAGCATATGGGTGGCCCTGTTTTTTCTTGAGCCCGTTCTCCAAAAAAATGGTGTAGGTTCTCGTTGATTCTAGAAGCTTGTGTTCGAAAAATACTTGCACCCACCCCATCTCCACGAGAGCCCGTGGCATATGCGAGCGACGTGGTCCACTCACAGTCTTCCTTGGTGTTACCTTTGTTCAGGCCATAGTAACCATAATGGCAAGGAGGTTCCAGTCACGTCCCCTCCCATTGATCCAACGCAAGGAAGGGAACATGACTAAAATTCTGGGCTTTTACAAAAACTCCGCCCCATTCATCAAATTCATACAAATAAAAACACGTGTGCAGATGCATACTCAAATAAACGTAGCGGAATGAAACATTATCCACACACATATCTACCTAGCATTCAACATATAATTATAACAGTCTTCAAATAATTAAAATGTTGCAGAAGTAAAACACATAGAGAATACTTATCTTGATGGAAAATTTGTCCCGAGCAACTAGCTACGCAACTGCAATGTTCCACCCAGCCATAGGCCAACTGTGCTCATCAATTCTCTTAGCACAATTTCCACCCCTGAGTTGGGCATGATTTCTAAAAGGAAAGGGATCTTGCACTAATGCACAACAAAATGAACACCACACATAAGCCAAGCCAGTCCACAGTTGGATTTTATCAAGCCAAAACTGAACCCTCTTATATTCTTGGATGATTGCACTTAAGCTCAAGCCAAAAACCAAGGATACACATAACTCCTTCCACAGCATAATCCTCCCACACACAGCAAGCTCAAATATTGGGAATGGATACACTTTTTTAACAATGGGATTTACAAAACATGGTTCCCATTGGTTCTTCCACTTTGTGGCACACCCAAAACGAATTATGGGGAGGGAAATTCGACCACAGGGAAGAAACGATTTCTCCCACAGGTATATAGGTGCTTAAATGGAAAAAACGGCCTCCCTAGATCCCCAAATCAGATTCCTCTTCCTTCCAGACATTCTGCAACTCAAAAATGACCTCTCGGCTAGAGGAGATGGAGGAAAACTTAGGAAAACGTGATGGGAAACGCCCAACTAGCTCCCAACTCATGAGAGAGCAAAACTCATGCATGAAAAATGGCATGGGGAGCAATTTCGTGGATCTTTTCTTTCTCAAGAAGCCAAACACATTTTCCAAAAATGGTGGCTTTCCCATACTCGAATTTGGACAGCCATACCTCTCCATTTCTCCAAATAATAACTATTTCAACCAATTCTTGGGAGAAATAAATGATTGGGTACAAAAGTCAACATGGGTAGTTGAAGGTTCATGGGTTCTCTCATTGACACTTGGCTTGACTTGATTGGTTAAAGAGTTTGAATATTTCCCTTCCAATTCCTTGTAAAAATCATGCCCCCATACTCTTAGTGCATTTCATAGCTCGTTGTGGTTATTTTTATTAAATGGATATTTACATGATATTTACGATTTCTATTACGCACGGCTAGCACGCCATCCATATGCATCAATTTTAACGCTAAATCGATGGTGGGGCCTTGGCCTTGAGCTCCTCACCATGATTTCATAACGATATTACATCATTTACATTTTAATGTGATGGGGTCAAAATCAAGATATTATAGGTCCAAATTGAAATGTCACAGAGGGAGAGCACCAACGCTCTTTCCAGACGGTTACAAAGATATGTAAAATGAATGCCTTGCTTGCTATTTAAATAGGGCCATGCTTTTGTGTCGTGACTGCCTTTTTCTATGGTCAGGAGATGGTTGATGGTACAGTTCTCCATTACCACCACCTTTTCCTTGAATTGTCATAAGAGCTCGCACAAGAGACTAGGCTTTCCTTCGTATGGTCTCTGCCCAAGCACCCACGGTGTTAATGAGCCAATCTGTGATTCTGATGTTGGGAATGAAGAGTCTGTGCGGAGATTGGTACCCTTGGGCCATCTATCTATTTGCATGATACACCCACCTTCTCATGGGAAGGGTTACATGCGTGGGGTGGAGACCCCAGTTGATTGACACCCGTCATGGGGTATTGCATTGATAATGTCTTTTGTGTACATTTTTCCATATCGGGTGAGGCCATGTCTATTTTAGTGTTTTCCAGGAATAGCAAGAGTAATCTCTCCATATTTTCTTCATAAACTTTAATGCATAATAGTCATTATAATCACAGAGAGAGTTAGATTCTTTTTTCAATGAAAAAGTGTGAAACGATTTTTATTCACAGCCATAGGTTTTCTGAAAATTTAAATACCAAGTAGTTACTATCTCCTATTTTGAAGATTAATCAAAATTTTAAATACCGGGAGTTACTATCTCCTTTTTTGAAGATTCATCTTTAATCTTTAATTGGGTTTTAGGTTTTTGGCTAATATATTTATTATTATTAATTAAGTTTTTATTCGTAAATCAAACTTATATTAAAATTTCTTTAGAAAATGAAAATGTTGACAAAAATTCATTTACAAGGCTTCATACCTTGAAATTTTCAAAATTAAATTTGTTCATATATTACGTGGACGAAATTGATGTGTATCAATTTTATGATATACTATAGAATATTGCGGTTACTCTTATTAAAGCTTGGGTTTATTCTTATGGGTTTTATTATGAACATTGTGATCACTATGTTTTTTTATATTTTTTTAAATAAGAAAAATAACAAAAAAACTTTACAAGTATTTTGAAATCAGTTATAAATTTACAAATAAATTAAAATTAAAAATATAACATTTTTATTTTAAATTTAAAAATATATTTTTATATCTTTAAATTATTTCATATAAATAAATTAAAATTAAAAATATAACCTTTTTATTTTAAATTTAAAAATATATTTTTATATCTTTAAATTAGTTTATATATTTATATGTAATAGTTAAGAAATTTAAACTTAAAAAAAAAAATTATTAATATATAAAAATTTAACTTAAAAATAAGTTTTTTTATTTAAAAAAACTTATTTTGAGTGGACATTAATCATTATCATCGTAACATAATAATAATACTATTTTTTTTAATTACAAAATTTTCTATTTTTCAAATGAAAAACGTAAATTGTGTAATAATTGAATTCTTATTATCTTTTTGAGTTTATAATTTAAATTAAGCTTATAATCTGTAAAGGAAAATACATATAAAATAAATAAATTGAGTTATTTTATATTAAAAAAAAATTGGATACAATTATTTATATAAAATAAAGTAAATTATATTATTTAACAATAATTATTATGAATATAGTTACATTTTTTAAGATAAGTATTTGATTCCAAATAAGATTAATATATATATAATTGAATAATGTTTTTGATTAAAATGGTATAATATTCTCGCAAGGGTGTAGCTCAACTGACGATTCGCTTGATATGAAGGAAATGTTGTAAATGGAGGTCACGAGTTCAAATCACCCTATCTTACCCATGCCCCATGCTTGTGGATTGTGTGGGTGCACCTAGGGGTATAGTGGTAGCGGACGGGATTGGATCCCTGAACCCCGTGTCACGCGAGTACCAACCCCTTCCCAGTTGTTGATTCCCCTAGTTACAAAAAAAAATGGTATAATATTAATATTAATATTATTTTACTTATTTTTTCACAAAAACGAGTAGGTAGATATTATATTAAAAGAGGGCTTTGACACAGAGTCAAACAATTAGATATATATAATGCCAAACAACTTCTTGTGCTTGATATTGCATGGCTTTTACAAAAATGACAGAGATAATGTAACTGTCTATCTACCTTACAGAGTGCAAAGAGATTCATATTCCCTAAGAGCTATATATATCCTTATAAACTGTCCTTAAAGCAACATTTACATTTATAAAACATTTACAAAAGAAAAAAGAAAAGACCATCCTAATTTAATCCTTCCTGATCTTCATCCATGTTCGAATCCACCTGAGGAGGAGGAGCCACTCCTTGATGTCCAGAAGCCACCGAAGTAGCGACGTTGTGAATCACATTGCTTCGGGTCCTATCAAAATCCAGAAAATGTAGGTGAGTGTTGAGGTATGCCTCAATCCTCGTGGTCATGCACCCTTGCTCATCAAAAATTCCCCTTATCTCCTCTAAATATCGGTGAATGTACACAATTTGTTTCTATTGATTGCCAAATATGGTGGATAACACCCTCTATGGCCCAACAATCTGTTTCCTTATAAACTTGAAGTCCCTTCGCATCTTTTCTATGTCACAGGTGAGGCACCGGTTACACGCCATATCTACCTCTTTTTCTGTGCTTTCCACCAGCCGCAAGTTCTCAAACTTCAGACCCACTCTATTGTCCTCCTCATGCACTTCCCAGCTGCCTGGTTTTTCTCCCAATGCCCACCTATGATGGTAGGTGCTAGCATCTGTAGTTGTTAACACACATGAAATTCCAGAATTCTCCTCTTCCCACCTTCGTATTGCCAAGCATCTTCGAAACTTAAGTGGTTTTAAATGTTATGTATTATTATCATATTTAAACGAAATTAATAATATAACAATAAAAAAATTAATTCTATATGTAAAAAATAATATTAATTCAAATAGCTCGATCGAGCTATTGAGCTAATAACTTGATTGAGGGTTTAGTTAACCTCCATTGAGATCCAAAGCTCAATCAAGGGTTATTTAAACCCTTGATCAAGCTATTGTAAAATCCTCGATCGAGGGCTTGTTTAAACCCTTGATCAAGATTTTGAAAGCTCGATTACAGGCTTATATAATCCTCGATCGTGCGCATTTTTCAAGCAATCTATGCCCGCATCTTATCAAAAAGTGTTAGCCATCTTCATGGGAACACCCCACTCAACAATCCAATTTTATAGGAACCCAATTCGACTACCAAAGATGCTTTGTTTTAAATAGGTGCCTTATAAAATAGTATGAGGTAGATAAGAGCATCAGTTTTTCCTAGACACTTCACTCTTCATCACTTAACCTGGTTTGATTTTTGCTTTTTGCATTCTTCATCACTCAACCTGCTTTGCTTTTTGTTTTTTGCATGTACGATAGATGACATTACAATATAACAAATTCATTCTTTTCACTGAGAGAGGGACATCGCTATCCCATGGCGCTTGTTTATTTTTTTATTAAAAATATTAATGAATGTAATACTTAATTTTTGTTCATAAAGGTTTTTTTTTAAATTGATATATCGTACTAAAACTAGATTAAAAGTTGAACCTTTTTCATCCCCTAAAGAACAATGTTTAAAGAACGTCATACCAAAATTAAATTAATCGAATTTCTAAAAAAATCATTGAAATGAAATATAATATTTATTAATTTCTGAAAAGACATTATAGAAAAACTATATGGAGCAACGATGGAGGTTGCGAAGGTTCGGTGGAGTTTTGCTGTGAGCGTTTCGCAGTTCTGGAGCAATGTTTTCCGGGTTTGCAGTCCTTGGTAGTCCTGTTGGTGGAAAACCTTTCCGGGCTTATGCCCTTTGTCTATTTGGTAGAAGTCTCCTCGGGTTATTTGTCTGTTCTCTATGGTTCTCTGTAACTAGGGTTAGCTGGTGGGGTTGTGTTGGAGGTAGTGGGATCCAGGTGTCTGAGGGTCCCTTTCGTTCCGGTTTGCGAAGGACAGGTGTGGGTTTCACCTTTTATTCCGGTCGCAGGCCCTTATGGCCTCTCCGACTCTCCATCGTGAGGCTGTTACATTTCCTCCTGTCGACATTCGTTGCGGTGTGCCTGAGTCGTCGGTGCTGCGCTCGCCGGTGTTTGGAAACCCTAACCTCTATGGAGCTAAGGCAAGGGTGCATCGCAGGTTGAAAGCACACAAGGCAAGGTCTTCACTCTCCAGGTTTGTGATTGTGGAAGACGCCAATCTCGATAGGGTTGCTATGCTTGCCAACCGTGCTCTTGTTGGGCGTCTGGAATTTACATCTAGTTCGAAAGAAGAGATCCTGGAATGGGTTAAGGTTAATTGGGTGTCGAATTCTGGTATGGCTCCGAGGATTAACATTCTGTTGAATCGCTGGATTCTTTTTGTCTTTCCGGGTGCTGCTATGATGTCGAGGGTTTTGGAGGGAACCTGGCTTTTCAAAGATGGCTCTTTGATTCTGAAACGTTGGCATCTTGCCTTTGATCCTCTTTTAGAGAAGCAGATATTTCGGCACCTTTGGATGTTGATTCCAGGGTTACCGATAGAACTTTGGATAGAGGATATTGTTGTCGGCTTGGTAAACTCAGTTGGGCGTTTTATCCGCATTGACAGAAAATCCCTGTTTGGTATGGATAGAAGATATTCAAAGGTAATGGTGGAAATCGATATGGATGCTGGCCTCCCAGCAGAAATTGAGGTTGTTTGGGGTCGTAGATGCTGGAAACAACGGCTTGATTTTTTTAGAATTCCTTTCCGATGTTTCGCGTGCAAGGAAATTGGGCACATTTTAGCAAAATGCCCTCATATTTTGAAGACTGGGTCTGCATTGACTGGTAATTTTGACCTAGGTGCTCCATCGATTGTTCCTGGTAAGTCTGTTCCTGCCCTTGATACTGTGTATTTTGAAGTTTTAAAGGAGGATATTGCTTTGTTGGAAGTTACGGAGAAAGATTTAGATGCTCGTATTGCTTCTGGGGATGTCATTTTGAGACATGGTATTCATATGTCCACTGTCGGGAGTCTGCCTTTGTCTGGTGATCAGTTGAAACCTTCTGTTGTTCGCAATATTTCCTCTGAATTAGCCTCTGTTGAGGATAGGGTTGATGAGGGTTTGGTCTTTTTTGGGAATCTTGGTGTAGGTGATGAGGCTCGGGGTTCTTTCAAGCCATTGTCCCCTTCTGCAACGGGTTGCGATTCTGAGAATCATGGGAATTCGGAATCTTTACTGCATTCTCTTGATGTGTCTGGGATTAGTGAAAATTGTGAACTTAGAGTTGATGGGGTCTTAAAAACCCTTACCCCGGTTCCTTCTTTCTCCAAATCACCACCTACTGGCTCTGGTGCTCTTCCGATTCATGCTGTTAAATTTCAGAATGTTACCATTCGTAGGGGTAAAAAGAAAAAAGAGGGGTGTCGGGCTTCTGATAGTGTCGTTTCTAGCCATCCAGGGGAGAATGGGAATTTGCTATCTGGGGTTTCTTATATCTTGTCTGATGAGGGTCTTAGAGCGAAGATACCCTTTGCCTCTGGTTCGTAATGTCTATTCTATCCTTGAATATTTGGGGGTTGGGGAAGGTTGATAGGGAAAAGGCCTTCTCCAAACTATTTGCAGCTATTTGTCCTCGTATTGTGCTTCTTCAAGAAACCATGTGTTTAAGTTCAGTGGCGGTCACGAAGATAGGTGACCTTCTTCCTAGGTGGGAAGTTGCGGCTTGCTGTTCAAATGGTCTTTCTGGTGGACTGGCAGTGGCTTGGGACCCTTCTCTTTTTGCTTTCAAAGTCTTTTCCACTCCGTGGGGTCTTTTGATGAAAGGATTATGTTTAGGGTTGAACTTTCAGTTTCATGTCCTCAACTGTTATGCTCCTTATGAAGGCCGTCGGAATTTCTGGGATGCTTTGGCTGCCTCTGGGGTTCTTAACTTACCTCATTTAGTGATTGCTGGTGATTTGAATTTTACAAAATCTGCCTCTGAGATTTGGGGATCTAGGGCTAGATTGGACCCGTTGGCGGATTACTTCTTGGATTTCCTAGGTCGTTTTGACCTGGTGGATATGGCTCCAGCTAAACTAATTCCTACCTAGACAAACAGCAGGCAGGGGGTGTTGGTGTTCACAAGAGACTAGATCGTTTTTTGGTGAAGTCTTCCTTTTTAAGTATCTTTCAACAGTCTCGTTCTTGGGTTCATGAGGTGAAATTTTCTGATCATTGGCCTATTGTTCTTCAGTTTGAAGAATATGGTCAAAAGGTTTGCTATCCGTTCAAGTTTAATAGTTCTTGGCTTTTGGAGAAGGATTTTTTTGAAATGGTGAAATCTTTTTGGTTAAATTCAGATGTTGAGAATTTAAACCCTGTTGATTATTTCTGTCATAAAATGTTGAAGCTCAAAGATGAAGTTACAAATTGGATTAAGGCTAGAAAAAAGTCGGATGCTGCAGAACTAAAGATGTTGGAAAATAGTATTCAAAATGCTTTCATGCAAAATTTGGATGGTTCTTTAAATCAGGGTGATTTTGAAATTCTGAAGCTTTATGAGAAAAAAAAGGAGGATATCCTATTGATGGAAGAAAGGGAGTGGAGATTGAAGAGCAGAGCAGTGTGGATCAATCATGGGGATAGGAATACAAGATTTTTTCATGCTTTTGCATCTGCAAGGAGGAACTCGAAATTGATTTGGGATATAAATGATGATAATGGTAATTCTATAAAGGGTTTGGACTCTTTGAGTTCTGAAGCTGTGAGGTTTTTTGGCAATATCTACAAAGAGGAAGGTGGCTGTGAACTTTTGGAACAAATCAGATTGGAAAAACTTTATCCCAAATGTATTGATGAAATTGAAGCTGAGGCTTTGGGGAAGGAGGTTTCTTTAGATGAAATTGAGCAGACTTTAAAAAATTTTGCTAGGGACAAAAGCCTTGGTCCTGATGGCTGGCCTATGGAATTTTATGTGCACTTCTTTGACATTTTGGGGAAAGACATTCATCGACTTGTGGAATTCACTAGGATTCATGGGTTCATTTCTGGTGCTTTAAATTCCAATTTCCTTACCTTAATTCCAAAAAGTAACAAACCTGTTTCTTTTGGGGAGTTTCGACCCATTGCGCTCTGTAATCTCATCTATAAACTTGTTTCCAAAATTATTGCCCAGAGATTGAAGGATGTTTTATCTTCTGCTATATCTCCAGAACAGTTTGGATTCTTGAAGGATAGGAAAATACATGATTCGATTGGTCTCTCCCAGGAGCTGCTTCATACTATCAAATCCAAGAAGTTGAAGGCTATGATTTTAAAGATGGATTTAGAGAAAGCTTACGATCGTGTTAATTGGTCTTTCCTCAGGTTGATTCTGATTCAAATAGGTACTCCTCCTCTGGTGATAAATTGGATAATGGATTGTGTGTCTACGCCATGCATTGATGTTTTGGTAAATGGCAATCCCACTTCATTCTTTCAGTGCAATAGAGGGATCAGACAGGGTTGCCCTCTGTCACCCCTGTTATTTCTCCTGATAATGGATGGTCTCAGTAGGCTCATTCATCAAGCAAAAGAATGGGGATTGATAAAAGGTATCAAGATGGGTGAAGGTTGTTTTCTGTCGCATCTCCTTTTTGTAGATGATGTCCTTCTTGCTGGCATCGACTCGGTCACAGAGTGGAAGGTGTTCTCAAATATCATTAATTTCTTTTGCAAGGTTTCTGGAATGAAGGTTAGCATTTCTAAGTCTTGTTCTTATCAGCATCATGTGGAAGCTGAAAGAAGAGGTGAAATTGCATCCATTTTACCATATAATTGTCTTGATCTGGTTGATGGGTTGAAATATTTAGGTTTTATGTTAAAACCTAACTCCTATAAAGCTAATGACTGGCGGTGGATCATTAGCAAGTTTGAACGAAGAATAGATCATTGGTCTTTCCGGTTGCTATCATCGGGTGGCAAACTTGTATTAGTTAAAGCTGTGCTTTCTAGCATTCCGGTTTTCTGGCTATCTCTTTTGGAGGTTCCGGGCTACATTATTAATAGGATCAGGAGGCTTATCTTCAATTTTCTCTAGTCTGGTAAATGTGATGGCTCAAGTCTGGTGATGGTTAAATGGAAGATTCTTGCTCGGCCGGTGAAGTTTGGTGGGTGGGGTATCAAAGATATTAGTGTTTTCAACAAAGCTCTTAGGTTGAAGAGCTTATGACGTGGTCTATTCAGTAAGTCTCTTTGGTCGAAGGTTCTCCATCTCAAATATATTAAATCTGATTTAATCAGTTGGTTGAGGAAGCCCAAGAGGTTTTCTGGTTCGTTGTCTCCAGTGTGGAGAGGTTTTCTTAAAGTTTATGATTGGATTGCCAAGGATATATGTTGGCAGGTAGGTAATGGTTGCAATATACTAATCGGGGTGGATCTTGTGCTTGACATGGAGGAACGTTTTAGTCTATCAGATAGTTTGGTATCTCAGTTAAATTTGCTGGGGTATAAAACCTTTAATGATATTTATGATTTGGAACTTTTTCATCGTTTAGGTATTGGTTGGTTAACTTATTTAGATTGGCTGATTCTGGATCATGCGCTGGAATGGGATCTTTTTATTCGGGCTCTTCGATCTACTGGTATTTCTCTTTCAGGGTCCCTTGACAAGTTAATTTGGGCTGGTAATCCAAAAGAGGGTTTTGTTACTGCTAAAACTGCTTATGATAGGATTATTCAGAATCAATGTATTTATCATAGTCACTGGTGGTATTCGAGAATCTGGAATTGGTCTTTACCTTTGAAGGTGAAGTGTTTTCTTTGGCATGCACTCAATGGCAGTCTTAAGACCTGGGAAAATTTACTTAAACGAGGCTGGATTGGACCTAGCTGGTGCTGTTTATGTAATTTAAATTCGGAATCTGCTGATCATCTTTTGATGAAGTGCTCTTTTCTGCAAAAAATTTGGACTCTGTGTTGTATAGATCTCAATTTGCAGTTGGTATGGGATGATTTGGATTTTGGCACTGGATTGCTCAATTGGGTTAGAGATAACAAAAAGCCACCATTCCTTCCTATTTTTATTTTTTGGATCATCTGGTTTACAAGGAATGAAGTGATTTTTCAGAATTTGAAGACGGATGTTGTGCAGTGTGCGAAGTCTGTTTGTTATTTATTACAGACTTATCCTGAAGAGGAACATGGTAAGAAAATTGTGAGTGAGAGTTCTTTTTCCTATGTAGTTTCGCAGCCGGTTTTATTCTTTGACAGGGCTGCTCAAGATGGTTTGTGTGCTACTGGTGGGGTCATCTACATCAATGAAAGCCATTGCTTTTCTCTACGCCTTAATGGTGGCAGAGGCACCAATATGAAAGCAGAGTTACTGGCACTTTGGGTTGTCCTAAAGGTGGCAAACTCCTTTGGTTTGGTGAATCCAAAAGTCTTTGGAGACTCTCGAGTAACAATAAAATGGGCCACTAATGAATACTCTCTCAATGTTTTGGAACTTGAAAATTGGTGTGTCCGTATTCGTCAGGAGATTGCAAAGCTGGATCAGATTTCTTTCGAACATATCTTCAAGTCTCACAACTCTCTTGCAGACCAACTTTCAAAAGATGCTTTTGCTGGTCCCGTAGGTGTTCTTTTCTGGGAAGAATGGATGGAGGCCTGTCTGCTTGACAGGGGTAACTTATATCTCTTTTAAGATATTTTGTACTCTTGGGATGAAACAAAAATTTTTGTTTGTAACTCCTTTTGATGGGCGATTATATTTATGTATAGCAGCTACACTGAAGAACTTTTTTGAGAACATGATCTGTTTTGGATATCTTGAGCTAAGATATTCTCACTATCTTTGTACTATTTGATTCAAAGGAATAGCAATAGTATGATTTTTTTCTACTGGAAAAAAAAGAAAAACTATATTAACGAATTATATTATTATATATACGTGTATAAGTTATTTTGAGACATACTAAACTGTTGACATCCACAAAGCCAATATAACTATATGAGTCATGGCATATTAAAAAAAAGCCAATATAACTATATGAGTCATGGCATATTAAAAAATACCCTTTAGGTAAAACAAAATCTTTTATTTAATTACATATAATTCTAATAAATAAAAAAGTGACAAACTTATTTTAACTTAAAATTAAGTATAATTATTGAAACTTTATTAATTAAAAAATAGAAAAAAATAAAATAAATATGAATAATAATAAAATAATAATTATTGCAAAATAATACATTTTAATTTTATGCTTTTAATTGTACTATTAAAATAATAATAATGGTAAAATAACACAATTTACCTCTATTTTATGATAAAATAATAATAATAAACTAACACAATTTACCTTTATTTATATGTATTTTTCTTTTAATTCAAAAAGATTATAACATGTGTATAATTTTATATGTTACGGAGTTTTTTATCCCAAATAACTATATTTACGCAATATTTAAAAATTCTATTATTATTATTGTTATAATTTATTTTTTTAATTTTGTATATAGTAAAAAAGCTTATGATAATGATGGTTAACATTTAGTAAGATCAATTTTGATTTATCAAAATTTAAGAGAAACTAAATGATTTAATTGGATTACTATAAAATTGTATTCCTGTGTTCAAAAAAATTAGTTGCTTTATGTTTTTAAAATTAAATTATTATTAGGAGTGGCACGTAGGGGGGTTATTTACAACCTCAATGGATATAAAGAATTAAGCTATGCTTGGGTCCTAGGAAAGGAGACTAACAACGTGGTTGAATCTCTAACATTGCATGACGACTTTCAGCTAATCAAAGAAAGAGGAATAACGTCAGTCATATATATAGGAGACTCCCAAGTGATTGTAAAAGGAATGATGAGAGGCAATAAGGCCGATATATTTCCACTTGGGAAAGCGCTGATGAGAGTGGCAAATATTGCTCACAACCTAGAATCAATAACTTACCTTCATGTTCTAAGAAAGAACAATAGGCAAGCTGATAAGCAAGCCAACAAGGGGGTCGTCCTATGTCAAGGGGTCCTCGAAATTGGAGCAGTCCCATCATACTTATGGTTTCCATGAGTTTGAAACCATCAGAGCTAATCAAGGTGTACGACAGATGGAGTCCAAGTGGACGGATGGTAGCGGACAACAAGGGATGTGATGGGGTGAAGGTTCGCAGAAGGCAGGCTCAAATCTATTTAGCATGCTTAGGAGGGATGGAAAACATTCACAATAGGGTGAATCCATGAAGATGGGTAACACTTTTTGGCCAAAAGTAATGGTGAAAATTTGATTTTTTACTTATTTATTGAATCAAAGATCTTAAAACTCATATTTTCCTTGTGAATTATGACATGCAACAAAAAGAAAATTGTAGGAAATTATGTTATTTTTCCACCTTTTTTTTTTTAAATAACAGTATTATATAATATGCCAAAATTGCATTTAATGATAGGCTTGTTCTTATAAATTTCGGGAAAAATTAACAAGTGGCTTGTGTGGACGTAAAATAATTTAGTGGTAAATTCATAATTTTTAATATATATATATATATATATAGGAGGGGGGAGAGCTCTAAGGAGAGGGGGAATAATGTGAAGCGAGATACCCGAAGAAGCAAACTCAGAAACTTCAGATTTTCATTTTTTATGAACTTTTACTTACGATACGTATTTGGACATAATGGTAATCGATGAAGTGGATTATGATTCGAACTCACCGGGAGTATCAATATTCATACATTCATGTAATTATGGAGCATTCACAGCAGCAGGTTAGGTCATCTCCCACGATTGAATCGCCGAAACTCAGGTCTCAAAGCACAGATGACTTCAACACTACAATCCATAAGAAAGGTGGCAATCATAAACCTGCGAGGCATACATGAGCCAAAGCAAGGAGAGATGTTGCGTCATTAACAGTAGGCAAGGACATAAAATTAACAGACTTACTGGAGTATTTGTCTTTGGCATTGATCGGACGATTCTGCGGAAAAATTGTTGGTAAGGTTGCCCTGAGTCAACGGATGGAGGAAAATTGGAGTCCACTCCTGCAGCAAATGCCGATTTTTCACATTCTCTCCCGCTGATGGATTCTTTTCAGAGTAAAAACAGAGGAAGAAAGACAAAAATTGCTAGACAATTCTTGGTAGTGGGGACCCTCTAGTCTGATTTTAAAGAAATGGAAGGTTTATTTCGAAGCAGATAGAGAACCACAAAACGTATAGAAAATATGGGAAATCTTACCTAGCCTTCTGATGATGTTCTGGAAGAAAGAAATCTTGGAAGCTATTGGCGATAAGATAGGCAACTTTATTTCACTGGAAGATAATTGGGAAGAAAAGGTGGATAGAAGATGCACCAAAATACGGATTGAAGTTGATCTACGTGAAGGCCTGTTTGAAGAAATCTTGTTGGAGTTACATGGTAGTTCGTGGAAGGAAAGATTAGACTACTGGAAGATCCTGTTTCGCTGCTTTTCTTGCAGACAGGTTGGCTATATCATAAGAGACTGCCCGAACATTTCTGTAAAAATAGTAAACCAGGTGAGCCACAAAAAAGTGTGGGTTAAGAAGGTAGTCTAAGGTGGTGAAGAGACTCAGATTCACGTAGAGGAAGAGAAATGTGGCGAGATTGGAGCATCTTCACCAGAAAAAGGTTACACATAAAAACCCTGGTAAGCAGGACTCCCCCCTCGAAACCCTCCCTTCTGTCTCTGCATTAAATGAATTAGTTGAAGTATTAAACTCTTTGATGAAAGAGGACGATATGATCATAGTCGTTGCATCGACACCCATAACTGTACAGGAAAGTAAGGACATGTGGGTAAGCCCAGAAAATGTCATAAGAGAGGTGGCACTCCCACAGAAAGAGAAAACCGACCCCCCCTCTTGGATAAAACATAAAATATACAACATGCGCTCGAAAACTGTTACAGAGAAAGAGCAAGTGTCGACGGGTAGTCTGGCGTTAGACAAGTTTCCAAAAGTAGCTTTAGGAAGGAATTCGTTAATCTCGAAAGCGAAAATTCAAGCGGAAATAGAAGTGAAAACCAGGAAATAAGCTAAAATAAAGAGGGCCCTTAGAGCAGGTATGTCCCAGGTCAGAGTTCCCTGATGTTAGTCCTCTTCTTCAATGTGAGGGGGTTAGGGAGATCCTCTAAAATAAAATCTCTCAAACGGATGATCGCAAGCATTAAACCCTCGATCATCCTACTACAAGAAACAATGATGGAGGGAAAGTCGGCCATAGATGCCCTCGAACCTTGGCTTAAGGACTGGTCCTTTGAACATATCAGTTCGGAAGGCCACTCAGGAGGTTTGGTAACAACTTGGAACCCTGATTTTGATGGAATAAAAACTGAGAAATATAAAACGATTCTGAAAACAACGCTGAAAGAAAATTGTTCAGGAGAATTATTTGCATTTTACAATGTTTATGGCCCTTATCAAGATAGAAATATCTTCTGGGAATATTTATTTTCTTCCGGTATGTTGGAACCTAAAAATATGATAATTGGTGGAGATTTGAATCTCACCTTATCAGAAAAAGAAATTTGGGGAACTTCCGCAAGACAAGATTGTCTTAGTAACTTCTTCGTCATGCTGTTTGACTCAAAAGATTTGATTGATATTCAACCTATGAAATTAACACCGACTTGGAATAACAAGAGATGCGGAGAAAAAGCAATATCCAAGAGCTTGGACAAGTTCTTGGTATCAGAGAATTTTCTATTGGTGTCCTTTATCGCAAAAACATGGGTAGAGGTGGGTGGGTTATTAGACCACCTCCCAATTCTCTTACAGCTGCAAGGACATGAAAAAAACCGGTCACTACTTTTAAATTCAATCTGGCATGGATCCAAGAAGAGGAATTTCGGAATATTGTAGCAGATACCTAGGTTCCCTTAGAATTCATCCCCAATACCTCCTTTATGAAGCAATTTTTGGATAATTTACTAAGAACAAAGAAGGAGACTAAGAAATGGGCCAAGATTTTCATATCCAATCAGCAGAGTCAACTAAAAGAAGTGGAATCAAAATTATGTTATATTTACAGTCTCAACGGCACAGGAACATTCACAGAGGAAGAATTAAAGGAGGTTCGGGATTGTGAGTTAAAGAGAGAAGAGTTTCTAGCAAAGGAGGAGGAGCTCTGACGGTTAAAGAGCAGGGCCATTTGGATCAAGGAAGGAGACAAAAACACCAAATTTTTCCACAGGTTTGCAATGCACAGGAAAAATGTAAATACAATTTTGGCAATTAAAGTCATGAATGGGGAACTAGTACACTCCTTCAAGGAAAAGGCAGAGGCAGGAGAGAAATACTTCAAACACCTCTTCACAGAACCAGAAGGATGTCATATTCAGGATATCTTAAAATTTCTAATGTTGTTTCCAAAATTAATAAATGAAGATATGAACAACTCTTCGGAAAAAGATGTGACTGAAGAGGAATTGGAGAAAATAGTCTACTCCTTCCAAAAGGGTGAGAGTCCGGGCCCTGATGGATTTTCCATTTAATTCTATCAAGGTTTTTTTGATCTTTTGAAGACAGATTTTTTAAAGGTTGTAACTAAGTCCCAAAAAGATGGGAAGGTGTTGGGTGCTCTAAATTCTACTTTATTAGCCCTCATTCCCAAAAAACAAAACCCTTCCTCCTTCGAGGACTTTCGACCTCTCTCATGTTGTAATGTTGTTTATAAAATTGTTGCCAAAACAATAGCACAACATTTGAAGCCAATCCTAAGTGATATCATCTCGAAGGAGCAATTTGGGTTTCTCTTCACCATCAAAGTCACGATGTGGTTTCTTTAACACAGGAGGCTATTCATACCATTAACAAGAATAAGAGAAAACCCTTTGTGCTAAAATTGGACCCGTCGAAGGCTTATGATAGGGTCAGTTAAACATTCCTAAGACTGTTGTTGATACAGATTGGACTATCCATAGATATAGTCAATTGGATAATGTAGTCAATAATATAATGGGTTGTATTCAGTCAGCTTCCTTTGCAGTTCTCATCAATGGGTCACCTTCAAGCTTCTTCGGACCTACAAGAGGATTATGACAAGGGTGTCCGTTGTCCCCCTTCCTTTTCCTTCTCATAGAAGATACTCTAAGCAAAATAATTAATCATGCCAAGAGGGATGGAACATTCAAAGGGATAATGGTCACAAGCTCTGAATAAATTTCCCATATCATGTTCGTGGATGATGTGGTAATGATGGGTGAAGGAACGTGGGAGAATTTTAAAGGTGCAGAAAAGATTTTGGATCTTTACAAAAAAGCAACCGGGATGCACATAAATGTGGAAAATTCCATACTTGTAGAAAATGCCATCTATGTAACAGTAAAAAATAGGCTAATGACTGAAGTTCCTTATATTTTAAAGCCTCTTTCTGAAGGATTCAAATATTTAGGGTTTCTCCTTAAACCTAATGCGTACACTTTCAAGGATTGGCTTCGTTTTTTCAAAAAGATCGAAGGCAAAATTGGATGTTGAGAAAATACGTTCTTATCCAGAGGAGGAAGATTGGTGTTGCTCAAGGCATTTTTATAGAGCATACCTGTTTATTGGACTACAATTGCGTATATTCCAAAAGGTATACTCCAGAAAATAAATTTTTTTTTTTTTTTTTTTTGTGGACTGCAAGCAAACAATCGGAAGGTATACCTCTGGCCAAATGGAAAACGCTGGAGAAGCTTAAGGAACTTGGTGGTGGGGAATAAATAATCCCTTTCTTTTCTGTCAATACCTGGCAGCAAAGGCCCTGTGGAGGCTTATTAAGAACCCTAGCTATTTTTGGGGAAAGACCCTGGTTCCTAAATATTGCCCTAATGCCTCCATCATAGAATGGATAAGGAAACCGGAAAAATCATTTAAGAATGGATCAATTGGATGAAAGCCTTTGTGCTCGCCTTTCCTCAAGTTGGAAAATGGCTTGCTTGGTCCATAGGGAACGAGAAGGAGGTCCGGTTAGGGGAGGATCCCTGGGTAGGAGCACGGGAAAGGTACAAGCTTTATGTTTCCTTAATTGTAAAACTAAGAAGCCTAGGGATCTTTAGTCTCAGCCAGGCCTGCGCCTTCTCTTTTCAAAGGGAAAAAATTTGGAAAGAAGCTGAAGATCTAGGTCTAGAAGGAGGTTTCAAGGAGGAATGGAATGAACTCTTATTGCAGTTACAATCTTGTTATATTCATTTAGAAGAAGGTATAGAAGATAAACTGGTTTGGACTAAAAACTCAGCAACAGGAGAATTTACGGCTAAGATTGGATACAAGAACTGCACTTTAGATGTACGCCAAGGAGAAAAGAAATACCGGTGGAAACAAGTATGGAAAAATGAAGGTCCTCTCAAAGAAAAAATCATACTTTGGTTGGCTCTTAGCAATAAAATTTTAACCTGGGAGAATCTTAAAAAATGAGGATGGTTGGGATCAAGCTAGTGTGCGTTATGCCATTCCAAAGAAGAGTTTGGATGTCACATATTTACTCTTTGTTCTTATGTAGAAGTAGTCTGGAAGGAAGCCATCAAAGAGTTAAAATCACAAGGATCGCATGCAGGCACTTCTCTAGAGAAAAAATGTTGCGCATGGTAGTCAGATAGCTCGATACGTCTTCTCAGTGCATTCCCATCCTCTTTTACCTATGGAATTTGGTGGGCACAAAATATGGCAATTTTCAATAACAATCTCATTCCTCATGAAGTGACGACGACCCTTGTGGTGCAGTGGACCAAAGAACATAAATCTAAATAAAAAGAACACAAGAAAATGGAACCGGTACCTCCCGTCATCAACAAAGAAAAACCTTGGGCTTACTTTGATGGAGCAAGCCAAGGAGTTCATCTATTGGGAGGTTAGGGAGGTGTTCTATATCTCCAGGACATTGCTCGAACATTAAGTGAAAGCTAGAATCCCTACACGCTATCATCGAGCTGGCTGTAAACAGAAATATCACCAGTTTGCAGGTCTTTGGAGACTCTAAAATGGTAGTGGACTGGGTCAATATAAAGATCCAGATCAAAGCACCTCACTTGCAACAAATCTTGAAAGCTATCAGAAGCCTCCTGATTCTCTTCTCAGACGTTTCCATAACACATATTTATAGAGAATTAAATACGGAAGCAGATAGCATGTCCAAGCATGCTTTACTATTAGCTCCAGGCCAGAAGGAGATAGAACATTTGCGAGAAGATTAACATGATACTCATTCTCAAGCAAGGGCGAATGATTTCATTTTTTGGCAATTTTTTTTGTAATAGATCAGAAACTTTCAAGGAAGAAGAAATCCAATTTGGGAAAGTAATTGATGTAAGTCCCTAATTGAGCTAGTCTTAAGATTTTGGCAATACAGGAAGTTATTGACATGTAATGTAAGTCCCTCTACACAAAATGCATGAGGGCGCAGTTTTTTTTAATTTATGTTGGAAAATTATATTTTTTATTAATTTTTGAAACTGATCGTTGAAAATTTTAAATGCATTTCATACACATATGTGTACCAAGGAAAATTTTAGGGGCGAAATTTAGCCCCTGGGCTGTTTTTTCATGTTTTTTTCCAAAAAAATATTCGCCAATTTGCACTTTTTGAAGCCCCGTTTCGGCCAATTTTGATGAGGTAAACTTTTTTCACTTTAAAAATCGCCAAATTGTTATATAAACTATATAAAATCCTTAGAAATTTTGAAAAAATTATAAAAACATCGTCAAATATTTTATACTTGACATTTTAAGAATAGGTAAGATTCGCCAAGGTTTATACACTTTTAAATAACTATGGATCCTTAAAATTATCCTTGATGTGTACACGCAATTTTTCTTACTACTTACAAAAATTGAAAAACAAAAAATACCCTTTCGAAGTGGGCGCGTTCATATGAGGTATAATTTTTCATTTTTTTGGTCATGTACTTTTATGTTATTGATTTTTCTTTGCATTGATTTGAAGTTGTGGACATGGTTTTGTAAGTGTAAATTTGAAAAGAAAATTTAAAAAAAATATCATATGAACTCAGAAACCCGTAAATTTTCCAAAAGAAAAAAGCATAATTCCATTCATCCAAAGAGATCAGAATTACATTCAGTATTCACTGTTTCAGTGAATTATCCAGAACCATAATAATGGCTCACTTGATGAGACTATTACGTCTTCTGTCAAAATGCATTTTGTTATTTCCCTGTTTTATCCCAAAAAATCAGTTCTGTCCCACCGGACTATTTTGCTTTACAACATCGAAAGTTTTATACAAAAAACCATCTATGCCTAAAAAAGTGCAGCACTTTAACATGTTTTAACCCCTTCAGTTATTCAATGAAAGGTCTATGATAGAACACAGTTCGCTGTCCTTCATTCTCTTCAATTATTTTCCAAGTGCCGAAGACCATGTGCAGCCCTTCTTTGGATGCCTGATCTGCTAATTGATTGTTTTCCCTGTAAACGTGCCGGCATGTGAAAATGTCATAGGATTGTTTGATCAGCTGAATACTATTAAGAACATTTGCAAGTCTAATTACTCTGCAAGATTGGGTTTGATTGGTCCAATTTATAGCATTCATAGAATCTCCATAAACCGCCAGTCTAGAGATACCCTTCTCCGCAGCAAAGATAAGTAATAACTTTAAACTCATGACTTCAGCATAGTTATTGGATCCCATTCCAAGACCCATCGTGAGTGTAAAGAAATGTGAATCGGAAATATATAAGATAGCTCCCCCTCCACAAATCTCATTACTTGCAGCTCCATCAAAAAAACCCCAAGGATATGATCTATCAATCTCCACCTCCATGATACGTCTCTGTTTAGCAGCCCTGACATATTCGGGGCATGCTTGATATATGCCCACCGCCTGTGCACTAATAATCACCGGTGTACAGGGTTTATCCATAAATATGGCCCCATTTCTTGCCAACCAGATCCCCCATGTGATCAGCAAAGGAAGAGTCTTTTGTTTTTTATTATAAGCCCGTCTCCACCAGTTCGCCAATGCATCTTCCACAGAGATTCCTTCCCATCTACAGTCATAACCCACCAATTTAGTGCATTCCTTCCAGACAACAATCGTGAATGAACACGAGATGAAGAGGTGTGTTGCAGTTTCCAATTCCCTCATACACAAGACACACCATCCCGGGCCCTGGAAATTTCTCTTCTGCAAATTATCCCAGGTTGGAACCCGATTTTCTAAAGCACACCACATAAAAAGTCGGTTTTTTGAAGGGCATTTAACTTTCCACAGTGGTCTCCACCACCAGACCTCCTCCCGTAGTTCGGCTCCAGCGCTAAGCACAAAATATCCCATCTTAGGGGTATAATACCCTGCCGGATCAAGCTCCCAAATAAGTTCATCCTCCCGATTCGAAAGGTGTATACCAGCTCTGTTCAATCCATGAATATAGTTATTCAAATATGCCGCCTCAGGATCCCCCAAGCCCAGCTCATCCGCAGATTTCCAATGTTGTATCCACGGGTCATCAGGTCGATGATCAGCCAGTTGATTTAGAGTGGTAATGCCCCTGTATTCCAAATTATAAACAACATTTTCAGGCAGCAGATGTATTTGTTCACTCCCGATCCATGGATCTCTGCCAACTCGCACCTTTTCTCCATTACCCACATGCCAAGCCAGGTTATTCTCCACCAATGAAAAGGATTTTACCACTGCCTTCCATATCACGGATCCCCCAGCATGTGATTTCTGAGGGCTCCGTATCCATTCATCCAAAGTCATGTCAGAAATATACTTCCCTATTATAACCCTGGTCCATAAACTGTGAGACTTGATAAGTCGCCAACCTCCCTTAGCTTCCAACGCCTGAGCAAATAGGAAGATGTTTTTTAATCCCCAGCCCCCAAGCCTTTTAGGAACTACAATCCGCTTCCAGTTGACCCAAGGGGTTACCTGCCCTTCCTTCTTGCCACTCCACAGAAATCTAAAGCACAACCGCCTGATTTGCTCAAGGATTCCTTTAGGTATCCACGACAAGGACAACCAGTAAACTGGAATGGCTTCTAAGACTGCCTTAACCAGAACCAGTCTGCCCGCTCTCGACATCCACTTGTGGCTCCAAACATTTAATCGTTTCTCCACCTTACCTATTAGCCATCGCCAATCCTTCTTTAAATATACATTTGCTTTAAGGGAGAAACCCAGGTATTTCATTCCCTCGTCAAGATTAGATAATTTAAATGGGAAATTCTCAACAAGTGCCTGTTCCTCATCCGGCCGGAGCAGATGGATAGTTAGAGTGGACTTATCTGCATTGATATCCATCCCTGTAGCTTTAGAGAACAGGTCCAAAATCTCCTTCAAAGCCCGAGTATCCCTTCGATCTCCAGAGCAGAAAATGATAATGTCGTCCACAAATAATAGGTGAGTAACAAATAACTGCTCCCCAATGCTAATGCCATTGAAACGACCCTGTAAATTAGCATCAAGAATAGCCCTGCTCAACCCTTCTGCCACCAGCAGAAAAAGTACTGGGGAAAGTGGACAGCCTTGCCTAAGTCCTCTTTCCGCATGAAAAAAAGGTGTGGCCGCTCCATTCAACAGCACAGAGAATGATACAGTAGTTATACAAGACATGATCCATCTAATAAAACTGATACCATAGCCCAAATGAGTTAGTAGAAGCCGAATATAAATCCAGCTTACCTTGTCGTATGCTTTAGACAAATCAATTTTAAGTATAGCTCCTTTACTATGCCTAGTCTTCATGCTGTGTAGTCCCTCCTGTGCCACCCCAATAGCCTCATGGATCTGCCGACCTTCAAGAAAACCAAATTGTTCAGCTGAAATATGCTCAGAAAGTGATACCTTAAATCTCCGAGCGATGACCTTCGAAACAATCTTGTAGATACAATTGCACAGAGAAATAGGTCTGAACTCGGAGAGAGTGACCGGATTATCAGTTTTAGGTATGAGGTCAATAAAGGTAGAATTGAAACATGCAGGTAACTTCCCATTCATTCGAGTATCTTCTACCACCTGTAAAGGATCCAGCCCCACAATCTCATACAGTTCCAAGAAGAATTCAACTGTCCATCCATCCGGACCGGGGCTCTTGTCTTTCTGAAAACTTCCAAGGACCTCCTTCAACTCCTCCTCAGTCACAGCCCGCATCAATCTCCCATTATCCTCCTCCTCAGCAAAACGAGGAAAAAATTGGGCGATCCTAATAACTTCTGCAATAGAGGCCTGTGTCGGAGCCCTAAATAAGTTCTGGAAGTGTCCCACCCCGCAACGAGCTTTGCCTTCAAAATCAAAGTGTTCAGTGCCTGCTTCATCTTTCAAGCTCCATATAGTATTGACCGCCTTCCTCCCCCTAGCATATGCATGGAAAAATTTATTATTTTCATCCCCACATTCCAGCCAGACCGCCCTACTCTTGAGTCTCCAAGTTTCCTCCTTTTCCAACAGTAGTTTATTTCTTATGCCTTCCAATCTGGCCATTTCAACCTTGGATTCCAGAGTCATAAGACCCCCTCCATCCCCATCATAGATCCGTATTAGTTCATCCTCAGTTTGTTTCAATGCAATATCCTCCCTATTTTTCTTTGCAATAGCCCAAGTTTTGACAGCTCCTTTTAAACGTTGGATGTTCTCAGCGAACTGAAATGCCCCAGTTCGATCATGTTCCACAGCATACGGCCTCCATAAGTCCAGAAAGAGATTTTTAAAGGACTCATCTCTGAGCCAATTTTTATTAAACTTAAGTGAGCTGGGTGGATTGTTTGGTCCACTTCTGATCTCAAGAAAGATAGGGAAGTGATCTGAATCCCCTCCGCTTCCTACCCACTGCCTGATCTGTAGAAACCTGTCCACCAGCTGTTCAGCCACCAAAAACCGGTCCAGTCTCTTTGCCACCCGAGCCTCTCCACACCTGTTATTCCTCCAAGTGGGTTTCATCTTGATAGGTTCAATATCCAACAGGTTCATACGAACCAACTTCTGTTGAAAGTATCCTTCCAATGGATCCACATGTGCTTGAGGGCCCCAAATTTTGGATTGCCCCAAAGTGAAATTTAAATCACCCCCCAACACAACCGAATCACCGTCCATAAGCTGTTCCTGCAGTAGAGAATCCCAGAAAGGAGCTATATTTACATAGGGCCCGTAGACATTAACCACAGTGAAACAAGTACCCAAGTCAATAGAAAAAAAATCAGCTCCCAACACAGAAGCCATCCCCCATGCATTAATCAGTTTAATCGCACAATTCTTCCATCCCACAGCCAACCCCCCAGAGCGACCCCTAACATCCAGAGTCACAAAGGTCCAACCTGCCAGCCACAGTTCCAGTTTCTCCTTGATGATATCACCTAACCCTAAAGTCTCTTGTAGCAGAATCACATCAGGGTGTTCAAGAGTAAGCACCCTCATGAAGGCTGATTTGTTTTTAGGCCCAGCCAGACCCCGACAATTAAAGGACATGATCTTCATCACCGAACATTCATCCGGGCATTCACTGCTCTAAGTTCCCTCTCAATCGAGACCTGTTTCCCATTCCGAAGATCCATTCTGGCTCTGTTCTGTGCCTTAGATAAAAGAGACCTTCATCCTCTGCCTCTCCGGACCGGCACCTTCACTTTTCCCAAACCCCCTCCAGAAATCTTAGTGCAAGAACGAAGGTTATACCCTGAAGCAGATGATTCAGGTGAAGAGGGCTCAGAAAACTCATCCACCTTCCCAGGATCCGGTTCAATAGGTGTCTTCAAGTCCTCCAAAAGAAGAGGAGGCAAAGCAAGGTATTGAGCATAAGTTTCACCCACCGAGCAAGAGGATCTCCCACAAGGGGGCGGAATAAGTGAAAGGGGAGTGGTCTCAGAAAGTCCCGAAATTGTTAAATTTTTTAGACCCTCAACCCAATCAAGTCCAACCACAGAGCACCGATTGATATAAAAATGTAATGGGGGTGTAATAGAGAGAGAAGGAATACCCGAAAAAGATAGTCTCGGCACTCCATCTACCGCTACTGAAGAGTGACCAAGAATGTCAACCGCAGAACAAAAGTTGTATCCATCAAGTAAGTCCCGAGCCACAGCTGATGTCTGCCCAGAAGGTTCCAAACCCTCGTCAACCCGATCCCCCCCCGAATCAGTATCCATAGTCGGTGCTACTTGTAACAGGTCCAGTGGTTCTTCCCTTACAACCATATCAGAAGGGTTTTCCTTCCCCCCATCAAGAGAATGAACCGTAAGATGACATTCAGAAGGTTCCAATCCCTCATCAATCCGGTCCCCCCCCGAGTCTGTCTTCACATTCGAATCCTTGTGCAACAGGTCCAGTGGATCTTCCAGAACAGCCATTCCAGAAGGGTTTTCCTTCCCCCCAATCAGAGTGCCAGCCGTTAGATGACAATCAATCGTCGGGTGTCCATAAACATGACAACGCCGACATCTGAAGGGTACATTTTCATAGTCCAGCACCTGAGGTATACTAACAGGCCCCCAATCCAGGTTTATGTGCTCCGGTAGTCCATCTCAAATATTTGAATTTACCAAAATCCTTGCAACCTGCTTGTAATGCGTCTCCTTAAAGGAGAGATCAGCTTCCAGGAAGTTTCCCAAAATATCCCCAATCTTACGAAAATGGCAGATATCCCAGAAATGCAGCGGAAGTCCCGGCAATCTAACCCACACCGGAGTCAAATCAACTCTCTCCCGACCAGCATCAAAGAGTGGATGCCAGGGTTTTAACAAAACCGGCGAAAGATTCAAGTGCCAGTTCCTGTGAAGAATCTTATTCACGTCAACCTCCGCCCGTAGCACCACCGCAAACCACCCCCGAAGCAGCATATCCACCTCTGGTGTGTAGCCTAACACCCCGCTCTACTGTGATTCCACCCATTCCATCACAGTAGAACGGGCGAAGATTCTGCCCATAACCCTACCCACCAGCGTCAACCGAGACATCTCAAGGATACTATCCCAGGCGATATCCTCACCAACAGCATAACTACCCACAATGCGGGTTTTAATCCAACTCCTCCTGCGACGCCGGCTAGGTCCCTTACGTGTAGTCTCGCCCCCGGATACCTCCCCCACCTTCTCACGCGGAGACCCAGCAAAAACAGTAGGGCTACCACAGCCACGATGTTCAGAAATCTCCAGTGGCACTCTCTCATCCACTTCAGTACCCCTACCAATCGTCCCAACCAGCTGCTGTACCTGTTGAGCCACACCCTCAGCCGCAATCTGATCAAAACCGACCGCCTCTTCAAAACCAACCTGCGAATCAGACGACGGGAAACCTAGGTTCCGATCAAAAAATGTACCAGCCTCCCTCCAACTCGAACTACCCAGAAAATCCCCTGATATACCATCATTTTCCAGGTTTTTCGGCAGCCAGCATTGTGGAGAGAAAGTCGTATAATGCGTGGGTGGGAAATCCTTATCCTGCCTCTCCTGCCCCAAACCGGTTGTAACATTACCACCAGGCCCCAGCAATGGGTTTCCTTTCAGGCCCACCAATTGCCCTCCATCTGGCATCCCCTTTACACCAAGTGCCTCCAGCTGGTCACCAAAGAAATCTGCCATGTCCCCTACCTCCACTGAAGCCATCAGCCCTGAGCCCACCAGCGAACCCTACCAGTAACCACAGATCACCGACAAAAAATTCCAAAACCCTGACAAATCAGACATCGAGATCGCTGCTGCACCATGCATCGTTCCTGCCAATGCAATCTAGAAGGCTCGATTACCACTGAGATCGACCCACAGGCGACCCCAAGACAATGCCAAGACCGAAACGTGACCACAATACTGAGCCCGAGGCATTCAATGTGATTCCTTCAATGATAAAAGGAAAAATTTAAATAACGATCGCTCTGCAGATCTGCGATCATTTGTCAAGTTCCATCATGAACCCAGTCGATCGAGGCTAGGGCTCGGCCCTCCTGGTTCCTGCATCCCACATATCCTTCATTCCTTTCTCTACATCACTATTGTTACCCGCATCAGAAACCTGTAAATTATATGCCAATGGATAGACAATTCATTGACGAATCCATCGGTATGAAGTCCTCCACCTAAGGTGCATCCTAGGCAAGTTTTAGTCCTAGCAAAGAGTCCCATAAAATTAAATTTGCAGAAAAGGGGGATAAAAGCTTGTTTTAAATCCCTTGATCGAGCTATTAGGATGATCGAGATCTTTAAAACCCTCGATCAAGGTTTTACGTGCAGTTTTTAAATACCTAGATCGAAGGTTTAAGTGTCGTTAAAATAAAAGCTCGACCGAGCTATTTAATTTTTAAAAGTTTAAATTTTATATGTAAAAAATAAAATATATTAATTTAGTTAGCTTAATTCAGCTATTTGAGTTAATATATTGATCACACGTGGTTTTGTTAATCCATGGTAAATTTTTCCAAGGTATCACATCATATAAAATAGGTTACCAAAACCCAAATAGTAATTAGCTTAACATGGTATCACGTTAAGCTAATTACTATTTGAGTTTTGGTAATGTTAAGTTAATTACTATTTCGGTTTTGGTAACCCATGGTAAATTTGCACATGGCATTTGATGTGTTGTGATACCATTCGAAAACTTACCATGGGTTAGCAAAACCATGGCGATGAATCACCTGAAGCTAATTACTAGCTCAATTGATAGATTCAAAAAGATTTGAAATAGTTAGATTTTAAATGTTATGTGTAATTATCATGTTTAAAAAAAATTAATAATATAACAATAAACAAAAATTAAATTCTATATTTAAAAAATAATATTAATTCAAATAGCTCTATCGAGCTAATACCTTGATTGAGCTATTGAGTTAATAGCTTGATTAAGGGTTTAGCTAACCTTCCATTGATCTCCAAAACTCGATCAAGAGTTGTTTAAACCCTCGATCGAGATATTGAAAAAACCTCAATCAAAGGCTTGTTTAAACCCTCGATCAAGCTTTTGAAAGCTTGATCGAGGGATTCAATAACCCTCAATCAAGCTCATGTTTCAAGCAGTCCAAACCCACGTCTTGCAAAAAAGTGTTACCCATCTTCATGGGAACACTCAACAATTTTTTAAGACGCTCGACAAGATGAAGGTGGGAAGATGAGAATTTTTGAATGTCATGTGTGTTGACGACTGCAGATGCTAGCACCTACCGTCATAGGGGGATGTCAGGAGAAAAACCAAACAACTGGGAAGTGTGTGAGGAGGAAAGTAAAGTGGGTCTGAATTTTGAGAGGTCTGTAGTTGGTGGAAAGTGTAGAACAAGAAATAGATATATTGTGTAACCAATGCCTCACCTATGACATACCGGAGATGTGAAGGGATTTCAATATTCTGAGGGAAGAAATCGTTTGGCTACAGAGTGTGTTATCCACCATATTTGGCAATCAACAATAAAAAATTATTGCCATTCAACTAATTACTATTTAGGATTTGGTAACCCATAGTAAATTTGTGCATGGTATTTGATTTGTTGTGATACCATGGGTTAGCAAAATCATGGCCATGAATCACATTAAGCTAATTACTAGCTGAATTGACAGATTCAAAAATATTTCAAATAGTTAGGGGTCAATCCATGAAGGTGGTTCACGATTTTTCGAAAGCGGAAGGGAAAACATTTGTGCCACGAATCCTCGATCGAGGTATTTTAAAGCCCTCGATCGAGCTATTAAAACCTCGATCAAGGGTTTTAAAATACCTCGATCAAGGGATTTAAAGTACCTCGATTGAGGGTCTTAAAATAGCTCAATTGAGGGTTTGCGGCAACAATGAACCTCGATCGAGGGTTCACGGCAACAATGAACCTCGATCGAGGGATTTAAAGTACCTTGATCAAGGGATTTAAAGTTTCTCGATCAAGGTATTTGCTCAATCGAGGGTTTGAGAGAGAGCTCGATCTCTTGTAAATCCCTCGATCGAGGTTCATTGCTGCCGCAAATTTGTGTCATGAACCCTAAAAACAGGCCGAAATCCCTTTTCATTGCAGAAAAAAAAATGGTCTTCCTTTAACAGGCTTAAAATATGTCATTAAATGCACATTAATGGGAAGAATTGATACTGTTGGATTCATCAATGAATCCTCTATCCATATACATATAATTTATGATTTTTTATCTTCGTATGTCATTGTTTTTAAAATTTCTACTAAAGCTTGTTGGTTGTGGAGCTAGATCTTCCAGTTTCATAGATGATAATGTCTTAGCCGTGCACCCCGGAGGACTGTACACCCATTCTGCATTTTTAGGGCTTCGGGGCAATGCCCCGAAAAATGGGGTTTGGGGGAAACGCCCCCAAGTCACGAGGGTGCAGGGGCGGAGCCCTCGAGAAAAAATTTTGCGGCTATTTTCGCCAGTTGTTTTGCGGGCCCATGGTTTTGGGTATCCCGTGGTATTTTTCCCATTGTATTTCCCCTATAAAAGAAAGACATTGTAATACGGCTAGGGAAAGATGTATTAAGTTTTATGTATTGTAAAGATCTCTGAGATCTATGAAGAGAGACTGTGAGACATTGAAGAGGAAGTGCAGCGGCTGTGCTGCAGGTTGTATCCCTTCACTTTGTTGGACGGAATAATAATAAGGACTGGCAACTTCAGTGTGGACGTAGCCCAAGTTGGGGTGAACCACGATATATCTATGTCTCTCTTGTAATGTGTATGTGTGATTATATTTGCATTTCTATTTATTGTTATTGCTCTGTGATCCTGTTTTTCTAACAATTGGTATCAGAGCCAAAGGTCTATTTGGTAGATAAAACTGCAGGAAGCTAGGGTTTCTGGTTCGAGTGGGAGCAATGGCAGATGAAGGAAAGTTTAAGGTCAAGAATTTTAACGGCCAAAAATTTCAGTTATGGAAGATGCAAATGGAGGACTATTTATACCAGCATGATCTATTCCTACCGTTGGGAGGAAGAGCAAAGCAGCCGACGGCTATGAAGGACGAAGAATGGGAGGTTCTTGACAAAAAGGCTCTGGGAACAATACGGTTGAGCCTGGCTTCGTCAATGGCTTTCAATATCTCAAAAGAAACGACAACGGAGGGTTTGATGAGCGCATTGGGTAAGCAGTATGGAAAACCCTCAGCCTCCAACAAGGTATTTATAATGAAGCGTTTATTTAATATGAAGATGTCTGAAGGTGGATTTGTTACTGATCATTTAAATGAGTTTAATACGGTTACAAATCAGCTAAGTTCTATAAGTGTGAACTTTGATGATGAGGTTAGGGCTCTTCTAATCTTTTGTTCATTTCCAGAAAGCTGGAATAGCTTGGTCATGGCTGTAAGTAACTCTATTCTGGTTCAAACACCTTGAAATTTGATGATGTTATTGGTGTTATTCTTAGCGAGGAAATGTGAAGAAAAATCACATATGAGAGATCATGTAATGCATTGACCATGGAGAGTAGGGGAAGACAAAAGGAGAGAGGAAAGAGCCAAGGAAATCGTGGGAAGTCTAAAATGGGAAGATCCAAGTCTAGACTGGGAAAGATAGAGTGTTGGAACTATGGAAAGAAAGGACATCTGAAGAAAGACTGCAGATCTCTAAAGAAGAAAGGAGATGCACAAAAGGAAACTACCTAGGATGCAAATGTAGCAGGTGATGTGTTACACGATGCTTTGATTCTTGCATTAAATAATACTAGTGATTATTGGGTAGTAGATTCAAGGGCTTCATGTCATGCTACACCCCATAGGAAATACTTTCATGATTATGTTCTAGGCGATTTTGGACATGTTTTCTTGGGTGATGATGAGCCATGTAAAATTGTTGGAATGGGTAAGGTATGGATAAAGTTAAAAATGGAACTGACTGGCTGTTAAAAGATGTTAGGCATATTCCTACTATGAAAAGAAATTTGATCTCAATAGGGTAGTTGGGAGATGGGGGCTGTCTATCTACATTTGGAGAAAAGTGGTGGAAGATCACTGAAGGATTAAAGGTGATAGCAAAATGAGACAAAATAGGTATGTTATATTTATGTCCTCATAATACCGACCATTTTATCTATTTAGCTTCCACAGGAACAGATACAACATTGTGGCATCATAGGCTTGGCCACATGAGTGAGAAGGGGATGCAGATTCTCCACTCAAGGAAGTTGCTGCCAGATTTGAAGCAAGTAAGTTTGAAATTATGTGAGAACTGTGTTTATGGAAAACATAAGAGAGCCAGATTTTCTCAAGGTTGGGAAACACAAAAAAGAATGAAAAGTTAGAGCTTGTGCATACTGATGTATGGGGACCGTCTCAGGTATAACCTCTTGGTGGCTCTCATTATTATGTTACATTTGTTGATGATGCAACTAGGAAAACTTGGGTTTATTGCATTAGACAGAAATCTGATGTGTTTGCTACTTTTAAGAAGTGGAAAGCTTTGGTTGAGAATGAGATAGGAAAAAAGTTGAAGTGTCTCAGATCTGATAATGGAGGTGAGTATTGTGGAAAGGAGTTTGATAGCTACTGTTCATACCATGGGATTCATAGAGAGAAGATAGTCCCAGGAACACCCCAAGAAAATGGTGTGTCAGAAAGGATGAACAGAACGATCATCGAGCGTGCAAGGTGTATGAGATTGCATGCAGGGTTTCCCTTACAGTTTTGGGCGGATGTTGTAAATACTGTTGTTTATTTAATAAACAGAGGACCTTCAAGTGCTTTGGATGGTGGTATTCCAGAGGAGGCATGGACAGATAAAAAGGTAAACTAATCATTTCTGAGAATGTTTGGTTGTGAAGCATTTGTCCATATTGATAAAGAAAATAGAACAAAGCTTGAAGCTAAATCCAAGAAATGTACCTTTATTGGATATGAGGTTGATGAATTTGGTTATCATTTATGGGATTATGAAAATAACAAAATCATCAGGAGTAGAGATGTAATATTCAATGAAAAGGTCATGTATAAAGATCAATTGTAGGGAAATAAATAGGAAAAGGAAACACAGAGTACACAGTACTTGATGAAATTGTAGAAAATGAAGTTCCAAAGGTGCCAGAAATTCAAGAACAGCAGCAAGTACCTAAAACTCCTGCAAGTGTAAGAAGATCTACCAAGTTAAGTAGACTCCCTGAACGATACTCTCCTTCAATATATTATTTATTGATGACTAATTCTGGTGAACCAGAATGTTATGAAGAAGCAATGTAGATGGAAACTAGAAATAAGTGGGAGTAAGGCATGGATGAGGAGATGGACTCATTAGTAGGAAACCAGAATTGGGATCTGCTTCAGTTGCCTGCTGGTAAAAGAGAATTGCAAAACAAATAGATTTACAGGTTGAAGGAAGAAAAAGGAGGTAAGAAGCGGTACAAGGCCATACTTGTTGTAAAGGGGTTTGCACAGAAGAAAGGTATTGATTTTGATGAAATATTTTCTCCTGTTGTTAAGATGACTTCAATTAGGACTATCTTAAGTCTAGTGGCAGTAGAAGATTTGCATCTTGAACAGTTAGATGTAAAAATAGTCTTTCTCCATGGGGATTTGGAGGAAAATATATATATGCAGCAACCACAAGGGTATGAGGTCAAAGGTAAGGAGAACTTGGTATGCAGGTTGAAAAAGAGTTTGTATGGCTTGAAGCAAGTTTCAAGGTAGTGGTATTTAAAATTTGACAGGTTTATGACAGAACAAGGTTATAGTAGATGTCATTCTGACCACTGTGTTTATTTCAAGAAGCTAGACAATGAAAGATATATTACTTTGTTATTGTATGTGGATGACATGCTTGTCGCAGGGTCTAACATGCAGGATATAAATGTATTCAAAAGGAAGCTAGCTAATTCATTTGCAATGAAGGATTTGGGTGCTGCAAAGCAAATCCTTAGTATGAGAATAACAAGAGATAGGAAAAATCGCAAATTGACATTGTCTCAGTGTGAGTACATATAAAAGGTGTTGGAGAGGTTCAGAATGCAGAATGCAAAACTAGTTAGTACACCTTTGGCCAGCCATTTCAGTCTAAGTAAGGAAATGTGTCCCAAGACACAGGAAGAGACAGATTACATGTCCAAGATTCCCTATCAATCAGCAGTTGGCAGCTTGATGTATGCCATGGTGTGAACAAGACCAGATATTGCACATGCAATGGGAGTTGTGAGTAGATATATGAACAATCCAGGTAAAGAACATTGGAGGGAAGTATATTGGATTCTCAGGTATTTGAGAGGTACCACCACTCAGGCATTATGTCTTGGAGGTCCAGACACTGTTCTACATGGATATGTTGATGCAGATATGGCAGGTGATAAGGATAGTAGGAGGAGCACCATAGGGTATGTGTTTACTGTAGGTGGAACAACAATAAGCTGGATTTCGAAATTGCAGAAGGTTGTTTCACTTTCAACAACGGAAGCAAAGTATGTTGCTATTACAGAGGCTAGTAAAGAGATGAGTTGGTTGCAGAGGTTTATGGAGGAAGTGGGTAAGAAGCAGAAAGATAGCAAGTTGTATAGTGACAGCCAGAGTGCCATTCATCTTGCAAAGAACTCAGCATTCCATTCCAGGACTAAACATATATAGCTTAAGTTCCATTTCATATGCTCTGTTCTGGAAGATGAACTATTGAAGCTGGAAAAGATACATACTAGCCAGAATCCTGTAGACATGTTCACAAAGGTAGTGACCAAAGAGAAACTGATTTCTTGCTCGGTTTCAGTTGGCCTTCTAGCATGAAGGTGTAGAGGAGAAATTTGCCAAGTCCAAGTCCAGCAAGTGCAGCGGTGGTGGAGTTGCTGTGATCAGTCTCCAAGTGGGAGATTGTTGGTTGTGGAGCCAGATCTTCCAGTCTCATAGATGATATTGTCTTAGTCGTGCACCCTGGAGGACTGTACACCCATTCTTCATTTTTAGGGGTTCGGGGGAAACACCCCCAAGTGACGGGGGTGCGGGGGCGGAGCCCCCGAGAAAACTTTTTGGGGCTATTTTTGCCAACTGTTTTGTGGGCCCATGGTTTTGGGTATCCCATGGTATTTTTCCCATTGTATTTCCCCTATAAAAGAAAGACATTGTAATACGGCTAGGGAAAGATGTATTAGGTTTTATGTATTGTAAAGATCTCTGAGATATATGAAGAAAGACTATGAGACATTGAAGAGGAAGTGCAACGGCTGTGCTGTAGGTTGTATCCCTTCACTTTGTTGGACAGAATAATAATAAGGACTGGAAACTTCAATGTGGACGTAGCTCAAGTTGGGGTGAACCACGATATATTTGTGTCTCTCTTGTAATGTGTATGTGTGATTATATTTGCATTTCTGTTTATTGTTATTGCTCTGCGATCCTGTTTTTCTAACAAAGCTTACCCTAAAAAACCATGTCGACAACTTCGAATGAGCTCAAAGATAAATCAACAACATTCAAAATACACATGTAAAAAAACTGAAAAAATATACAAGCACTACATTAGTGCGTCCTCTTCAAAATGGTATTTTTAATTTTGGAAATTATGTAAACAATCAAAATATTTTGCACACGCACGCACATGTGTGCAAAATGCGACTGAAATATTCATTGGTCAATTTCGAAAGATAATAATAATTATAATTTTTTGAGGAAAATTAAAAGAAAAATATGTATGCACTAGTGCATTCTGTCTAGATCATGTTCACATATTTCATTTTTTAAAATTATTACTTTAACATTAAATTATTTTGCACACACACGAGCCACTTGTTAATTTCTCTTCAAATTTTTAAGGGCACACGTTTCATTAAATGAAAATTTGACACAAAAAATGACATTGGTATATTTTTAAAAAAATATCATTGGAAATCCAACATAATTCACTACATTTTGTTTTTTAACCGGATGTCGAAATTCATATGGAAAATAGGAGTTTTGAGGGCTTCAATTTAATATATGGGTAAAATTTCCATTTTTCATCGCCATATTTGGCAAAATAGAGTTACCCATTTTCATGGAATCACCCATGTTCTCTAATTTCAACCCTTTCAAAGATATGAACTGGGACCTCCATCCACATCCAAATCCCTTCAAACACATAAATGGAGCGAGGGTTTCGAAGTTACAACCATCGTTCTTTATTTATTTTTCACTTCGACGTCACAGGATCAAATCCTGTAGCTTCATAAAAGAAAGAAGAACCACAATGTACAAGAAAGAAGGCTTTGAAGAACAACTTGCTCCCTATAACATGTCCAATCGCAACTTTACCCTACCTAGTGGTGTCGCAGGTAAGCTTTGCATAGAGAACTACTCACAGACCCTATTCTCATGATTGTCAATGGTGGTTTTTTGATCTTTGAAGCTATTTTTAAGCCCTGTGCTTTATTTGTATTTTTCCCCTTGGTTCTTAAAATATCTAATATTATCAAATCTTGAATTCTATCAAGCATTAGTATTGATGGTTTCAGAAAATTGAAGGTCATGAGTTTGACGTGTATCGATGTAATGAACTCCATTGATCTATTGTTTCCATCCGATGATTATAAAATACTGTAACTTTTTGTATGATCTTCTATTTTTGGGGGGTATCTTTCATCTATTCGTTTATTTTTCTCGTGGATGTTATTCTCGTTGAATGGTTTCAAACCCTAAGGGCTCGAATTACTAACCGCGTCGGTTGTAATACCGAAGTCGACATGGTTAATACCTTTTTAAACCCCCAGACCGTTACCAACCGGGGTTTTTACTCTTATTATTATTATTTAGTTTCTTTTCTCAGATTCTCCTTGTTATCGTTCTAGTGTTAATAGTATGTAGATAAATGTTAGCACAGGATTAGTTTGCATGAAGTGCGAAAGCCGACAGCTGCGAAAGGGATAATCCGTGAAAGAAGGGTCATTCGTGGAAAACATGGAAGCACAAAAAAAGTTTAGTTTGTTAGAAATTGGTCATGTGGACCATTTTGTAACCACTTAGTTTTGTATAACTAGGAGTATGATTGTAAGGATAAGGGCATCCAACGATGAATAGAGCAATCGACCTTTTGAGTTTTGATCTAGTTGTTGACCTGTTTTGTATCCGCGATATGATGTATTGACTGTTTCTACGAAGGTCATTCCACAGGTTTTAATGAATGCATGAAGATGTTCAATTATGGTTCTATCTCTGTCTTTGTTTCTGTTAGAAGATAAATGTGAATGTTTGTGAGATGTTTAATGCTCTGTGGGTTTGGTAATTGTTGTTCATTCTAATGAGTAATTAGATCATGCTGATGCGAATGTCTATTATGTGTTTACTCTGCGATTGATGAACTGCTAGCATAGTGCGAAAGATATCATCTCTGGTTTTTGTGGTTGTAATGTATGTTTGATGCATGTCCTAAACTCCACTGCGGAAACTTGGTTCCTGCAGCACCCGTGTGCATCTCGAGTGAGACTTCACTAACTCTGCGAGTGTTGTTGGAAATGGTAAAACCTTTCTGTGCCGATGCGTAAGGGAGTTATGTTGATGGTTTGTTGACGACAGTGTGAAGTGAACCCCTGTCGACAGTCGATGTGTCAACAAATGGTTTCGTTTCTGGGACTTGAACCCAGGTCTCTTGGGTGAGAGCTGAATATCTGAGCTAAGGAAGGAAAATGAAGAGCTCTAGGCTAGAGTGATACCCATCACACCACAAGAACAAATTCAGAGTCGGCAGACGGTGATCAAGGAAGTAGTGACAGAGATCCATGAGATGGAACAGGTAGCACAGACAGTCGCAGAAGGCATCACATAGTTTTGGGGTAGTGTAGTCGAGGATGACCAGCTGACCGCACTGAAGGGACAAATCAGCGAAGCGAAAGCACAGTTAGAGTCCTTTAAGGGATCGATCAAAGTGATCCCCACAATGATACGAATGAAAAAGGAAGCAGAGCTAAAAAGCATGCAGCAGCGTGTAACAAAGGCCCATGAAAGACAACAATGAAGTGCCACACACTTGGATGAGCTCCAAATGAAACCCGAAGTTCTCATAGCACGTGTGGTAGAGGTAATGAAACGGGTTAAGGAGAAATTGGAGGAAGCGCTACAGAAAGGTTGCGAACACCCAACAGAGGAGCAGGTGGGAGAATGTGCACATCTTGGAGCATCAATGAAGGAAGTGGTCAACCAGATCAAAACTGCATACGATGACTTCAAACAGCAGGTGGCTCAAGGGGAGCCACAAGTTTGTGTTGGGGGGCTGTTGGCACGAGATTAGTCTGCATGAAGTGCACAAGCCGAAAACTGCGAAAGGGATAATCCGCGAAAGAAGGGTCATTCGTGTAAAACGTGGAAGCGCAAAAATAGTTTAGTTTGTTAGAAATTGGTCATGTGGACCGTTTTGTAACCACTTAGTTTTGTATAAATAGGAGTATGATTGTAAGCCTAAGGGAATCCAACGATGAATAGAGCAATCAAACTTTTGAGTGTTGATCCAGATGTTGAGCAGTTTTGTATCCGCGATATGATGTATTGTTTGTTTCTACGAAGGTCATTCCACAGGTTTTTATGAATGCATGAAGATGCTCGATTATGGTTCTATCTCTGTCTTTGTTTCTGTTAGATGATAAATGCAAATGTTTGTGAGATGTTTAATGCTCTGTGGGTTTGGTAATTGTTGTTCATGCTAATGAGTAATTAGATCATGATGATGCGAATGTTTATTATGTGTTTACTCTGCAATTGATGAATATGCGAATGATGAACTCCTAGCATAGTGCGAAAGATATAATCTCTGGTTTCTAGGGTTGTAATGTATGTTTGATGCATGTCCTCAACTCCACCGCGGAAACTTGGTTCCTGCAGCCCCCTTGTGCATCTCAGGTGAGACTTCACTCACTCTGCGAGTGTTGCTGGAAAGGGTAAAACCTTTCTGGGACGGTGCGTAAGGGAGTTCTGTTGATGGTTTGTTGATGACAGTGCGAAGTGAACCCCTATCGACAGTCGCTGTGTCAACAATAAAATGGATTTGATATGCATCGTCGATAATTGACTCTGGATATTGGTGAAAGTGCCAACTAGTTTGGTGTCACGATTCTTATATATGCCCCTATTTTGGCAAGATTCTTGTATATGCCCCTGTTTTGGTATACATAACTTTGTGCATAAGATTGATAGTTTTCATTATGTAATAAAAATATGAAAAACATATGTGTTCATATTAATATAAAAGTACAAATGTTTTACATACATATGTTTCTTAAATATTAAAGAAATTGCATTTCTTAATCGACGAAGCACGTGTTGTGGGTAGCTTGCTTTAAATGTCAAGGTTTTAATATTGGCATTGGTATGGTAGAGATGCAACTTAGGATCTATGTTATCTTCGCATAAACTCAGGTAAAATCAAGTTTGGCTTTGGTTAGAGAGTGAAGCTTTTAGAACTATGCACATAAAGATTCTAATATGTTCATGAAATGACCTTGATTTTCGATCTGAGTTGTAGCATTGATTTATTCTCAATCATGCGTATAAATATTTGCCTCGGAGGTAAACCTAATAGGAAAATTGTGGATAGACGAGGAGGTAAACCGTGAACAAGTGAGGGTGCCAACATATGTGGATTTCCAGCACATTCACGATGCTGTTACTTATAATGGTATAAACATGGATTTTATTAGTTGTCTCATATTGGCGATGGTCCATCTTAATTGGGATTAATGAATCTTCATATCATATTGATAGGGAAAATAAATTGTAAAGAAGATAATCCAGGAGAGTGGTATTGAAGGTAACCACGTGTAAAAGATGACTAAATTAGGAAAATATTTGTTTTGAAATAATTTTTAGTTTTTACTTTATAATTTTATATTCATTAGCATGTGCCAAAAGAACTACGTGTGCTCTACATCCTGTGTTATGGGTGAGAGTATAGTACAAAATAATATGAGCAACTTTCCAGGTCAGCATGTGATTGCAATAATTTATATTGAGTGTTAATATACATTTGATTAACTTTATATGTATTTGTTATGGTAAAAGATGTTATATTCATTATGTATGATGGGTTGTTTGCATGCTTAGATAATGGTTTATATATATGTGTGTGTGTGTGTGTGTCTATATATGTATACACACACACACACACACATATATATATAATTTCTCCTGTATTTTTATATTTTTTATACGTATGGATTGTGCTAAAATAAGTTATAGATGCAACACCGGTGGTGTTGTTCCTATCAAGAAGGTTTGAGTATTTTAAAAATGACATTTTCATTTATGGAGGAAACCTTTGTTAAACTAAAGCTATTATAGTCATTAAATTGATCAAATATAAGAAATTATACTGTAAAATAACCTCTCATCTATTTTCTTATATGATTATGTAATTGTGTATTTGTGAGTACTTTAAAAGTGATATATTTATAAAGAAACCTTTTCTCACAAAAATAAGGACATAAACATAACCACTCACCTATTTATAAATAGTGGATGCTTAATACTCAAAATAATATAAACGCCTCTATCTATTTATATATAAATCCAAGATCTATTAACCACTAACCACTAAGGAGTGTATACTTTTCAAAATGTTAATTCGGTGAATATGGATGTTATATTATACTGTAACATAACCTGTCATCTATTTTCTTATATGATTATGTAATTGTATATTTGTGAGTACTTTAAAAGTCATATATTTATAAAAAACCGTTTCTCACAAAAACAAGGACATAAACATAACCACTCACATGTTTATAAATAGTGGATTCTTAATACTCAAAAAAATATAAACGCCTCTATCTATTTATATATAAATCCAATATCTATTAACCACTAACCACTAAGGAGTGTATACTTTTCAAAATGTTAATTCGGTGAATATGGATGTTTTCATTGAGGATTATTGCTTTCATATTGTCACAACCATCAAAATCCTTTTTTCATTTTCGAAAATTCCTATAGTTTTAAAATCACCAAATCCTTTTAGGTTTGCAGTATATAGTTTAAAAGTATTTTCTTTTCTTTTTGTAAAACTTTCACGCTGAAATCATGTACTTTAAAATAGAGTAAGCTAATTTTATAACAAAATTAACCTTAACCTTTTTCAACCATAAAAATATTTCGACATGTACAATTCCAATGTACAATGTCAATAATGTAATGGTCGATAATGCTCGCGTTTTCATTTTTAGTTTATAGTTCTCCTTTCAATAGTCTATTTTTCCTCAACCTTCTTCCTCTCTATCTTTTCAATACTGCGTTCTTTTATTACACCCCGAGGTGCAATTGCTAGGCATTTTACCAGGGTTGGTTTTGAAAAACACTATTCATTTTTATCGTCCGAATAACTTGTCACCCCGTGTCCTCCTGATCTCCTCTGCAATTTTCGCTGAGTGTCGTCCTCGCAACTGTACATTGTCGTCTCACTCCGCACCAAGTTCATCCTGGTTTTGGAGCACATATATCAATGCATATTTCAGACTGTTGATAGGTGTATTGAACCCATTCTTGGAATCCCCGAAACAGTTTATTGAATATGTTTTTGGAAGCCCTGAAGTAGTTTTGTAAAGGGTTTAGAAAATCCTCAGGAAAGAAATGAGATGGCTTACCTCAGGCGTGCTCTCTACATACCCTTTGCATCTCCTATTGAAATAGTGGTTTCTATGTATATCCTTTCAAAATGAAGTTTAGCAGGTGAGTTCTATCGATTTACCTGCCGTCAATTTTGACTATGGTATTTTTATAGTTTATTATAGATTTTCAATTGACATGGGAACATTGCATTGATTTGAACTAACTTCTAGTTTTTCCTTGCTAAGAAAATCCCCGAATATATACATGCACCCCATGTCCTCTTGTGGGATCAACCATGGGCCTTGATCCATCGGGACTATAAATTCTCCTGGTGGTATTCAATTTGGGTTGATGATGAAACCCTATCCCTAGTTGAAAGAATCTATTGTCTACTTCGAGGCTCCCTGGGCTTCTAGCATATGCCAACAAGACTGGGTGAGGGTTAATAATGTTTAGAACAGAGATATATCAGTCATATAACTCATAAGGTATGATGGAATAAATACTGGATGAACTTGGAAGAGTTTGGAGTAATTTGGGATTAATTGCACATGGTGGACTGCTGAGCTAGTCGAATTACAGGCTTTCCAAAACGTGGCTAAAAGCATCCAAATTATTTTTACAGGGACTGATATAGATATTATACTGAGTTATCAACCTCCTCCAACTGACATAATGAAAAATGGACTCTCAGAAAATATTTAGCAACAAATATGGTGAAACTAGTCTAGAATAAGCACCCAAGTAGCTAGTCTTGCATTGTAATTCATCTAACTGCTTCAAAACTTCAAATAATCTATTCTACTATTAGATAATGCTATGATAAATTATATTCAACACATATAATACAAAATATGGGTTCAGAACACTTTCTTTCTCATTATTAGATTTCCTTCCAAAGTACATGCCTCAAAGACTAGATTTTCAATACAATAGTGGGAGAAATGGAGAGAAGAATGAGAATATTACTATGGATCTTCTCTTGATCTATGATTAGGTCACCTAAAGGTCATGTGACTTTCATAGGCTACATACTAAACTTTTGGACTTGATTGGGGCACATTCACTGAGCCACCCTCTCCTTCGGGGAAAGCTCCTCTAGATTTAGTGGAGATTCTGGGCGCCATTCCTGATAACTAGCTCCTCTCTCTGGTTATTTTCCTTCAAATCTAGCTGCTAATCCACTATAGAATTGTCCTCCTCTTCAAGCTAACTATAGATATTCATGGCTGGACTGATATGTATGTTATTGGCTGCAAAAACATATTCTGGACCCGCATAATACTCTTAGATAGCTCACAAAGTCTTGGGGCACATCACCCAAGCAAACTTGTTGAGGCACAACACTCAACCAGAGAGGCTCAGAGCTCTCAAACTGAAATTGCAAATGACAAAAGCTGTCAAATGGAGTTGTTTGGATTCTTTTATAGACTTCATGATGACCTACTGAGCAAGTTCTTGGATTGGTGACCTGTGAGAAAAGGTTACCCACTTGCCCATTCTACTCCAAAGCCATGCGGGAACATTTCTTGAGGAGAATAGCAACTTTTGAGATTTCAAAACTTTCTTTCCTTCACCTCCTTCACTGAATTTGGGCAAGTGCACTTTAGGTATCTTTTCTGGTTGTTTCTATTTTCTTTCTGAAAACTCTTCTAAAACTTTCCACTTTCTTCACTTTCCTCTTTCCTGCTTTTGTCTAATTTTTTCATCTTTTGTCAGTTTCCTTTCTGGGTTCATCTTGCCAACTTGTCTCCATTAGATTCCTTAGCTTTTCTGAGACTTTACCACTTAGGAAAGTTTGGCTCACTTACCAATTCGATTTTCCTATCCAAGTCATCAACCACTTGGCACATTTATTAGTAGTAAACATTTAAATAACAATAATATAACTCAGAAATAATTTTGCTAAGCAATTAATTAATTATCCAGTAATTAATTAACTACTATGGTGTAATTGCCTCAAAACTTCCCTAATTAATTAATTTCTCAATTAATTAATAAATCACCTTAGCACTTGGATTGGGGGTTAATAACTTCATGGGGGGGCCTCCTTATCCATTTAATTCCTCAAATTCACCCTTAGGAATCTTCCGTTATCCATCAATTAATTATTTAATTAATGCGTAGGTGACTTAGGCTAAAATCACCCCATGGACCATAGAAAAAAATCTGGGGATATGACAGTCCTCCCTTCCCAAGATTGCTTGTCCTCAAGCAATTTTAGGATCCCACCAAGCTTCTGCTGCACCACTCTGATTAAATTTGTCCCCATCCATTGAACAGTTTGAAAATTAAAATTGGGCCTTCAAAAAAATAAAAATGAAGAACAACTGCATTGTAATCTATATCTGCAATTAACCAACAATGAACAAAATTTTCAACCCAACTAGGATAACTTGAGTAGCATTCCTGGATCCCATTGTTTATCCTACAAGGAGCAGAATTCTCTTGTCATCTTTGGCAATCTGTCACTCAAGTGTATGCCAGGATCCCAAAGTATCAACTGCATTTTCCCCATCATCATAATAATTTTAAAGAATCTATCATCAAACATTTGCCTTTTCATTCGGGGAATAACTACTAGGGCATTGCTTCCAACCAAACCAAGTGGGGAGAAAAATGTCTCTTCCAGTGAAAACATCCAATGGCTCAACTCTCTGCCACTGGAGAAAAATTTCAAGCATCCCTCCCAGCATGTGGATTCCCTCCACATAGGCCAACCTCTGCAAGTAAAATGTTCCATTAATTTAACTTGGCAGCTTTCTTGCTTAGCTACCTTCCCTTGACCATAAGCATAAAAATTTTTGCAAGGAAGTTTCATGCTTGCCAGGTAATCTTTCACCCAATACATATGTGGATGAGTGACATCAAATGGCTGCAAAATATACTTTTGTTGCTGCTCACAATTCAAGACAATGTCAGTTATAATAAGAAATTTATTGCAGAAACAAGTGAACTTTTTACCTTCCAGATTTTCTTTTCTAGTGAGGCCTCTATCCATCCATCTGGTGGGTGAATCAAAGATCCTGCTTGCTGATTTATATGAGCTATAATGAGCCATCTCTGCTGCAATAAGATCTATCTCCCATAGGAGCAGATCATGATCCACTTGTGGTACATGTGGCATCAACAAGAACAAATTCTTCACCCATTGTTCATTCCCCATTGTTATTGTTGAACCCATGACATGCGGGGAAGGACTGTGAGCCTTCTTTGCATGTATGAAACCTTTAGTAATCATACTTATGGTTGCAACTTCTTCATTATTGGCTGGCCCAAATTGGGTGCTCTCATCCCAATTTTCCATGGGAGAGTGACTGTTTCCAAGGAACAACTCAATTTCCCTTAGGAAATGATCAGGTGCTTGGTTTTCATCAAACTGTTCTACACACTCCTCAAGCACATGTAAAGATAAATGATCCTCATGATCCACCATCTCATGAGGTTCCTCATGATCATGAATGCTTTCACCCCAATGAAATTGACTGAATGGTGTGTAGGGGGGTAGGGAGGATCTTTGCAACTTTTCATGAAGCTGCAATATTTTTGTCTTGGATTCTTGGAGGGCACTTTGAGTGATTCTCAAAGAATCTTGGGTGGAAATTAGTTCATCATTAAGCTTTTTGATCTCTTCATCATCCCTCAAGGATGTACCATGAAACAATTCTACAAGCTCCAATAAACTATCTCTATCAGAAAGCAGGTTCAAGAATTTACCTTTTATGCTTGCCATGGCTTTCAGAAACTCTTCCATGTCTCTCATGGAAGACTACTCCCCCAAATTCCAACATAGGTTATTCATTAAGGCATGGGTTTCATTGAGGGTTTGAAGGGCTTCTTGAATTTTCCATTCATTCATCTTCAGTGTCCCTTCAAGGAAATGCGGTTCTGGCATATGAACCTTCTCTTCTTCTAGCTTCCTAGGATCAACTTCAGCTGATTTTGTTGAAGTTATGAAAGCTTATCCATATTTTGGGGCTGCAAGATATTCATATTTCAGATCATGAATATCAGATTATTGGCTGCAACTTGGGTGCTCATTCATCTCTGGTGCACCAGTAAGTCTTTCTCTCCAATTTTCAGCCCTCCCCAATTCAAGAGTCTCAACCCCTGGGGGTTCAACCAAGCTCATATTCTCCTCTGAAGTGGCTGCCCCATCATGCTGACACATAGGCATATAAAAATCAGAATTGAAAAAATTCCCATGTGTTATGTTTTCTCCTCCTTGTGATGGTGTGTTGGTGGTTTGGTCTTCCACCAATCTCTCATTTTCAATTTATGTTATTGAAAGACCTTCTTCTTTCTCCATGGATATTGCACCCACAACACTTCATCAATGGGAATATCCATGTGCCCCACATATATGTTAGAGTACACATCTTTAGATGCTTCCTCAAACTTAAAACATTCCTTAGTGGATTCTCTTCCGTTCATGTAGGCATCCTGCACCAAGGATATGAAACTCAACATCCTAATTCCTTAGTGGATTCACCCTTATCACCAAGGATATGAAACTCAACATCCAGGGAATCCCTTGTGTAGTAATTGTCTTCTGATGTGGCTGCAACATCATCATGACACAATTTAGTACAAAAATATGAAAGTGGTTCATTCCTTTGCATCATGCTTCTCTCTTCTATGGGTGGGGTTATGGTGCCTTGTTCTACCACTGATTCTACTAGTTCACATCTAACTGATGTGTGGTCACTTTCTACTACCTTGTGAAGCTCATGTGGTGTCTTTGGATCTGATTTGTGTTCTAATTTTAGATCTGAGCTGAAATATGGTTCAACACCCCTAGCAGTACCAATCTCATCCGAGATGATCTTGAGATCCTCATCATAAAATCTTGTAGTAGATTCTTCTTCTATTTTGTCAACAATCTCATGATTGGGTTTTGGGTTCTGTTTCTCCTTGGTTGTCTTAGGATGAAGATTCTTGGAGGATATTCTTGAAGAGGATCCAAAACTTCTTATGAAGTCACATGCATCCAATGCAACTTTGATATCTTTTATTATATCTTCCATAGAAGGTTTACCTTTGACTGTAGAACATGCAACTTTTTCCTGAATATGGCTATCAGAATAACCATAGTCTGTTATGTCAATCATGATCTCATGGGAAATGCTTATGGAAGGTACTTCTTGGGAATTATCTTCCTCATACTATCTGCAATATTCTTCATACTTCTCATCATAATCTTCATCATATTCCTCATAAGAATAATCTTCTTCCTCGTAAGAATAATCTTCTTCCTCATACAACTCAATGTCTAAATCTTCCATAACTTGAACTAATTCCACATCTGCAATCTTGAATATAGTGATAAGATAATTTTCCAATGAGAATTACTTTCCACAGGCTGAGCCAAGGAAAGTGCTCTGATACCACTGTAATAACCTGGGCAAGATCTGACCAAAATATTAACTTCCACTTCAGAGTTTTAATGGGAATTTTCTAGCAATTTTTAAAGCAAACTCTCAGACTATGCAGGATGTAAGTGACGGGTATGGAAACTCTGAATGGGGATGATAGGAGAGAGATTAAGTTCTGGAAATTATAGGTGAGAGTGTGCAGCAGCAGCAAAATATGGTTTCAGCAGAATTCCTTGGCACAAAGTACTAGGTCCATTCACTTTTCAACAATAGAACGAATCTATTGTCTACTTCGAGGCTCCCCGGGCTTCTAGTATATGCCAACAAGACTGGGTGAGGGTTAATAATGTTTAGGACAGAGATATATCAGTCATATAATAAGGTATGCTGGAATAAATACTAGATGAACTTGCAAGAGTTTGGAGTAATTTGGGATTAATTGCACATGGTGGACTACTGAGCTAGTCAAATTACAGGCTTTCCAAAACGTGGCTAAAAGCATCCAAATTATTATTACAGGGACTGATATAGATAGTATACTGAGTTATCAACCTCCTCCAAATGACAGAATGCAAAATGGACTCTCAGAAAATATTTAGCAACAAATATGGTGAAACTAGTCTAGAATAAGCACCCAACTAGCTAGTCTTGCATTGTAATTCATCTAACTGCTCCAAAAATTCAAATAATCTGTTCTGCTATTAGATAATGCTCTGATAAAGTATATTCAACACATATAATACAAAATATGGGTTCATAACACTTTCTTTTTCATTATTAGATTGCCTTCCAAAGTACATGCCTCAGAGGCTAGATTTTCATTACAATAGTGGGAGAAATGGAGAGAAGAATGGGAATATTACTGTGGATCTGCTCCTGAGATATGATGAGGTCACCTACAGGTCATGTGACTGTCATAGGCTGCATACTAAACTTCTGGACTTCATTGGGGTGCATTCACTGAGCCACCCTCTCCTTTAGGGAAATCTCCTCTAGATTTAGTGGAGATTCTGGGCGCCAGTCCTGAGAACTAGCTCCTCCTTCTGGTTATTTTCCTTCAAATCTAGCTGCTAATCCACTGTAGAAATTTCCTCGTCTTCAAGCTGACTATAGATATTCATGGCTGGACTAATATGTATGTTATTGGCTGTAATAACATATTCTGGACGTACATAACACTCTTAGATAACTCACAAAGTCTTGGGGCACATCACCCAAGCAAACTTGTTGAGGCACAACATTCAACTAGAGAGGCTCAGAGCTCTCAAACCAAAATTGCAAATGGCAAAAGTGTTCAAATGGAGTTGGTTGGATTCTTTTATAGATTTCATGATGACCTGCTGAGCAAGTTCTTGGGTTGGTGACTTGTGAAAGTAGGTTACCCACTTTCCCATTCTACTCCAAAGCCATGAGGGAACATTTCTTGAGGAGAATAGTAACTTTTGAGCTTTCAAAAATTTCTTTCCTTCACCTCCTTCACTAAATTTGGGCAAGTGCACTTTAGGTAGCTTTTCTAGTTGTTGCTATTTTATTTCTGAAAGCTTTTCTGAAACTTTCCACTTTCTTCACTTTCCTCTTTTCTGCTTTTGTCTGATTTTGCCATCTTTTGTCGGTTTCCTTTCTGGGTTCATCTTGCCAACTTGTCCCCATTAGATTCCTTAGATTTTCTGAGACTTTACCACTTAGGAAAGTTTGGCTCACTTACCAATTCAAATTTCCTATCAAAGTCATCAACCACTTGGCACATTTATTAGTAATAAACATTTAAATGACAATAATATAACTTAGAGATAATTTTCTAAGCAATTAATTAATTATCCAGTAATTAATTAACTACTATGGTGTAATTGCCTCAAAACTTCCCCAATTAATTAATTTCTCAATTAATTAATAAATCAGCTTAGCACTTGGATTGGGGGTTAATAACTTCATGGGGGGCCGTCCTTATCCATTTAATTCCTCAAATTCACCCTTAGGAATCTTCCTTTATCCATCCATTAATTATTTAATTAATGCATAGGTGACTTAGGCTAAAATCACCCCATGGACCATAGCAAAAATCTGGGGATATGACAGTTGAATTCTTAATATTATTTTTCATTTAAACCCTAATGCTACTCGACTTTCGAGTCATTTCTGTTTATTTCAATTTCACTGCATACATCCATATCTTAAAATCCATTTTCGTAAATGCTTTGGATGGTGTTTTCTTGTACATTTTCTAACTATGATTAACCGACCTGTTTTTAAACCGAAATCTCTGACCTATGTCTAATGGTATTTTTGTTTTCAATTATGTTTGGAATTTGGGTAGGTGTGTTAATATGTCTCTGGATAAATTCAATTTTTCTCTTTACACTTCTCTTAATGATCTATAGCTTCAATATATTGATATTTAACTGGTACATAACCCTCTTGTTTGAGATGGAGTAATATTGTTTTACTCCATATATTATCTAATATTGTTTTTTGTTTGACCTACTTGGCTTGTATGGAGGACGTCTTATCCTCAAAATATTTAGGATTTAACCAAGGAGTTCATGAAAATTTTAATTGAAAATTCCGGTTTTTTTAAACTTGCTTCTGGTTTGTTTGGTTGATAACCTGGGTTTTTATTAAAAGAGTCAAAATCAAATGAGAATCAAGTTTAATCATATTTCAGTCAAAGAAATAGTTAGACATGACCGATTTGATTATTAGGAACTTTGAAAAAAACAATTGTAGCAGAACTACTCAATCTATCCAAGAGCATGCATCTTGATGTGTTTTTTGAAGTAATCCTTGAGGGTGGCATGATAAAAGAATGCATCCTCAAAACTCGAGTCCAAACCCATGTTGTTCCCCATTTCAAGTACTTTGACTTCCTTCCAAATGCTTCCTAGTTATTAGACAAACTCAAGATAATCCCAATGCCATTCTTCTCAGCCTCTTTGATTACAAAATCTAAATATTGACAAAACAAAAATATATTTATCTGTTATATTGTGAATATATTTAGGTGTCGATCTATTACTAAATCGATTTTTTAATAATAGATTGCCCATGCCGATAAAAAACAAGCAAGAAGCACTAGAGTATTAATATGGAATGTATATGTCTACAAATCCAATTATATGTAGGAGTATTATGCCTGCAAGTATATTATGCCACTAATAATCTATACGTCAATAGTTTATTGCTGGCCATCCAATATATTTTATAAAGTCAATCTCACCTTCAAGACAACCTATCGTAAACGACTAGGTATTTTTGAAGGGCCCTCCATCCTCCATTCAAATCCAATATTCATCCTTCCGTGAACCATAGTGATATTTATTTGGTACGTAGCCCTCATGTTTGAGATGGACTGATGTGTTTTTACTCCATATATTCTCATTTTTATTAGAGAAGTCCCATATTCAAAAATTCCCACTTTTCCGAATTGGAGAATAAACTAAATAGGAAGAAGAACTCCTAATGGAGAAAAAAAATAATGTGTCTATGAAGACATATATGTGTGTGTGTGTGTGTGTGACCTACTTGGCTTGTATAGAGGATGTCTTATCCTTGAATCAAAATATTGAGGATTTAACCAAGGAGTTCATGAAAGATTTAATTAAAAACTTGTTATGTACAAGAGGGGTAAACCCTCTCTTTCCGGAAAGGCCGAAAGTCATATTTCTACTAAGAAAATTGAGGACTGTAAGGCCTTCATCTTGGATGCAAAAATATCTGCAATCTTCCAGATACTTTCAGTGCAGTTTTATTTGTAATCCTGCAAATACTGCAAATATTGTATTTGATTCAATAATAACATTAATATCAATACTGAATTAAGATAGACCAAATGCAATATTTCGCAATTAATTAACATCTCAACAAAAACAATACTTTCCTTTTTCTCAAAACCAATCTGACCTCTTGAGAGCATCCATGGCATCACTATAACCTAATCAAGTATTTGTTCATGTTATAATGAAATTCCTTACAAACTGTAAGGCCTTTATCTTTGGCTTCAAAATATTTGCAATCTTCCAAATATTTTCAGTACATTTTTTGTATCTTTGATTATGCAAATATTGTATTTGATGCAATAATAACATTAGTATCAATACAAAATTCAGACTTATGATCAAGCAAATGCAAGATTCACAGTTAATTAACATTTTAGCAAAAAAAGGGTTTGTTTTTTTTCTGGAAAAAAAAAGCAGTATTTCCTCTTGAGTGTGTATGTGGAATCACTATAACCTGATGAGGAATTTGATCAGGTTATAATGAAATTCCTGGAACTGTAAGGACTTTATCTTTGGCTGCAAAAAAAAATCACAATCTTCTAGATACTTTCAGTGGAGTTTTCTTTTGTGATCCTACAAATACTGTATTTGATGCAATAACAACATTAGTATCAATACCGAATTCGGAATTACGATCAACTCAATGCAATATTTCACAGTTAATTAACGTATAAAAAAAACAAGACTTTCCTTTCTCTTAAGATGCAGTTTTCCCTCTTTAGTGTATCTACAACATCCCTATAACTTGATCAAATACCTGATTAATGGAGCACCAGTAGGTATTAGGCCCTCAAGGAACATAAACCTCCCGCTTCAAGGGAAAATCACACTGCGCAATCAATTCAAAATTAACTACGAAGTAAATAATTATTTTTCTTCACTTTGGAACTTTGACGGAAACCCCAACTTCTACTTCGCCAAAGACTTCACTTCGATGGACATTAACTTGGTGGTGGAAATTGACTTCGCATAAATTGACTTGGCATTTATGTGAAGTTCTCAACTTCGGGAAATATCTCACTTCGCGGACTCTTAAACAAAATTTATATTGAAATATTTCTTGCTAAGACATAAGAACCAAAACAGTTAAGTGAAACTTACATTGAAGTTACTAAGCGTTAAAACATAACTTTTACCACTGTGAAATATTTGGAAATCTTGATTTATTTTACAGATGGTAAATGTAAACAACATTTACACAAGTAAATCTGGAGAGGATGTGCGACATGCAATATTCAACATTCTTGAGAATGAATACATAAAACTATAGACTTATATATATTACCGCAGTAAATAGGGAAACTTGGCAGCATTACACAGAGATGAGATTTTACTTGATATTTCACTTCTTACAGAGCTTGGGCTCTCAAACATATTGTGTACATATTCTTCTTCTCCTTTCTTTCACACATCTCTCTACCTATTCCTCTGTGAATGATTTTCATTTATACACAAACTTGGTTTTACTTCACGTGGAAGCTACAGAATTACATTAAAGACTGTAATTAATTTCTACCTAAGAATTTTGACTTGCGGAACGCAAATGCAACTGAATAAATACAAGAAAGTGTGCACTAAGCCTTCTGACAGACTAGATGATTGTGTGACATCTCTGCGACTCTACACACTGACTGAGTGAGGATCTTGCGTGAACTAGATGCACAATCAGCTCGTAATTACATTTTTCTAACACCCCTCCTTGTCATAGATGAATCAATCTAGGACTATGTGACCTTGATCGTTTTAATACCTCTGGAAACTACATTGATTAGGGACTTGATGAGGTGCTAATTAGTTAGCTAATAGGAGGCAAGCCAATTATCTGCCCAAAAAATTTGACTTTTACTCGGTCTTTGTAAATTATATTAATTCATTACCTATTTTTTTTCATTGTTGTTTTTTTTCTAATTTTTGTTTTTCCTCTTCATGTAATGTTTGTTCTGTAAATTGTTTGTAAATCCTGTTAGTTTTTTTTCCATATTTTATACTTTGTTGTAATATTTATGTTTTTTGGGGGGGATGAACACGGAATGATGTCAAGTTTCTTTAACTTTTTGGAATGCCATATTTGTTGTGCATTGAGGTCTCCTTACATATTTTTGTAAACATATATTGAGACTATGGAGTAGTTTTATGCCCTTACACTTATTTTGGTGGAACTTATTGTACTTTATGTGATAAGACCAAGCGCCCTAGTCTCAGTATGAAAGATTATTTCATACCCCTTAATGCCATTGGCTCCATTTAGATGAAGTAATTTATGTATAAGTCACTCGTTTTAGTTGTATGTCTCTAAAATTTTACCATCCATTTTGGAATTAATTTGTCAAAGTTGAGCACCTTTATTTCAATAATCTAGGTTTACTGTCGATCAATCATCATATTTTAAATTCCTCTCTCAAGATATAGTTGTAAAATTGATTCCATATTATTTCTCATTGCCCTGTGCATAAAATATTTAACCGAAGAAATATAGAGGTTGTAGAGGCCAATGCTATTATAAACCATGACTTTTAAGAGGGTCTTCTATCTTGGAAGACAAATTTCTGCAATGGATTTGTCTTCAATGGTTATGACTATTGTTGTATCAAATCGAACACAATGCTGGCAAGGTTTGGAAAAAAAAATCACTCCGAGACTTTTTCCACATGTAAAAAGAATGATTTAGATTTTGTTCGTGTCGGGGTCTGCTCAACAAACGACTGATGTATTCGCAACATTGAGACTAGAAAATCGAAATTCAGATCCAACCTTTTTAAGGGTCGGAAGGTAAGTTTTGAAGTTTATTTCTCTACTTTGTTGGATCAAAAAGTATTCCATGAATTTACAGAAGCAATTGACCAACAAGACTAGGAACAATCTTCTTACCTCCATATTTGTTTAGCTTTCTCATCCATCCAACTGAAAATGCATCTGACTGGATGTGTTAGATGAAACATTCCTTACATCCTCAGTCAATTGTTGCATGGATTCTCGTGAGCGTGGCCTTTGTGCCACCTTTCCCAGAGCTTCCATATGAGCTTCCATATGATTGTAGAGATCAGATGAACTAACTCCAGGTTCTTCAATGTCATAGGTTTTCAAACAATATGTTAATAACCAAAGGATGCTCATAAATGCTTTATTTCTATTTGATGACCCACATATCTGATGTTTACTTCTTGTGAGCTACTAGCAATATTTACAGAATATGCAATGCTTCCCACAATATGCTACTCAGTTCTAAGTCTAACCCATATTTGATGATGATGACTCTTTTTCGCTGCTAAAATACGCCCAGAACTATAACGTAGATCCAGAAGATTATCCCAACACACATTTATATTTGTTTGTGTGCCTATCATGCATTCTTACTGCTGTATAGGTGGAGAAATGTCATTTTAACCCAAGGATGTTCACTATTTCATCTGGAAGAAGCAACTGACTAAACCAATCAGCAGTGCCTGCCTTAACCTAATTATTATTTTTTTCCCGACCTTGCAAAGCCAATTCCAACAGACCTAACAATGCAGCAGGATCCCTGCTAAAAGGTGGACAGATCCATACTTTACATATTAGAACTGCTGTCAATAGGCAGAGTTGTTCATTCGCGACATAGTTTTTTATTCCAATCACAACTTTCCTACATGGTGGGATATAAATGTGGACAAAGTAGAACTCAAATCAAAGAGAATTTGAACATAAGAGATTCTCATTCACACTGTTTAATATTTTTAATTGGTGGGAGTGTTTTTATATTGAATTTATTATTGCAATGGAAAATGGTAGGTGCATTTTACAATTTTGATGGTAAAGATGTGTCATATGAAAAGTTAATGTGAATAAAAAAATAAGAAAAAGTTGAAATTTGTTAAGTTAATGTGAATAAAAAAAATAAGAAAAAGTTGAAATTTTTTATTTAATATAAAAAATTATTTGTTAATTATTCATGTGTGTAAAAAAAAAAAAAATTTTAAATATTAAAAGATTTATATATATTAAATTATTTTTACCATTCATTTATTAGATTTAAAGTTAAAATGGAGTTTTGTAATTAAAATTGAGCTCACCTTTAAATATATAATTCAAATAGAATTTGAAGGTGGGAATTCAATTACTCTTTTAATTTGTAGAGTTATTATGGATCAGTAATATGGTTTGATCTGCTTTTTTGTTGCATTTATTTAAAAAATGAAACTTCCATTCCCAATAGAGATTTGGATATAGAATCCACATTATAGTGTCTATCTATCTACAGTTGCCCTTCCCAGGCTGACAATATAATGCACCTTTCATATGCCTTTGGAAATTACAAACACATTAATTAGCAGTGCATGCGTGTTGATATATTCCAGATTGTTGGATCAACTTGGGTACAATAGAGTCCTGCCAACTCATTTGACGAGGCTATTTGAAATTTCATAAGCCATTTAAATTTGTTTTTTCGTATTTGACAAAAAACTTGAAAATTCATATTCTCTCTTCTTACTTGATGATAAACCCATTATTATTGACGACTAACTCAACAATGTCTACATATTGCTAACTGCTAACTCTGCAAGAAATATTTCATTATCAGCTATAATGGTTTCAATGTGCTCATCCCAGTTAGGACCTCACAAAGTGGACGACTATATCTAGTTATAATCCAAAAAATTATGTATTCCAAACTTCTAATATAATGTTAAATTGTGCCAAAAAGCTTATTATTATTTCTTGAAGGATTATGTTACTTGGAACCTGAAATCTTAGACTTTTTTTTTCAAATGAGTTTTACATATAAAGTGATTGATATGTTTTGCAGGCACCCATATAATAGGAAAAGCACATTGTGCAAAATTGAACTCTAGTTTCATGGAAGGCGGGTCAGATCGATATCCCACTATCGAAACAGAGTTTCTAATATCACTCCAACAACTTTACTCTAAAGGCTTTGTTATTAATAACAACACTACAGTGTTCTAGATCAGGGGACTCCCATAAATTTTGACAAACAGTAATATGAGAATCTACTTTCTCATCAAGGTTTACTAGATTCAAACCAATTGCTCTAATCCAATGGAGGAACCACAATGGAGTTGGTGGAATTTTATATCCATAACCAAAAGGCATTCTTTGAGACCTTCAAAATGTTCATAATCTGTAAACCATGGGAGAAAAGACAGATCGTGGCAAGGATTATAATGTGGCTCTTTGTCAAGTCACAAAGCTCTTTTCAATGGTGTTGAATGAATCACCCTTGTTTTACAAGACTTTGTTGTTCATGGCTCAAGCAAGACTGTGTTGTCAAATTCCCTGAGATTGCAGTTGTTTGAAGGTAAGGCGTATTAATATTAGTGTTGGAGTTTGACTGGAAAAATGCCCGCACCAAGTCTAATATTAGGTCTATGACGATGGAAGGGATTAGAAAGTGTTCTTTGACACTTGGAATAATTAGCAAGTGGAATTTGGGTTGTAAGGGAAGTGAATGGCTTCTTTTCATTTCATTTAATGTGAATTAACATTTAATTTTTTTTTCCTCAATCCAAAGCTAATAAAAAAGTTTATAACATATCTTTATTTTAGGCAAATATGAAATCCTTATGGTGAGTGTTATTGACTGAAATAGTTTTCAATGTTATATTTACTCTCATGCCATCAAATTTACATAGATACAATCTTTACACTTCAAGCTTTGTTTTGTTTTCATTCGGTGTTACTTCTGGGAAAATCTAGAATTGAAAGTGGTTTTCTTCATGTTCTTTATTTTGTGTCATCGAAAACCACAGATAAACAAATGAATCTAGAGCTCGAGCAAATATTTAAAAATAAATAAAGGCATTTCTTAAAGAAAAGGCTAAAATTAGCTAGAAAAAATAATTTTAATGGTAATGTTTTGTTAATATAGGTCTGCTCGAGTTTAAATTAAAAAAAAATTACATCTCAAGAAATTGGATCCCTCTCGATGCTTGGAGATCCGAGTTTAAGATAGATCTATAGTGATAATTATCACAATATAACTAAATAATTTAACACCACATTACTTATAGTAATTTATTATTATTATTATAACTATCACAACTTAACTAAACTATAATTTTTAAGTCATAAATAAGAATAAAAAAAAAAGTTAGGATTTGAAGGAGATAACGGATGTTGATATCTAAAAGTTATGAAAATTATTTCAAGAATAATTTTTTATTCATGTATTCTCTTCATTCATTCTCATATGAGGCTACATTTGCAAGAAATTTGCATAATTTTTTCTTGTTTTTATATGGGGCTTCATTTTTAACTAACATTTGCAAAGATGGCCAGCCGATAGAGTTTTTTAAGGCATCCAGGGGCCTCAGACAGGGCTGTCCTCTCTCACCCCTTTTGTTCCTCTTGGTTATTGAGGGTTTGAGCCTCACCATCCATAAAGCAAAATGTGAGGGCTCTATTGTGGGTATCAAGGTAATTGCTGGTTTATTTGTTACACATGCACTATTTGTGGATGATGTAATGCTCTTTGGTTTGGGCATTCTAGCTGAATGGTTACATTATAAGAAAATTCTAGATTTCTTCTGCTCTGTAACAGGTATGCTCATTAGTTTGGTTAATTTTTTTTTCTTGAAGCACTCTTTCGAGGAGAATTTGGAACGGTCAATCCGCTTGCTACTACCTTTGGAATTCAAAGAGTTGTCAAATGGCACAAAATACCTCGGTTACTTTGTCAAACCTTCAAATTACAGGTTTAATGATTGGTCTTGGCTTATCAGGCGTTTTGATTTACGTATTGGACATTGGAGTGTGCGGTATTTATCCATGGGTGGCAGACTTACGCTGGCAAAAGCGGTCCTTCAGAACCTGGGGGTATACTGGTTTTCTCTCTACAAACCTCCAAAGTCCATTCTGCGCCTTATACGAAGGAAATTCTTCAGATTCTTATGGTTTGGTGGGGTGGAGAAGGAAAAATTTCACCTGATTAAATGGACATCATTAGCTCAACCCTGGGCTTTGGGGGGTTGGAATGTTAAAAATTTGGACCTTTTCGTAATGGCCCTTCATGCAAAGAGCTTATGGCGGGCCTTATTTGTCAACTCAGTTTGGGGCAAGATCATTCGGGCTAAGTATCTAAGACATTCTTCGGTTGCGAACTGGATTCGGAAACTTCAACCTTCAGCCATTGGTGCCTCAAATATTTGGAATGGACTCTTGTGTTCATTCACTATCATTGCACAATGGCTCTCATGGAAACCTGGAGATGGCCGGGAAATCAAACTCGATATTGATCCTGTACTGGGGGGATCCACTTCATACCAATTGTCTCCTAAATTATTGGCTCATCTATGGGTCAAGGGACTTTGCACACTTGCACATGTGTCTTGTTTTAATGGTGATGGGGGTAATAGGTGGATCACTGCTGCTCAGCTGGGAATCAGTGGTGTTTTGGGGATTGAATGGACTAAGTATATCTGGACCCTATGCCAGGCCAACATTCATTTATCTGAGACTCTGGATCGATTGGTTTGGTCGTGGGATGTGGCACACGACGCGGTTTCTGCAAAGCTAGCTTATGTTTCGCTATTTGCTGACAAACAACCTGAGAATATATGGTGGCAACACACCATTTGGAAACTTGCTCTACCTCTAAAAATCAAATGTTTCATTTGGCTGGCTTTGAGTAATAAAATCCTCACATGGGATAATCTATGCCATCGTGGTTTCAGTGGTCCTGGTTGGTGTCATTTATGTGGCTTACAAATAGAGTCAGTTGACCACCTATTCTCATACTACTCGTTCATACAAGACCTCTGGATTTTAGTAGCATCTACCCTTGGTATCCAGGTTATATGGCGATCATCCTCACTCATCGATTGTCTAGAATCGTGGATTTGGGACATACATTCTTGGGCAGAGCTTCCCTGCTTTATGATGTGGGAAATTTGGAAGGCCTGAAATAGGCGAATCTTTGAGGGTACCATTCCTCACCTGGATTGGATTTGCAGCCGGACTATTGCTACTTATAATGAATACATTACTCTTTCTTATCCTCCTGGTGGTCGACATAATTTGAACATTAGAAGACCTGGATGTCGGGTGGCTCCTCCGGTATTGATATACCCTTGTGGGTTCTATGATGGTGATGCGGTTGGGGGCCCGGGTGTTAGTGGGGATGGTGTGTTTTTGCACCTTACCAACACTGTATTTTTTCGCATCCATCTTAATTTGTGGAATGGTACAAACACCCACAGTGAATTACGTGCTCTTTGGCTTCTTTTACACTTCACACGAATCAAACATGTATCATCCCTCTTGATTCTGGGTGACTCTTCATCCATCATTTCTTGGGAAAAGGGCGTTTCCCCAATCAATGTGATGCTTCATACGCACTGGTTGGCTGCAGTCAGAAAGTATATCAACGATTTCGAGCATATCCATTTTTCTCATATTTTTCGAGAGATGAATATGGAGGCTGGCCATCTCTCCAAGATGGATTTGAATTCTATGGCGGGGATCATCATTTGGGAGGAATGGCACGGGGAACTTATTTTCTCTTGGGTCTTGATAGATTTGCATTGGTCCTGACACTTGTGGAGTGGCCTTTCTGTTTATGGTATTTTTTGGTGTTATTAGCGGATATATGATTTATATTATGCGGTATATCTATTTTGTAGGTTCATAGACTCTACTCCACCAACTACTTGTTGGTCTTATGATCTTCAGTTTTTGCAGCACTATTTATCTTGTTTATGTATGTCTTCTGTGACGGATCCTCGGTCCCTTGGCCCATGGGGTCACGGTATTTTTCACTATGTTGTTTTTTATTTTGGGCAGATCCGCTGCCATGTGTAGATGCTCTGGTTTTGGAGAATGTATGCGCCTCTTATGTTGTGGCCTAGTTTCTGGAACTTTTAGTCTGTGTGATTTGGGTTGTTTTCTTGCCCGTGATATGTATCACTCTCATAACATGCTGGGATCAGTTTTCCCTGTTACTTTGATGTAATTGGAACTATTTACTATTTCGCGGTATTAATAGTAAGTTATATTTTTTGATGGAAAAAAAACTAACATTTGCAAAGATATTTACATTATTTTTTCTGTCCTCATTCATCACTTATAAATAGATTTATCTTTTATGATATCTTTTGGATATAAGTTTATATTTTTTATTATTTTTAAAACTAAACATGCACTAGTACAAAAGAAAATCTAAAATTATCTTGTTGATTATTCATAAAGTCAATATGAACCTAGAAATATTTTGATTATTGGAAAAGCTGACACCAAATTCTCATAATCCAAAGTTTAAACTCATCAAAAATTACCCAATTGTAATATCTTGTAGGCCAACTTAAATGTTATTATTTGTGTTTTTATTATTAATGTTCTATTTAATTTTGTTTATATATATATGTTATGATATTAGTATGTTACATTACACATCTCATATATATTGGGTTTTAAAAAGCGCTTCACTTCTTTTTGTATAAGAAATTTTAAAATAATTTTTTTTGCTTAATTTTATTTCACAAATGAAATAACCTTTATAAACATTATTTGGGTGTTTGTTTTTTTATGTACATTTCCCTGTAAGTTTAGGACTAATTGTTTTCTCATTCAAGATTGCCCATTTTTGTTGTGTGTGATGATTACCATCTATTAAGACTAACTTTGGTTTATCATAACTTAAAAAAATGACAAGTGATTATTTTTATGCTCAAAGATTAGAGAGAAGCTTTCTTAAATCTCCATAGTTTTAATGAATTAAATGTTTATTAAGATCAATATATTACATATTTAAAAACTGATATATATATATATATATATATATATATATATGTGGAGTTCATGAGAGTCCATTCTTATTATAGTAACATTGTTTTTCTTATTTAAGCTAGCTAAAACATTATTGATCTTTTAAATCGAGAACTATTAACTTCTTTATATTGTAATTTTCTCTTTTCCTCAATTCCTTTATTGCATCACAATTTTTTCATGACATTGTTTTTTAATGACATCAATATTATGCAAAGTGATCTCATAGTGATGAACCAAGTCAACAAGAGGCAATTGTAAAAGGTAAACTTTGAGCTTAATGGCCAGGATACCAATTTGTTGAGGTTGAGAGCTTGTTTTTTTTTTTTAAGCTGCAAGGAAAGATTATATTATAGTACAAAAAAGATTACAATCACCAAGAGAAGCCAAATATAGCGTTCTGTCCTTGTTCAAGGTGCCAATATTACAAAAAAGTGCAGTAAAACCAGACTTAGAGAGATAAACTAGATATCCACCGAACAAGAAAGACAGTATGAAACTGTAACTCTATACAAGCCAGAGTAGACCAAAACAAAGAAATGGAGTAGTAAAACCAGGTGTGCAATGCTTGTGACAGGTCATCTCAGGAGCTGGATTCTACGCCTTTGGAGTCATGTATGTCCTGAGAGATGGGGCAAGGGCCAAAGAATTCATCTATCCACTGCTGCTCTAGGAACTTGATGGGCAAAGGATCGACTTTACGTGGGAGAATTGCTTCTGCTTCATCTTTACGGAGGCGCTTGTGCTAGGTGATGGCGATCGTGGAAGGAACCGGGAAAGAAGTCCCAGGATGGGAAGCACCTTGCACTACTATGGCTGCTGGAGAATCAGGACCGGAGGTGTGTCCAAGAGCAAGAGCAGGAGCGGCACCCTCAGAAGCGAGGCCCAAAGAATTATGAAGAGAACTATCGGCCGCCTGCTCAACCATGTGTGGAGCAACACCTTTGTTAAAACCAACCGTTTCATCATCGGTACCAGCAACAGGACCCTCGGGACTAACTCTAATGGGCAGAGATGGATGTGCGAATAAGGAGTATCTGGGTCCCATGAGGCAAGCTTCCAATGCAACAAGGATGCAATCCAGATGGGCCATATTGGACCTGGTGTCCATAATGGTCATCTTAGCCACATTCCAATCAGTGAACATTTCTTCTACCAAAGTGCCAAGCAAATTTTTGAGCAACCAGTAATGATTCACCTGAGTACTAGGGCTACCAAAGGAAAGGATTTCAGCAATACTCCTGGACTCCCAAACTTCCACTAGACGACGGACCGGCATAGACACACTATCTTTGTAACCGATGTTAGCCAGAATTTCCTTCTCCGCAGACGTCATTTTTCCTATGCCTTGACTAGAGCCACGCCTGGAGGTACCTCTCGTGCGCTTCATGATCGAATTGGACAGCAGAGGGGCCGAACTCTCTGCAATGGATGCAGAAAGTGAGTAACGGAGACGCGTAATGACTGTTGGTGGGTGTACATGGATCTTCATAACCCAGAGGGAGCCATGGTGAGGGTGGGAGGTCACACGAGAGTGAGTTATGGTGAAATGAAACCAGCTCGAGCGAGAGGACATAGGAGACTAAACCTGCGTTAATGCCGCCCCCCAGGCCATGTGGGCGATGGGATCAACTGCGTGCGAGGAGGCCAGTTGTGTAGTGGTCATGTCCACCATTAATGCGGAGCCTAGGAGTTGGTGCAGGGAGGAGTAGCCATGTCCCCTCTTGCATTCCTGCTGGCAGTGGCGGTGGCACCCGGATCTAGGATTGAGAGCTTGCTTGTCTCCAAAGTGAGTAATTCATTGATTTAAGGTGGTAGCTTGCACATCCAAGTGAGTGATTTATCTCTTTTTTGGATGAGAGTTTGTGTGCCTCCTAGGTTGGAAATGTTAAAATTTGAGCATTAATTCACAATACTCTTGGATATTTACTAAGAGAATAACATATACAGTATATCAATGCATAACAGTCACAATAAGCATGACAAGTATCACAAGAATCAAAAGCATGAGAGACAAGAGACACAGAGTTTCCGTGGCGAAAACCCTAAGGTGAAAAACCCCACAACTTCCTCAGAGATAGAGAGAGAAATGGCTCAACCAAAGTACAACCAAAATACACTTGAGATAGTCTCCTAGAATAGATGATCCTCCTCCTCACTAGTGCGCCACTTTCTGAGTGAGAGAAGTGTGTCTTTCCGAATGATCCAAATAGAGATCTGCCGATCTCTATTTATACTTAACCTGTTTTCCCAATGACCTTATGGGGCCAACTTTTCTATCTAGATACATCCACAATATAATATATATTTTAGGGCCGACCCCACACATGGTGGTCTAATAACCCATCAGCAAGTAGACACACTTGCGACACTTGTCAATCCACATGACGACACTTCCTTATAAAGGAATAACACATCTCTTATAAGGGTACAATAAATATATATAAAATACATAGATGAAATACATTCTGAAGTTACATATACATCAACACTCCCTCTTAACTAGGAAGGCATTTCTCGACACAGTTCTATTAGACAAGTCTTCTTCTCGGGATCATCGTCATCGATGCATCGTCATCATCATCGTCACTGTTGCTGCTATCTCAACCAATCTCTGACTCTACTCGTCATAGGAAGTTCTACAGATCCAGTCTTTTTTCATATTGGATGTAGGCCCACCACCTGCAGGTCTTCATCATCTGTGCGAACGGTCTGATAGAGGTGGCCTCTCAGGACTAATTTTATGTGCGGATGCAATACCGGAAAGAGTATCCCAGGAACATTTATGTGCCTAAGCACGACCGGCAGGATCTTTCAGGACTGATTACATGCATCTCCTCCACAATACCTTTAAAGAGCATCCCAGTAACATTTATGTCCCGCAGCACGACTGGCAAGATCTCTAAAGAGCATCACAGGACTTATTACGAGCACATAGCTCAACCTCTCGGATCTCTAGGACTGATTACATGTGTATAGACAAAACCTTTAAAGAGCATCCCAAAAACATTTATGTGCTACAGCACGACCGGAAAGATCTCCCAGGACTGATTACATGCTATTTGCACAACCTGCCACATATCATCTCTGACCTCCAAGTATCAACCTGATACTCATGATCCAACAGACCATCATCGCATGAGGCATCATCCTGATGCCCATGATCATACTAATCATCATCACTATACCATCCTGATAGATATCATCTGGAGCAACATCCTGAAGCTCATCATCATGATCATCCTGATCATACAATGCATCCACCTGATGCATAGCAAGTATCTACCTGATACATATCATCATACATGATCCACCTGATCATACAGTGTATCCACCTGATCATACCTGATACATATCAACATACATGATCTACCTGATCATAAAATGTATCCACCTGATACATATACAGATACATGGTCCAAGCATCCAACATGATGCATACACAAAATACATACAAATGATCCAACTGATCATATCCAGCATCCAACATGATGCATACATACATAAATGATCTAACTGATCATATCCAGCATCCAACATGATGCATACATACATAAATGATCCAACTGATCATATCCAACATCAACACGATGCGTACATACATACAAATATAAATAATGCAACTGATCATATCCAGCATCAACACGATGCGTACATACATACAAATATAAATGATCCAACTAATCATATCCAGCATCCAACATGATGCATATACAGAACAATAACTGGAGCATCATCCTGATACTCATCATCCAGCGCTTACATCCACAACCATGTGAAGGATCCTCCTTCCAACATACTTGGAATGGCTTCAGCAAATGTGTCCATCACTTCTTACTCGAAGTGTCGTCGATCTGAAGAACACCAAGCCTCTCCCTGAAGTACTCGAACTTCACCCTGGCTAGTGGCTTCGTCAGCACATCTGTAATCTGCTCGTCCGTCGCAATGTACAGGATATTCGCAGCTCCTCTCTGCACCATATCCTTGATATAGTGATATTTGATCTCTATGTGTTTCGACCTGTCATGAAACACTGGGTTCTCGGATAGCTTCACACAAATCTGGTTATCACAAAAGATACCAATAGCATCCAACGGGAGATCAAATAACTCAGACAGTAGCTTCTGTAGCCATACTACCTCACAACTAGCTGAACAGGCTGCAACATACTCTACCTCAGTTGTACTTAGTGCTACGCAGAACTGTTTCCTGCTAAACCAAGAGATCACACCTGATCCCATACTGAAGCAGCACCCATATGTGCTCTTCCTATCTGCAGCACTGCCAGCCCAATCTGAATCAACATAACCCTGTAGGTTAAACTTTTGATTCGTTTCATACTTGAGCCCATAATCCACTGTACCCTTCAGGTACCTCAGGACATGGTTTACAGCAACCAGGTGAACACTCCTCGGATCCGTCAAGAACTGTCTCAATGTGTTCACAGCAAAGCAAATATCTGGTCTCGTGTTCGTCAGGTACATCAAGGACCCAATCATCTGATGATACATAGAGACATCAACCGGCTCAGATGAAGCATCACATAGAAGCTTTAGATTCGATGCCATGGGTGTGGCCATGGCCTTGCAATACATCATCCCAAATCTCTTTAGGATATCTACTGTGTACTTCCCTTGACCAAGGAAGATCCCACCTGAATTTTGCCACACCTCCATACCTAGTAAATAATGCATCATTCCCAAATCTTTCATATCGAACTCAGCAGCAAGCTTCCTCTTAGTATCTGCAATCAGTCTGTCATCTCCTGTTACAAATAAGTCATCCACATACAGGAGTAGAATCACAGGATTCCCTTCCTCAACCTTGTAGTAGAGGTTGGAATCCTTGCTACTCTTGGTAAAGCCCAAACTAGATAGGAAACTGTCCATCCTACCATACCAGGTTCTGGGAGCTTGTTTCAAGCCATAGAAGGCTTTCTTCAATCTGCACACATATGACTCCCTGTCAGGTCTTGGGACTGCATCCCAAACATCTTCTTCATGATCGACGGATCATGGCATTCCATTCCTTCATCCCAGATCCTAGGAACTTCAATATCTTCAATAGATATCTTTGTTGCTAGAAAAAATGTTGTAGTCCTTTTGTAGGTGAAGATATATGGTCTTTCCTACAAAACAAGTTAAATTGCATGATTAGAAACATCTCATAATTTTCAGAACAAATTCTTTACACATAAAGAAATATGTCATGCAGTTATCTTAGCCAATGCTTCAATACAACATTTATCCATGTTCCACAACTTTCTAGATGCCTTCCAGTCTCTACCAGGACATTGTTAAGAGTTTGCACTACTCCCAACATGTCAACAAAGAGGTTTCATTCTAGATAAGTAGCACTGGAATGTTGTACAGTGCCATAGGCCACTTACCCATCACATGCATATTAGTAGTATATTGTTCATTAATGCAATCATTCTAATATACACAATACATCTCCTAAGTCTAGGAACACAAGCATAATATTATTTAAACAAATAAAATAGGCAAGAAACGATAATTGAAATACTTATCTTTGCTTGTTTGTTGGGTGGACTCCCTCTGAGTCTTTGCTTCCTGGAAGGAGCTGCTGAAGTAGCTTCTTCTACACCTTTCTGTTGTGGAATTTAGGAAGATGGTCAACTCCCTCTAAAAATCTGTATCCTTGCAGGAGCTGCTGGAGTGTGCTCCCTCTTGATCTTTTCTTCCTAGATTACTTGTCCTTGAACTTATATTCATCCTTGCTGACATCAATCTTCTTGAACCATGGAAAGTATATTCTGTAAGCCTTTGAGCTTTCACTGTAACCCACAAAGATACCCTTCTTTCCTGAAGGATCTAGTTTGGTCCTCTTTTCCTTTGGGATATGAGTGTATACTGGACAACCAGATATTCTGAGATGGCTGACTTCAGGTTTCTTACCAAAAAAGACCTCTTCCGGTGTCTTGTTGTCCAATATCTTTTGGAGTGTTCTGTTCTGCACATATACACTTGTTCTAGCTGCTTCTGCCCATAGATGGATAGGTAGATCCTGGTCATGCAGCATTGCCCTTGTTGCTTCCATGATTGTTCTGTTCTTCCTATCTGCAACTCCATTCTGTTGAGGATTATAAGGAGCAGTCAACTCCCTCTTAATCCCTGAATCACTGCAAAGCTTCTTGAAGTCACCTGAGGTGAATTCTCCACCATTGTTGGATCTGAATGTTTTGATCTTCTTGTTAGTTTGATTCTCCATCAAGGTTTTAAATTCCTTAAACTTATCAAACACCTCATCTTTGTTCTTTAAGAAGTATACCCAAGTCTTCCTGGAGAATTCATCAATAAATGAGACATAGTAAACATACCCACTTAGAGAACTGGATGACATAGGACCACATACATCTGAGTGGATGATTTCCAGGATATCTTTTGCCTTGCTTTCACTGCTTGGGAAAGCCTTCTTAATATTCTTACCTTTTGCACATCCTTTGCAAACACCTTCATGTTTGGTCTTGATTTCAGCAAGACCCTCTACAGCCTTTCTTGCAATTGGAAGTGCCCTATAGTGCATATGAGAAAGTCTTCTATGCCAAAGTTCACTTGGCTCCATGGATTCATGCACCATGACATATTCAGGTTATCCTTTTAATTTATACAAACCTCCCTCTTGCTCTCCAATCACTACTGCATCATCTATGGTCTTTCCCTTTGGCCACATTAGGACTTGGCCATCCACAAATGCAACCCTCATACCTTTTGCATCTAATGCAGAGATGGAGAGTAAGTTTTTCTTGATCCTAGGTACATAAAGGACTTCTTTCATCTTCAAAGATTTTCCAGAATCTAGGTTGTAGGAGGCTTCACCCACTTCCTTTGATTGGGTATTGATAATCATCCCCAAGTTTCACCTTATGGGGTGATTCATGTTCAGATAGATTCACAAAGGATTCCTTAAACCCAATCATGTGTTTGGAAGCCCCACTATCAATCAATCAATCATTACAACCATGGGAGATAGTACCGGTGAGAGCAAAGATTAGAACATACTCTTCTTCACTTGATGAGTCATCATTACTATCATCACTTTCTGCCCTAGCCTTCTTCTTTGGAGGTTCATCATCTTCGACAGCATGAGCATGGTACCTTCTTTTGTTACCCTTCTTCTTCTTGCTGGATTTGTTGTTGTTGTGGTTGTCCCTTTTGTTCTTGGGACATTCTGAAGCAAAGTGACCCTTCTCATTACAAGTGAAACACCTTACATCTTTTTTGTCTTTGTGAAAATGATGAGAATAGTTCTTCTTGTGATGGGATGGCTCCCTCTTGAACTTGCCCTTCTTAGTATGAGCTGTGAGAGCTTGATCTTCATTTCCCATCTTCTCTTCTCTTGCCACAAGCCTTGCTTCTTCTTGAGAACATTCCTCCCATAATATGCCGAAGGAGATTAACTTCTTTTTGGCACAGATCCTCTGGATAAAAGAGTCCCATGACCTAGGTAGGCCATTCAAAGTAGTCATAACAATTTCACCATTCTCCACCATTTCATCTACAGCTTCAAGTTGTTCCTTGATCTGAGAGACATTGGAGAAATAGGATTGAATGGTTTCTCCATTCGACATCTTGACCCCTTTCAATTGATTCTACAGGGTCATCTTCCGATTTATGTTCTTTCCTTCAAATAGCTTGGTTAAAGAGTCAAACATAGCCTTGGGTGTATTTAGAGAAGACACATGGGGTATGAGATGGTCTTTCATAGAATCAGCAATGATTCTCTTTTCCTTGACCAAGTTCTTCTTATGAAATACCTTAGCCTCTTCATCCTCTAGGATAGGGATGTCTTCTTTTACATATGAGTCCAACTCATTCTCTTCTAGGATTAACCCAATCCTATACTTCCAAGCTCGGAAGTTATCAGCCCCTTCAAGCTTATCCTCAAGCTTGGTGTGGTGAGACATCTTAAAGAGTACTTCAAAGGGAAATAGAAAATATTTAGGTCTTACCACTTGAAATGCTGAAAACTAGATCTGGTCCCGGATTAGGGTTTGTCGGAAAAACCCTAAAAATTCAAAACGTGAATTTCAAATTTTTGAAAGGATAGAAAGATGCGCCTTGATGAGCTGATCATCCTCGTGTATTCAGAATTTGAGATCAACAAAGCTTTACCCTTTAGATTTGACTTTTTGTCCTCCGAGGTTCACTAGGGAGAGCCCTGAATTAGGGTTTGAGTTTCCCGGAGATCTACCTAGCCGAAAATCTTGATCCAAAGCTCTAAACTTTGATTTTTGCAAGGAGCTTCCAGCTATGTCTTCAGATTTCAAAAATTCCTATTTTTGTGTAAACCCTATTTTTTAGGGCCAAATCTGAAAATGCTCAGAATTGAATTCTGATTGGATAGATAGATTCTCCTTGATGAGTAGAGTCAATATACTATACTTCTTTTCCAACAACGGTGGAGAGAAACCCAATAAACAAGAAATTCAAGTTTTTGTCACTGCAAAATGTCTTCTTCTCAGGTTAGCTCTGATACCATGTTAAAATTTGAGCATTAATTCACAATACTCTTGGATCTTTACTAAGAGAATAACATATACAGTATATCAATGCATAACAGTCACAATAAGCATGACAAGCATCACAAGAATCAAAAGCATGAGAGACAAGAGACACAGAGTTTCCATGGGGAAAACCCTAAGGTGAAAAACCCCACAACTTACTCAGAGATAGAGAGAGCAATGGCTCAACCAAAGTACAACCAAAATACACTTGAGATAGTCTCCTAGAGTAGATGATCCTCCTCCTCACTAGTGCACCACTTTCTGAGTGAGAGAAGTGTGTCTTTCCGAATGATCCAAATAGAGATCTCCCGATCTCTATTTATACTTAACCTATTTGCCCAGTGACCTTATGGGGATGAATTTTCTATCTAGATACATCCACAATATAATATATATTTTAGGTCCGACCCCACACATGGTGGTCTAATAACCCATTGGCAAGTACACACACTTGCGACACTTGTCAATCCACATGACGACTCTTCCTTATAGAGGAATAACACATCTCTTATAAAGGTATAATAAATATATATAAAATACATAGATGAAATACATTCCGAAGTTACATATACATCAATAGGAAATTTTCCCTTTTGGTGTGTGGTTTGTTGAGAACACTAAATGAATCTATCACTCATTTGTTTTAGAAAAATGAAATCAATGATGTTGAAGGTTTGACGCTTGAATTGTTGGTTTTGAGAGACTCCTTGCATTATGAGGTGAGCAATTTTCCCTCTCATGGATAACTTCTAAATTAGAGGGTAGCTTTCCTTGGAGGTGAGCATTTTGCTTATTGAAGCTTATATATTCACTTTAAGTGGAATCATCTAAATTAAATAAAAAACAAGAAAAGAATATGATTCATACGGAAAAAATATCTAGTACTAATAAAATAAGGAAGTAGCTTGCTTATATATAATATTTTTAATCAAATATACCATAAATATACATAGACATTTATATAATCAATTATGTTTTTAATCAAATATTCACAAATATACCATAAATATACATAGACATTTATATAATAAAATTTAACATAATATATTTAAAAAACAAAAATATAAAATCTCAACAACCTCCGAATTGGAAAACATGAAATTGAATGGTATTTTTGTTTTATAGTGTTTAAATAAATAATGTTTTCTTTCTTTCTTTAAATTGGTTTTCAAAATTTAATTATCCACTAATAATCCCATATTACACCTAGACCGAATATTGGACGAATTCGAATTTATTCTGAATTTCCGTACACAAAGTACCAATACTACATGGGTGCACTGTAAATTATATACCGAGAAAGGTATGGTTTCTGATTTGATATCTAAGAAACCAAAATGTCAACCGTGTAAAAATCAGAGTTGTATAACCACCCTTATAAAAACTAATTCTGGCAGGGCTTCATCAATGGTGAACTCTAATAACAGTGTTATTAAGAAAATTTTTGAAAGGTAAATACCATATGAAAATTCAAGGATTTGATTGGTTGTTTCTCAAAATTTCACAAACCCTTACACATACCCCAAACAAACCACTATCGGATAATTTACTGCTTACTTGTAATAAGCGAATATTGGAGTTTTTTGGTGAATTCTTTGGAAGCTTGCACAACACATATACAATAGCACGTTTTATTATGGAGTCTTTTCACTCAATCACTGCAAGGGAACGCTTTTCAGGATGACTGTTTCGACGGTGAGGCCCGGTCCGAATCCGAACAGAACTCCCACATCCAATCCCTCTCCCGTGGTCGAACATCCTTTTTCTCGAGAGGACTTTCTCATCTCGTCCAAGATGAAGTGCACGCACGCGCTTGACATGTTTCCATATTCGCTCAGTACTTACCCCGAAAATATTTTTTCTTATCCTAAAGTCAAAGGTCTGTTGATTTACAATTGTTTCAAGTCCATAATAAGCTTTCAACCCTCAATTAATAATTTTGTCAATGCATAGTTCCAATTAATCTTGTGATGAAGATCAATTCTAAGATATTTGTATGAATTCACTTCCTCCAAGTTGTTGTTGTCATACATGAAATTAACATAAGTGATATTTTGGGATTTAATTATCATAACCTTTGTTTTGTCAATGTTAACAATCATACCAATACTAGAGCCAAAATACTTGAGAATTTTTAGTTGCTTGTCGATATCATAGGAATTCCTCACCATAAGAACAATATCACCAATGTAGAGAAAAAGGATGATGACTCTACTAGCTAGAGTCATGCAGACACAACCTATGTCTTCCAAACAACCCTCTAGCTTGGAATTGTATATACCCAAAAGGGTAGGGGATAGGGGAAAACCTTGCTTGACTCCTATATTACAATTAATTTCTTTTGAACATGCCTTATATTTCCTAAACTTGGAAGTTACCTTCTCATACAACCTTATCACACCAACTCTCAACTCAAAAGGGACTTTACCTCTTCCAATCTATTCCAAAGCTTAGTTCTCAACACTATGTCAAATGTTTTTCTAAAGTCAATAAAGAAACACCAAAGATTGGTTTTATTATTATGACACTCCTTAGCAATGATTCTAAGCATGACAAGGTGGTCCATAGTTGAATGATAGCTCCTAAATCTCTCCTGGCCTTTAATAGTGTTTTTTCCATGACTTTCTAGCCATATGTTAATATTCTTTTCCGGAAAATTTCCATATAACTTCAATAAAAGAGGGATAATCATAATGGTTCGATAATTAGGTGGGTTGTTTTTATCTCTGCTTATAAAAATATCAACAATTAGGCTTTCTATCCAAGGTTTAGGAAAACCTTGCTTGACTACCAAATTGAAGAGCTTGTAGATGTGAGGGCTGAGGATAGGCACACCAATTTTTAAGATTTCTTCTTAGTATGGTTCAACGATCATAGATTTCTCTTTTGTGAGTCGCTTAACCCCAAATTCTATGTCTTCTAAAGAAAAAATCCCTTCCTCTATAGAAAGGGTTTCAATGTTTTCCATGACATCAAGGGATTCATAAAACTTTTTAAAATAATAATTACAGTGCTTGAAGGGAGTCATATTGTTAAATCATTAGTTTTATTACTTAGAATTTGCCTTCAAAATTTCTTAAGATCTAGCTTAGAGATGTGCAAAAGCTTCCCTTGATTTCTATTTATGTAGTTCCTTTTTATTTTTAGTTAGGTATGTGTACCTATATATCTTGACAAATTATAAGGACTCAGAAAGCATCCCTAAAGGCTTTTCTAGCATGCTTAAACTCTTTATCATACCAAGGGTTGGTTATTTTATTTTCCTTTTTACATAGCACCATGATAGAACTTGTTAATGGAAGTAGAGAGGGTTGTAGTAAAATTATGATATAGGTCTTCAATATTGACCTTATTTAATTCTTCATTGTTATTATCATTATTATTCTCTGTTATGGGGATTATGTGCTCATCAAATTTTAGAGTTAGGGTTAAAGGTTTATGGTCAAAAGCCAAACTCATGGTCATTTAATATGTCAAAAATTACTATTAATTTTGGTTGTATACAAGGATATCAAATATCATATAATCTACAACACTACTAGCAAGCCCATGGATACAAGTCATATGGTTGGAATTTGATCACTTCATATGACCATTGTAAATTATCAGATCTTGTAAACTAAAAATCTTGATTAGGTTGGTACCAAACAAATTCTCAACCAAGTTTTCAAGGTTTCTTTTGTATTTGTTAGCTAAAAGAAGGTCCTCATCTAGCCATAGAGTATCAAGGTTGGAATCATTACTTAAGATAATAGTTTGGTTAGTTTTAGTTCTAGCATTAAAGTCTCATAGCAAGAGGATTTTGCCTTCATTTATTAGGCTATACATATCTTGTTCTAATTCATTGTAAGGACACTTTTTATCTAGATTGTGTTTCTTATAAAAGTAGAATGGATAGGTGCAAAATAACATATTGTTATATAAATCTTCTTAGCATTGATATCTAAAATTTCCATCCATATGTAGTGATTGAAAGCATCTTTCTTATGAAGCCTAACATGAAAAAAAAACGTTCTTCTTTATGTAACAAGCTATCTCTTTCATCCCTATATGGTAGGATCTCTTATTCCATACCAACCACAAGAAAAAACAGTTTATGTTAGGGACCTTCACTCCATGGAAAGTCACTACATCTCCAAGGGAGGAACAGAATATCCCAAATTCCTATTTGTTGTTATCTTTTTGGTCTTCATCTCTAATAATAAAATTTCTATTCATTATTATTGCTCATTTTCCTTTCTTACCCTATCCAATCCTTCTCCAAACCCAAAACTTAAAATACCTAAAATAGGAAATTGTAAAGATGTTAATTCATGATTAAATGAACTGGAGAATAAAAAGAAAGACAACTTTACATAATATTGAACTATCACAAATTGATTTTAAAAGAAGTTAAAATTAATATAAAGAGATTATTAAGCGGAACTTATAAAATCAAAAGTATAATTCAACTATATTTAATTAAAAAAAAAGAAAAACATTGTTAAGATGAGAACAACACAATAGACTTAAAAATATTATATAATATTTATGATATTAGAAAAAAAACACTTCTTTTATATATTAAATTTCAATTTTAAAATATTTGTAATGAAAATCAAAGAAATAAATTATTTTATAACATTTTATTAATAAAAATATTAAAATATATCAATTAATAATTTATCAATTCATTATTAATTTCAATTCTTATTCTTTTATATATATATATATGAATATATATATATGAGCACACTTTATTTGCAATGTCTCTACTACAAGTAAATGTATCCATTATTAAAAAATAGAATGTTTTACAAATGATAAAAAAATAACTAATCATAATCATTGAATTAAAATTTTGATATAAGTAGATTTTTCTATTTCTAGATATCTTTAAAAAAAAATCTCTTTCTTTCCATTACGATACTAAGTTAAAATGGATAGAGATGTAATTGTAATTAAGATTGCCAAATTCAAAGCTGGTCACCAACATACAACCGGAACAACAATGTTCCTATGAGAACCATGGGAAATTTGAAAAAGGAAAATACAGCCGATTATTATGTAAATATCGGCCAGTAATTGAGTTATCACAGCATCCAATTAGAAAGCGCCATTACATCAGACCCTATAGCAAACCTGAATGAGAATACTTATGGAGTCCAGAAAATATATACGAAATTCTAACCATGAATCCAGGAAACCTCGCACTCACACATAATTAATATCGACTTGTTGCTGTTGAATTATTGCAGGGGAACGCTCTTGAGGACGACTGTTTCGACAGTGAGGCCTGGCCCGAATCCAAACAGAACTCCCACATCCAATCCCTCTCCGGTGGTCGAACACCCTTTTTCTCGAGAGGACTTTCTCATCTCGTCCAAGATGAAGTGCAAGCAAGCGCTCGACATGTTTCCGTATTCGCTGAGTACTTGCCTCGTGGCTCTCAGTTTCTTGGGATCCAAATTCATCTTGGCCTCCACCTGATCCAGAATGGCGGGACCTCCAGGATGGGCGATCCAGAATAATTGGTTCCAGTCCGAGATTCCGAACTGCTGGAACGCCTCAACCAGGCTCTTTTCTATGTTCTTCGAGATCAGCCCGGGAACGTCTTTGAGAAGGTGGAAGGTGAGGCCTACCTCTCTCAAGTGCCCGTCGATGGCTCCGTCGCTGTCGGGAAGAATTGTCTGGGCAGTCCACATCAGTCCGTCAAGTACATGTATCTCTTCTTTATTGCCGATTTGTCGCCTGTAACACACGAATATAATCATATAAACACCATTTCTGGTCAATGTTATCACATATAATTGTAACCATGAAAATAGATATAGAACTTACACATTCTCCTGAATTTCTCCTTGAGCTCCGTCATATGCTCGCTGTTGGTGATTTTGAAGTAGTAATCCGGATAACTGCTCTGATCGACCGCATTGGGAGGAGTGGCAGTGCCAATAGCGAGGATTGTGGCAGGGCCATCTGCCCTCTGAGCCTTCCTGAATGCCTCCAAATCTTTCATCATTCCTGCTGCCATGACGTTATTATGGTTCTTGTCACAGCGCAGCACGAACTTGAACGGGATGAGTCCCTAAACTGCAGGGGAGACTGGAGGCGGGCAAGAAGCTCCGTGCAGATGGAAGGCAGGGGGCGAAGGAAGGTTGAGGAATAAACATTGGGCCTTGGCGGTTTTATATGAGCAAGAATGGAGGAGGATTGCCGTGGTTAGACGGGATGCAGGTGCTACCGAAGATTCAAACGTATGGTGGGCACGACTAACGATCATCCGAGGAGGAAAGATAGCCGCCCGCTGCAGCCACTAGTCAATGAAGGGTGTGGTGATACTGGTGAGAATGAGTCTGGGTTTCTCTTTGATTGCTTATAAAGTGTTGTAAAGTCAATTGAGAGCAATGATCCCGTGGATGACACCATCGCATTCCAATTTGAAGAGTTATTAGGTAGTATTTTAATCTTCAAATCATGTGAGAGCATTAATCCTGTGGAGGTCACCATCGCATTTCAATTTGAAGAGTTATTACGTAGTAGTTTAATCAAATCACGTGTTTAATGTAGTTATGAGTAGTTTAATGGTTTATTTGAAAAGAAAATATTGACTATACCTAAAAAAAATTATTTACTAGCAATTGCCCCAAGAAGGTGCCGATATTAGGTTGTTTTGTATAGATAAATGGCACACTTGAATCGAAGTCAACATCTTGGAAGCATTACTCTGATTAATTCCTTCCAAAAAGGGAAAGTGTGTTCCAATTAGATATAGTATCTTTTAAGTAATTTTATGATCATGTAAACCATCTTATAAGGACCAATATATTTTAAAATGTTGCAAAAAAAAATCCATTCCATGGAAATAATGTACCATAGTGCAGAAAGCAAAACATAGGAAAGGTCATAGAGAGCGAAGTTACAAGTCTGAGTATGCCTCTTAGCACTTCAAGAGAAAGCACAAAAAATGGAAATATCATCATCACAACATAAAAAAAAATATTTGATACTTGTACACAAGACGAAGGAATGTGTACGAAATGTTCATCACTAAACAATATACCTAGTAGCTATTTTATGAGGTCAAAGCTAAAGTTAACTTTAAAACTTCCTTAGTGTAAACTCTGATATGAGCCTTAGTTCCTTGACCATGCCCTAAACACAACTTCTTAAAGTCAAACACCATGAACACTTTTTTGAACCACCAGACCCTTCTATGGTATCTTTGATCTAGTAAAGGGATTTGGGTTCCATGAAGAGGACTTGAGCAATGAGAATAATTCTTGAGATTTATTCAACAACAATGAGAAAAACAAGCATCTTAGGTCCCGAACAAAGCTTCTCAAAATCAAGTGCCATGAAATAAAACATGGAGCCACGCACCTGTAAGTGTTCTTTGGCATTCAAGTTGGATATGGATTCCATTATGAGGGTTTTTGCACCGTGGATGGGTTGTAAAGCCTCGTTGATCATAAGAATTAAAATGCATTCCTTAATATCTTGTCGAAGCTTCTTGAGCTAAAGACCCTTGAACAAGTCCTCAAACCAACATATGGGAAAGTTGCACAAGGTCTTTGGTCTCTGAGTGGGATACATGCACCACTTACAATATTTATAGGGTATCAGTCACCTCCAAGTGGGATGTGGGCACCATGACTAGGTTAGTTTTGAAGCAAGAGTAGGTCTCTAGGTCTAACCAAGGCTAGGGGAGGAGAACATGGGTCTTGTGCCCTAAATAAAGCTTCTCGAACTCAATTGCCATGAAAAATACTTAGAAACCACCAAACATTCCCTTTCATGGGGATTTTTCAATTATGAGTGGTTTGCTAGGGGACATTATGATGTTTTCAATGAGACTAATGGGTCTTGACAATGCCCAAAGAAGAATAACAAGGGCCTTGCACATTTAATAAAGCTTCTCAAGCTCAACTTTCATGAAAGCTACATTAAAACAACACATATGACCTTTTTGTGGCATCTTTGTTCTCTAAGTGGGATATGGCCACAACTAATTTGTTTTGTGAGGTAGTGATGGGTATAGGGGCCTAGACTATGGACAAAAAATAAAACAAGTGCTTTATGTAGGAAAATCACCCTTCTAGGCCTCAAGTGTTACAAACAAGGTGTGCAACCATGATACATGCCCTCTCTCTGCTGTCTTTCACCCTCAAGTAGTGTTCCAAGCACCATTAGGTAGTTTTGTTCAAAGGGGGTAGGTCTAAGGGCTTTGACTATGAGTCGGAGAGGAAAAAATGTCATATGCTCTTAAAAGACGGTTTAAGTGCTAAATATTTTCCTTTGAGCACATCAAGATGAGAGAGTTTTACATGGTTATTATTTTAAATAAAAATACCATGTATGTATTCTTATGATATTAAAAATGATGATATTGTATCTTTTTCTCTACATATTAAGTGTATTGGATACTTTGATTTTAGCCTTAAAAAGACAAATATGATGATTCGAATAACATAAACAAAAACAATACTCATATTTATAATTCCCTATAATTATCTACATATTCTAAGAGGTTTTAAATATGATCCATATATTATTTATAGAAATATATTCCAAATATATATATATATATATATATTAAACCAAAAAAAATATGGTTTTATATTTTTTATTCATTTTTATGTTTACATATATCAAAATTTAAGATATATAGGAATTTGTTCTTTATTTTTCTAAGTGACTCATGAATGTAAAAGTAAAGATTGGCATTTATACATAAAATAAAAAATAAATATTAATAGATTATGTTAAGAACTTCAAATCTAATTTTAACACCTTACTTCGTAATTTGAGAATTCCACTCACTTTATTAATTTTACACATGTCTAGATCCATATAGTTGGTGTGTTGGTTAATCCCAAGGGTAACACTACAAATTCTTAATAGTCATAACACATCATGAAATTTGTTTTAAAATATTAAGTCGATCTTTTAATGGTCATAACACATCATGGAATTTGTCTTAAAATATCTTCATCCTTCCTCCTTTATCAAGACTTTGTGAAATCCTAACCTTAAGTCGATGTTGGAGAAAACGTTCGCTCATCTCATCTACTGATATAAGCCATCAACTCTCGAAAGAGGATAATTGTTATTGGTGGTAGGTCAATATATAATCGAAATAGATTATAAATAATGTAGATTAACTATCAAAACATAATCAGAATACATTATAAATAATGTAGATTAACTATCAAACATTATGTTGGCAACACCCTAAGAATTTATGTCAAAAGTAGTAAAAGTTTGGCACTACTTAAATTGGTGAAACTTGTTGCAAGTCAGCTATAGTTCATTGTAATATTCCTATATTGTGGAAAGGCACATTTTCCATAGTTGTAGTTTGAAAGCCTCATCCGAAAACAAGTTATGAATTCACCAATTAACAATGTTATATACAAGGCACATAATTTGTTATGCAAAATATTCCATATCCTACAATATTTGTCAAGTTTCAAATTGTCATATAATGAATATAAAAGCAAGTTCTAAATTCACCAATTAACAAAGTTATATACAAGGCCTTGACAAATCGTCCTGTAATGAATATAAAAGCAAGTTCTGAATTCACCAATTAACAAAGTTATATACAAGGCACATAATTTGTTCTGCAAAATATTCCATATCCTACAATATTTGTCAAGTTTCAAATCGTCATGTGTAATGAATATAAAAGGAAAATATTATATTAGAAACTTAAAATACACTTTGATAGCAAGCGGAATAATGAATTTCAATTGAAAGTTATTCTTGACATGTTTGACTTGATAAAGTCCATATTACTAATCACTCATGAATCTGTTTCCAACATCAGCTTTGGATTGAAGATCCCTTTTGACATGTTTGACTTGATAAAGTCCATATTACTAATCACTCATGATTAGTCATGAATCTGTTTCCAACATCATCTTTGGATTGAAGATCCCTTGGAAATACTCAATTTTTTTCCAAATAAGCTATACCATAAACTAAGACACGTACCAAAATAATCAACAATTCGGTACCACTTGTTCTATCCCAGCAGAGTCAAAGATATAATTGCATTGTGCACACTGTGATATTGTATCATGCAAGAAATGGCAAGGCACACAATAAAATTTTAGCATCTTTCACCAAAAACAACTTAAGTGCATATAATATGAGCACAGTATTAAAATTTATTTTTCAAACAGGAAAAAACTGTTACCTTGATATTCAAGTAATAGGCCATTACATATTGTCCACTCGAGTGAGATTTTAAATCAAAATACCAGTCACACGGTCCAAAACAGCCACTCTATACAGAGCTCAGAGCTACCGACAGAGCTACAAAACAAACTAAACACAGAGTCACAAAATGCTACATAATAGACTATGTAATTTTGCAAAAAAACAGTCTCTAAAAGTAACTAATACAACCGAAGAGAACATGTAAGTATCATAGAGGAGATGGCTGGAATTGTACATATCTCTATACACTCCTTTGTTTTACGATATATAAAGTACAAAATACAGAATAGAATTGTACAAATATAATACATGTTACGCATGCTTACTGGAAGTGCATAGAGTACAAAATATAATACATATTTTGACCTTGTAGACATTTCTTTGACAAGTTGAACATTTTCACATTATATGGTATAGTGTATCATGGCACAGTGAATGCCCTTTAGCTAGAACACCAAGCACAGGAATATTTTTCTTCTGCCATGAATAAAGTATCTTGGAAGAACCATTTTCTAATGAATCTATAGTGTAGGTAATTTGCACGAAAACCAACAAACTGGAAATGCCTTTTCTTCCAGAAAATGTTATAGCTGGCAAACAAGACAATTTTTTTTTTTAACTAAACAGTGACCCTGAAAGTAAGAAAAATCAGGACTCTATGGATGGAAATAACCCTTACCAACCGTACATAAGACAAAAGCAGAATTCCCTGAGAACAAGTGGGCACTAATTTCAGGGCTAAAATTCTGCAAAAGTGGTATGGATCCACACTCGGCCAAAGTAGTCTCTTAAGAGTCAAGACTACTTGTGTAACAAAGCAATCATAAAAATTCCCTCCCCTCCTTTGAGTAGTTAGTTTTAAGTCTCATCTTCCCTAGTGAAATGTTGTCCCTTGTCACTGTGAGCATGGCTCTGGCTGTTGTCTACTGCAGCAGCAACATGCAGAGGATCATCCTGCCTTTCCTCCTCCTCTACTGTTGGAGGAGCAGCATCATCATCGTGAATATGATTAGGATGCCAGCTCTCCTCTTCCTCGCCTGCTACTGCAGCCGCCGCCGGAGGAACAATTGGATCAAGATGAGTAGATTGGTGGGTGTGGGGCACGGTCTTATAATCGTTCCTTTCCACCTCCTCTACTTGAATGTCATGAGTAGCAGCCTGAACATGAGGATGATCGGTTGGATGATTCTTACAAGTCTGAGTTATAGCTGTGTTGGCACCAGGCTGGACAGGGCTTTCTTCTGGCTCCTCTTCTTTCTTCTTGTCGAAGAGACCATACATAGTGAACAGACCGCGTTCCTAGGACGGTGATGCAGCCTCAGAATTTTCTACTCCTTTTCCCATAATAATTCTAATTTGGAAAGCTAATTTGCTATCGATAAACAAATTTGGATATATAAATTGAAGAATGATAATGAATTGGGTTAAACAGTTGTGATTGAATGAAGTCGAGCTTCTTGTTTATTTATAACTACGGTATCGTGAGGAATGAGCTAGCTTCCCCTTGCTTAAACCAGTGCGGTGAGGAGGAGAAATTTATGATGACTAATAAAGTTAAAACAGTATAATTTGTAAAGTGGAAGGTGGCTTCAACACCCAAACACCTTGAAAGCAACAAACATGATCCCTATTCCATCAAAAGATACCCAACGAGCTGAAATTCAAAGCAGGATCTCTATTCAATAACCCAAAGAGATGAAAAGCAGTAAGGAGGACCTCTATTTCATCAAATTCCCCTATTTTGGGTTTCACCTGTGCCAACTTCTGTTGGGAAATGCAACAGGCTCAACCCAATAGGAATAGACTCTGTGCAGGTGAAAGAACCCATAAGGAAAAGCAAACCATGCCTCGTGAGGCATTTAAACCTATGAAACACAAATTACTTACCATTTAACAAAAACATACGTAATAGAGCTATATCACAATAAAGGAAATAATATAGAACAAAATCCATGTTATAGAATGCATTACCAAATATTTGATATTGTGACACATAAGATTAAAACTAACAATGGATCGAGCTCATATCTAATAACTCGTTCAAAACAGAAGGTATGTAAATAGAAGGGAGAGAAATGGTTTAGGCACTTCAAACACCATCTAAAATTGTGAGGGGACAAGGATAAAACAAAGGCAAATACACTGAAGTTTAGACATGTCTAAGCTTTAGTTGAAAATTGCTATGAGACAAGCTTGCAAATAATGTTTCCCTTAGTTGGGAGGTGTTTAGAGATGGAAACAAAAATAAAATTCTCAAGGAAAGTGGGCCATTTTCAGGGTCAACCATTCGAGTGACCTATTGTCTAGGTTCATCAGTGATAACACTTCCAACAAATTCATTATCCTGAAAGAGAGTGCCAACATAATTCAGATATTATTTTTCTAACTTCCAATATGCAGCTGCATCTGGCTGTTCTTGTTGATATGTGAAAATTTCACCATGACAACCCTTGGGCATTTCATTGTTTTGCAGAGAGTCCTCTCTTTCATCAAGCTGCATTTTTAATTCATGAACCAAGCCTATTGTCTGATGTAATAACAAAGTTAACTTTTCAATTTCGCACTTTCCAAATGCAATCATTAACATAACACCAACCCCAACCCCAACCCCATAACTGAACCATAAAGCACCTGCCATTTTAGTGTAGAAAACATCGAAAGCTTTAAATATAGTTTGGTGCACACAGTAAAAACTTCAAACCCACAAGAGGATACAGAGATATCTTCCATTTAAACAACCATAAATAAAAATTAGTCAATAAATAGGGGCAACCCATAATATCCTTCAAATTATAAGTGAAAATAATACTTGTGTATACGAGTACCAGTTTAGCCAGTTTTCCAAGATAGAGACTGTTATCTGACTATTGATATTTGCAATTATGATTTATCACTTGATACAATCTTTTTAAATTTTGAAAATGCATCCACTGATTTTCCTACAATTTAATCTACCTATTGATCATTTTGCATGAAAAATGCATTTAAAAAATCTATTGTAAATTCAATTGTGTATTGGATGTTATTCCAATGTAACAAGGTTCCTGAACATTCCTAAGGATTGTTGGCTTTGAAAATGATCAAAACATAGTAAAACACCTAAGTGGAGCATGGCAGAGCTGAAGAGGCGGCTGAGGAAAACCCGCAACTGGGTGGTGGCACTCAAGTCCCTCATACTCGTCCACAGGCTCCTCCGGGAGGGTGATTTCATTCTATAGGACCAGCTCAGCGTCGACACCTTCACCAGGGGTCACAGTTATCTCAATCTCACCGGTTTCAAGGACATGTCAACCGCGCTAACGTGGCATCTGTCTTCTTGGGTGAGGTGCTACACCAGATACATCGACCAGTGGCTCTGCATGTGTCGTGTCCTGGGGAAATTCTTGGACGGGAGGTCTGGAGATCGAAGAACCTCGAGCATGGTTAACACGGAACTGCTAAGGGAATTATCAGTGCTAGGGGAGCTGCTGGCGGTGACATGTGAATGCCTGCAGGGAGCTCCTAGGGATGGCAAGAAGTCGAGCCCGTTGGTGCTGGAGGCATTGAGACTGGTTCTGATAGACACCTGGCAATTGCGGAGAAGGTGTTGGTTCGGTTGCAGGATGTCCGCGAGAGAATCTTGAACCTACGACCGGAAGAGGCGGCGGCGTTAATCATGGTCGTTAAGAAATTGGTATATCAAGAACAGGCGTTCAGAACCCTCTCTCTCTATATCCATGAAAAGCCTTCGCCTTTCCTTTCCTTTCCAATGGATTCTTCTTCTTTGGAGACAACATACCTCTTGTAAAAACATTGTGCTAAAAATCCAATTCCAGCAGCGTCTCTTAACAAAAGATGCCACATTGCAATCTCTGCTCAAAACTATTACCTGAAACTCAAATTTTCGTTGTTTAAAGTCAAGCAAATCCTTATACCTTTGCAGACAAATACTCATTTGTTGATCTACAAGAATGAATGGTCGGCTGAAGAAATAGTTAAAATGGGTTCGCAGTTGCTCTTCCAACTGCACCATTGAGTTGAAGGGAATCCGACAGAGTCTGGTTCCTTTGGATGTCTTTGGGTTTTGTGGTGGAGTGCCTGTATAATTAAATTCCGTGGGAGGCTTGTCGGGAAAATCAGTGGTGAAGACACCAGTGATATTAAAGAAATGGGCTTGCAGAAGAAAAATCTTGTGCATTACGAAGCTTATGTTTTTAATGGATGCAGATACACGGGAACCATTGTTACAAGTGGGACACGAGTCTAGGGCAAGCCCCACTGTGAAAAAGAAATGTCGATCTACAGTCTGCGGGACTTTTGCGGGAAATCGAGCGGAATTGAGGCTCCGGAGATTATTGCTGAAATTGGTGGCAAAGGAGGTATCGTTCTGGGAAGGAATGCTGGGCATCACAACGAAATCTGTAGTGGAATTGGAATTGGAATTGGCATACTGTAAAATGGCTGTGGCGGTTTTATTGTCGACGGCAATGGGTGCATCCATGAATGGGCGAGCAGCCATGAAATACTTACCAGAGCGTTTGTTGGCGTGGAGGAACGCATTTGTGGTCTGACCCGGAGCAATTACTATTGATTTCGTCTCCATTGGATTTGTGTACATTACGTCCACCTCCACCACTTTCAGGTGATGGTTTGCAACATCAAAGAAGAGCTTGTCATTGAGAGCAATGTTGATGATCCGAAGAAGGTAAGTCTTACCATGCTCCACTGGAACCACGAAAGCGTCTGCATTCCCAAATCACGAGATCATCAGATTTCCATGTATATTTAGATCTAACAATGTCATTCCAAGTATTATAAGTATTTACAGTCCATGATTTCCCTTCTGCAATGGAGTTCTTCGAATGACAGGCCTGGTAGGTAAAACCTTGCAACATTTGCCAAGAAACATTTGAGCGTGCAGATAATCTGCAAGTTGAAATCGAGCTAACTACTGAGGAAGACAAATTGTACCAACAGAGACCGAGTAAATAAATTCATCGAACCGGACGACGGTATTGGCATGTAGAACCCTGGTGAGGGCAGCATGAAAGAACCGGGTGACAGAAGTGGGGTAAAGGAACCGGGCGAAGGGAGTGTGAAGGAGTTGGGAAAGGGTAACAACCATGGAAGAAGGAACTCAAAGGTCAGGGAAGGGAGAAGGGGCACCTGGCGCAGAGACTAGTAGCGCAGTGGTGGGTGCTCTGAACCTTTAGGAGATCCGGCAACAGGAGACAATCTGTGTTTCTTTTGAAGAAGGTAGTCGCAGATATACCAGATGCCGCAGTGGAGGGAGACTTCTTGGACACACAAGCATTAAAACCTTATCACAAAACTTATCTGTAACGTGGCAACTTCTTACTCGAAACATGTGGCAGCTTCTAATTCGCCCGAGGGATGACGAAAAAGGAATAGTGTTCCTCAAAACAACCCTCGGGAAATAAAGCCTATAGGCGTTAAAATTTGAGAAATCATGATCCAAGGGACATCAATTTGACTGGATTTCATCTCTTCTCTTAATTAGTTTATTTCTAAAGGAAATTGAACCCTTTGTTAAGGATTAAAAAAATAGTTGTGGAACTTACACATTCTCCTGAAAATAGATGTAGAACTTACAGATTCTCCTGAATTTCTCCTTGAGCTCAGTCATATGCTCGTTGTTGGTGATTTTGAAGTAGTAATCCGGACAACTACTCTGATCGATTGCATTCGGAGGAGTAGCAGTACCAATAGAGAGGATCGTGGCAGGGCCATCTACCCTCTGAGCCTTCCTAAATGCCTCCAAATCTTTCATCATTCCTGCTACCATGACGTTATTATGGTTCTTGCGCACAGCACGAACTTGTACAGGATGAGTCCCTAAACTGCAGGGGAGACTGGAGGCGGGCAAGAAGCTCCGTGCAGATGGAAGGCAAGGGGCGAAGGGAGGTTGAGGAATAAACATTGGGCATTGGTGGGTTTTTTTTTTTTTTCACAGAAAAATATAACTTACTATTAATATGCGAAATAGTAAATAACACCAGCTGTCAGGATCATACATGTCTGCATAGCAAATCCAGTAGTGGATATGCCAGACATAGCCAGAAGAGTCACCCATAAAACAATATAAACCAGAGATAGTACCATATGTCCACAGAAAATGTCAAGGATCCCTCCGAAAGGAGAAAACGAATCCCGAAATCACACCATATATCATAGGACCATAAAACATGTACCATAAATAATAAAACCTACAGCAACAGCTGTCAGAGTCCCATAGAGTCAAAAAAGAGTATAACATAAAAGTAAAGCCAAAAAATATCCATATCAGCGATCATATCGGCCGCAAAAAATATATGAGAGCCAAAGATATCCAACCAGCAATTGGATCCAGGCTCTAAGAAGTATCTGCACATATAGCTAACCGGAATGTAAGAAAAATATCCGCATAATATAGAGCATAATAACAAAAATGACAGACAGACATAAAAAACATCATAATAATCAAGGCCAATGAAGATGATAGGACCCATGTGAAAAAAGAGATCCAGCCCGCCATTCCTGCCACATGATGACCCCCGCCGGAGAAAGAAGAGCACGTTTAGAGAGAGAATCAGCATCCATATTAGCCTCCCGAAAGACATGCTGAAAATGGAGATGATCAAATTCGCGGATAAGACTCCAGATCGCATTGGTGGGTTTATATGAGCAAGAATGGAGGAGGATTTCTGTGGTTAGATGGGATGCAGGTGCTACCGAAGATTCAAACATATGGTGAGCACGACTAATGATCATCCGAGGAGGACAGATAGCCGCCCGCTGCATCCACTAGTAAATGAAGGGAAGGGTGTGGTGATACTGGTGAGAATGAGTCTAGGTTTATCTTTGATTGCTTATAAAGTGTTGTAAAGTCAATTGAGAGCAATGATCCCTTGGATGACACCATCGCATTCCAATTTGAAGAGTTATTAGGTAGTATTTTAATCTTCAAATCATGTGAGAGCATTAATCCCGTGGAGGTCACCATCGCATTTCAATTTGAAGAGTTATTACATAGTAGTTTAATCAAATCATGTGTTTAATGTAGTTATTAGTAGTTTAATGGTTTATTTGAAAATAAAATTTGAGAAACCATGATCCAGGACATCAATTTGACTAGATTTCTAGATCTCAAGTCTCTCAATTAGTTTATTTCTAAGGGAAATTGAACCTCTTTGTTAAGGATTAACAATACCTATACTTTAATCGAATGAGCTAGAAAGAATTTACTTATGGTGTAGTCTAAATATTCTAAGTTTTCAACTTTTTCCTAATTTATCACATATATTAGCTATGAAAATTGCAAAATTTGGATACCATGGGGTATTCGAGGGCATTGGATTTGGTGTCCCATGCGTGCGGGCAATTGTGGGGCACCCTGTCACGACCCAAGAAATTTTGGTAGCCTTGGCGGCCGATTGTTGGTTGGAGCTTCAGTCGGACGGATGATGTACTAGCGTGTTTGATCGCTAGGAGGACCAAGGATCATGTTGAGTTGAGTAGGACAAGGCAAGTGTTGGCTCGGGGGAACGAATATGCAAGTGAAGGCATGGTCTAAGGTTGGGTGACGATGATGTTGTTGGCATATCGTCTACGGTGAAGTGAGCACTTCATTCCGCACATCTCGATGGTGTATGATGCAAGTTGGTCAGGCCGGTTTTGGTAAGGCGTAGTCCGAATGATACGTGCGGTTGATGGCCAAGCCCAACTAGCAATATCATGTCGGTGCCGCACGTGTCTAGGATTTGGTACGGTATGGGATGCTCGAGAGGGATAGAAAAATCCTAGGCCCATGACAGATGGTATCAGAGCCCACGTTCGGTTTCGAAAAACGCAGAAGTGTCTCTTCTCCACCAACGTCCCTTTATACTGGAGGCCCCAGTTGAACTGCATTATGTTGACGAGGATGTCAACATCTTTAAGTGGGGAAGAATGTCACAACCCAAGAAATTTTGGTAGCCATGGCGGTCGGCTGTTGGTTGGAGCCTTAGTCGGATGGATGGTGTACTAGCGTGTTTGATTGCTAGGACGACCAAGGATCATGTCGAGTCGAGTAAGATGAGGCAAGTGTTGGCTCGAGGAAACGAACATGTGAGTGAAGGCATGGTGTAAGGTTGGGTGACGATGATGTTGTTGGCATATCATCTACAGTGAAATGAGCACTTCATTCTGCACATCTCGATGGTGTTTGAAGCAGGTTGGTCAGGCTGGTTTTGGTAAGGCGTAGTCCAGGTGATACTTGCGGTTGATGGACAAGCCCAACTAGCAATATCATGTCGGTGCCGCGCGTTTCTGGTCTTTCGGACGGTATGGGACGCTCAAGAGGGATAGAAAAATCCTAGGCTTGTGACACACCCAGTCTCCAGTTGCCAATTCCCCTAGTAAAATAAAAAATTAACTTACATTTGTTCCAACATATGTTTTACCCTTATAAACAAAAACAAGGAAACCTCTAACCAAAAATGCCATGCGGGCCGCCTTCTTTCATCGCTTGTTGCGTCGAGGCCCTTTGTTCCTGGTTTGTCAAACGGGACTTCTCGCCCCTAATCTCTCACCAGAAGGGAGTCCTTGCAAGGCCCATAACGTCCTCCAAGCCTGAGATTCCATGCAACAATTCAATTCTCATTGAGCTGAGGGTCTGCTGGACAACATCTCCCATCTCCCAAGTTTGTGTGTTCCCTCATCAAGCAGCTCCTCCTCCATTTCCACAATTGCTCTCTCAATATACAGAGGGGTGATGCTATCATTTACTTAACCTAAGTGACAACCAAAATTTATTTGGAAACTTATATTCAATTTTAAATTTTAGAAAAAGTAAAAAGAAAAAAACACATAAATCCATCTTGAACTCTAATCTATCAATCACAAAAAAAAATTCAAAATATAAAACAATTATAATTCTATTCTTATTCTCATTGAGACCTAAGATTTGCACTATTAATAAGGTTATTCAATTTTTTTACATTTCATCTTCTTATAAACCATATATAATCATTATATAGATACATAAAATCATTATAAATTATTACTAATTTACACTCACCCAAACCCAAATATCCAATTTTAATGAATTTGAGTTAAATTCTGTATGAATTGAAATTAATTATATATATATATATTAACAAAAACGGTTAAGAGCTTTTATATAAAAAAGAAAAATAAATATTACATAGCTCTGAAGACAGACTGGTCCCAAGAGTGGACTACGTCCCAGACTCCTTGTTCATTTACATCGAGTCTTAACTTATCCTGATACTTTCCTATTCTATGGAGATTGAATCTTCTAACAAACTGCCCAAGAAGGAACTGGACTACATTACTACTAGCAAGACCAAAATTGCTGCTATCCTACTTCTTACATAAATATCGATACAATCCATAGATTAACGATATGAAATTTGTTGGCTTCTTGTTTCTCTTGGAGAAGTGAAACTTTCTTTTGGATTCAAAGAGGGTGAAGCCCCTTTTTTCTTTTTGCCGACTTTGGTCCAATCTGATGGCTCGATAAAGGCCTTGAGAATGGGCACTGCATATTCGGGTTCATCCTATGGGGCTGGACTTTTCGGGTCCATCAGTTGGATAGCACTATGTCGTGGAGCTACAAGTGCATCTTTGTCATTGGCGGGGATCCTTTGTTCTTCTAGAGTGTCCTCTGTTTTGGCCTGAGGAGATTCCTTAGCTTGTGATGGAGCCTCTTCGGATAGATATTCATTTTTGCTTATTGTATAATGCTTGGAATTTGCTCCGTCCCACCAAGTGGATTTGTGATGAAGCTTTTTGGATTTGGGTATTTGAGAGGCTTTTGGGCAATCTTTTACAAGATGTCCGGCTGCAAAGCAAGATCTACATCTGTTGGTGTCCATTTTGTCACCATTTTTTATCAGTAAACATGCTCTGATTGGCATTATTTTCACTGTTTTGATATGATAAGTCATTCTCTTTGCCATTCAGACTATCAAACAAACCTAGGTATGCATTTATTTGACAATCATAGGAATCATGAATAATTATCATCATTTTTATCATTTATTGACAATCATCTCATATTTCTGGACGTACTAGCCATTTAGTTTTTGTTCTATAGGCTGCAGTCTTCATTTGAACCTTCATTTAGCCATGCGTTCACACTGAAGTCATCCATCCGCATTCAACCCATCATTTAGACCTCCATTCATACCCGTAGAATCGTTGGTTGAGATATTTTGGGGTAATAAAGTTAAAAACGGTGATGTGGGTTATGTTAAGGACGTGTCTCTCACGGTTGGTGAGCCTTCATTCCAAAAGATTTGTCCTCATGTTCGCCCAAGCAGACAGCACACTCTCTTCCCACATCGACGTTCCAGAAGTTCCTCGTCCTCCCACGCTCAGCTTGCCAACACATCCTCCGCCCATGATTAAAGGAAATCGATGCCCAGGTGTCCGTGTCAAGGAGAATCAACGCCGTAGACTCATGCAGACGCCCTGTGCATTGTCGTGAACCATCTCGCATCCGTTTCTTTAGTCATTAAACCTCCTATTTTTAGAAAAGTGTCTCTTCACCACCAATGTCCCTTTATATTGGAGGCCCCAGTTGAACTGCATTAAGTTGACAAGGTTGACATGCACCAAGCAATGCTTTCAACCTTTCATGAAGATAATAAAAAACAATTACTTGCATCACCACCAATAACATTTCATAATCACATTCCTCCATCTAGTAGACAAACATTTGTTGAATTCCTCATGGTTCACTACAACAACTCACACAAACACCTAAAGAATTGAAAACTCTTAGTCTTTTGGGGCTATTTTCCCTCATCCATACCATGAAAATGAACTGAGTAGGAGCTTCTCCATTGTAGGGAATTTTCTTCTACTAACATCCCATACCACCATCCAATACCATCCTACTGAGTTCCTAGAGGTGTTGTTGTAGTTATATGTAGGGCATTCCCAATAACTTTTAAGATTATATGAAAGCATTCTCACTAGATGTTGTTGTACATAATCAATTGCTACATCGAGCTTTAATAATCATGCACATCGAGTTTTAATATCGTATTTGTTGTTCATTCTTGCAGGGGTGATATTTTTTGTTTTTTTTTAAACGCATTGAATATGGGCAACATACGTAATAATAAAAGAAAGTCTAGAAGGAAGGAGCTGCCCCTTGAAAAGGCCCATGAGATAAGAGAAAATGCCAGGTTGTACATGGAAAAACGTAGAAATCAAAATGTTAGTGCCTTAGATCTATCAACAACTAATGACGAAATGGTTGAAGTCAATCAAATCTTGTCCGATGTCGAGTATGAAGGGATGGATGTTGAACAAGTTCTTAATTGGCAACCTCCCCAAGAAGAGCACACACATGGAGAACACACTCCCTTACAGGACCAATTTGTGAATGAAGGGCCACAACAAACTGTTGACGAGACTCGTACTTCCTTGCCGACTCCCTTGCCTCGACTATCAAGCGGATGACGAAGAACTCCCAGATGTATTCACGTGGATGAAAGTTCATTTTCAGGACTTGAAGGTAAGATGCCCAAACGCACTATTGATTTCCATTGTAGCAAGATAATCAAAGATTTTTTTTTAATCCAAAACCGAAGCAAAAAAATGTCAATTGTTTCTTGCTTTGTTAAAATCACCTTACTAGCTCTGTTAGGAGAATTTTGGGCGTAAAGGTAGTTAGAAGTTCAGAGGCCAGTAATCATGTTGTTAGAAATCTACAATCTGCATTTATTTGATTGGAAAAAATTCTCGTACAAAATATTTTAATGCGGCCTGTCGTGTACTATCGGAATTGATTGTAGACAAATCCACAAGGAAACGTTGCCTACTATCACACACATGTAAAATATTTAAAGTAGATAGAAAGACTCTTCAAAAGTATTCTTCCATTAGAGAAAAAATTGAGACCCCAGGCCAAAACGATTGTTGGGACTTTGTTGGTAGGTTACCTCGTTCAGACATGAAGCTCATTGATGCTGTTAAAGAACTAGTGCAAAGGTTTTGGCATGATAACACTAGACCATCATCGAATCAAAGAGATTTTTAAAGTTGAGAAAAGGTGTTAGGGGGTGAACCCCATGTCAAGCACTTCCTTGACACGACACAAGAAAAAATCTATGAGAGGTTCAAGAATGAGCACACACAATTGAACTTGGGCTAAAGTCCTTTGAAAAATGCAAACCCTGGTATGTTAGAATATGCATTGATCGCAATACATGTTGTTGTAGATACCATGTAGAATTTGAGTACTATTATGATACATATAGACATATATTTTGTGATTTGCATACTAATATTGTGCAGGATTTCCCATCGTTACAACCACCGAATGCATCCAAATAATTTATACATAGCATAATGTGTCCAAGACCTGAAGGACAAAAATATTATAAAAGATCATGTTTATATGGGACATGTTCTAGTTGCAGTGGATTTGCATTATTGAGCCACTGCATCCACGCAACCGAGGCGCACGAATTTGGGAGGATGTCAGTAGAAACGCATAACTTCAAGTACATAACATATCAAGCAGATAGTTCGGAGGAAAGCAAAAAAAATGCATTGGTGAAGTCACAGGTAATCTAAGTTTGCATACTTTCATAATGTACAAGTTGAATTTATACATATATATTTAGAGTGCAAATGTCACAGTGTATTAATTCCCTTGGTTTTGTGGCACCACGTACAAATTTGTGATTTTGTGAAGGAATTCAACCAAAAGACCAAGCAGTATGTACAACATGTCCATGTAGCATGATGGAAGGATGAACAGTACAGACAGTGAAGGGACACCTTTCCCAATGGCACAATATTGTCGGTTGTGGATGTTGCTGAAAACTACACCCTACAGCCACATAATGAGATTCAAAGTCAATACTACCATTCAGACCAAGTTAGCATAATGGTCCATATCACGTATATGAACGTGCCAAAGAGCAGCAACGACATGAGGATAATTTTGAAAGAGACCAACTTCTACATCAGTGACGACAGGTGCCACGACCTGCATTATGTGCAGCATTGCTTCAAAATTTTCTATGATCAGCTGAAGGAGAGAGGTATACAGATGGATCATCATTGGATATGGTTAGATGGTTGTGCAGGCCAGTTAAAGCACGTGTATTCTAGTGGTTGAGTATTTTGCATAAGACTTATGATGTGCTGCATGTATGCAACTATTTTGAGACTGACCATGGAAAGGGAGAGCACGACGAGGCTGGAGCATGTCTCAAAACTGCCCTACGAAGGGAGGAGATGAGGTGCATGAGAGGCCCTCATATTCAGAATGCATAATCCATAGTTTAATGGTGCTCTACAAAAATGTTAGATTGAACCATGGAGCAACACATACCAATAGGTAGAGGACATGTTGTCATAAATTTCTGGCATGTAGATGATATAGATCGATCGCGTTCTTATAGTTGTAGTACTGTGCAAGGCACTAGTGGATTTCATTCGGTTCGAAGCTCAAACAACCCCTTATTTGAAATATGGATGCAAAAACTTGCTTGCTTTTGTGGGTCTTACAGCAGTTGTGAGTGGGATGAGTGTGAATCAATGGATTGGGTTGATGAATGGGATCATGTATCACTTACAATGGACCCCCGTGCAGTTGTTGAAACAATCCAGTTAGAGGAAGGCCAGTCCTCTATTTCAAATGAATATGATCATATATCTGATCTTGTACAGCCAGGTAAACATTTTTGCATGCATATCCTGGTTCCCTCCTTGTTTTTGTAATTATCCAAGTTATCAAACCACTACTTGTTGGAATATGACCATAAAATGCATTTATGCAGGACACATCTATGCAGTTGTCGCCCCGACAGACAGTGCAATTGGGACAAATTATTGGTTGGCACGATGCATCCAGGGGAAGCAAACCCTCCTCACATCATTAACCGATAGTGAAGGAATTACCTTTCCGACTGGCTTGATGGTTGTTCAGGGGGAATATCTTACAGTATATGGAAAGGGACCAAAGAGGAATGGCTACACATACATGGATTATAGACCAAGTTCACAGGTGTATCACTGTACACACCTGATCGTTGGTACAAACATCCAACTGCAAACAATGTCAACCAAGACATCAAACAAGGTACGCTACTTACTACCTCATGCAGAGCATAAGAGGTTGTTCGAGACAATGAAAAACTAAGAGGATCTAGAAGGCCTAATTGATTGAGGTACATAGTATAGCCATGTGATGGTTTATTCATGCATGATTAATGTTATTCATGTTAGATAGTTTATTTGATACCGTTATCTTATATCATTTATTTGATGTTTGAGTTATTATTAAGTAATGATTTATAGCCATGTGATTGTTTATTCATGCATGATTAACCCTAGAATCACTAATATAACCCTACAAACATTATCTATCCCTAGAAATCCTAGAAAGCTAAACTAACCCTAGAAACACTAATTTAACACTAGAAAACTAAGCTAGAATACTATAAACCTAATCTAGTCCTAGAAACCTAAACTAGCCCTAGAAACACTAACCTAACCCTCCGAAACTAATCTAGAATCCTAGAAACCTAATCTAGCCCTAGAATCCGTGAACCACCACACGTACCCTCAATAGGGGGTATTTGGACTCCAAGTAGGATATGATCACTATTAGAAGGGTTTGTCACGTCACACAAGTACACCACTAGAGAACTCAACTTATAGAATCCAAGTCTACATGTCTATCCTTGTATTTGATCCTCAAACCCTATGCTTTTTTCATTACCATTAGTAACAATATTCATATTCATATTCATCATGGATTATGATAACCATTCATGCTAGGGTTTTTGGCTTCGCAATGTCATTTTTTCATTGAGGCTTCTTGCCACTTGAAAACCTTCAATCATATTCAATTCAATAGTGTCATTTTGAATCGGTTCTAGAGAATATGTATTTGGTTCATGTCATGCAACAACTTCCATATTGTCTTGAGCTACTTCATCATCTAATTGAGTAGCACTAACATGTTCATCATTGTCACCTAATGCTTGGAAATTTCCTTGAGGGAGGCTTTAGACCTACCTCACCCATGTCAATGCTTGAGTTTTTGGAGGTCGACCTCCCACCCCACATGTCTTCTTCAAACAAATTTGTTCTCTTGGTTTTGTGCCCACCCAAACTTTTTTCATGCTTTGGGTAACTTGAGGTATATCTCCAACCCAAAAAACTCTTATATTATGTTGATTATGTTGGTTATTGGTTCCTTGTCAATATCTCCATCATAATCATCTTCTTCATCATCATCTTCATCACCATCACCATCATCATCATCATCACCATCATCATCATCATCAACATATTCATCATCATTGTCATCTCTAGGTTCCTCATCAACATCTGCATCATCATCATCTTCATCATCATCATCATCATCATCATCATCAACATCTTCATCATCATCACCATCATCATCACCATCTTCATCATCATTGTCATCTCTAGGTTCCTCATCAACATCTCCATCATCATCATATTCTTCATCATCATCATTGTCATCTCTAGGTTCCTCATCAACATCTCCATCATCATCATATTCTTCATCATCATCATCTTCATCACCATCACCATCATCATCAACGTCTTCATCATCATCAACGTCTTCATCATCAACAACATCTTCATCATCATTTTCATCTCTAGGTTCCTCATCAACATCCCCATCATCACATCTTCTTCGTCATCATCATCATCATCTTCATCACCATCACCATCTTCATCATCATCACCATCTTTATCATCATTGTCATCTCTACACTCCTCATCAACATCTCCATCCTCATCATATTCTTCGTCATCATCATCATCATCTCTATCACCATCACCATCACCATCATCATCAACGTCTTCATCATCATCACCATCATCATCATCACCACCATAAGTGCTCGGTCGACGATTTTGCAAATTTGACCCCAATGTGCAAAAATTGCACACTCCTGTATTGAGCAAAACCATAGTTTCCAATATGGACGTACCAAATGACACCTAGGCCACAAGACCGGAGGAGAGGGGCACCCCTAGCACTATCCCAACGTCCTGAATCTAACAGAGTTGACGGTTTGTCGATCGGAGCCATGATCGTCATTCTATGACTCGTTCCGTCTCACATCCAAAAGGCCTTCAAGGACACCTGCTTGATACCTTCCCGGGGCATAGAACTCCAACCGTGCAACAAAATTGGGTTATGGGGAGTCCTGCAAGTGTTTCTGGGGAGGTTCTAGCTGGGAACGCTAGCCATAAGTGCCCGATCGACGATTTTGCAAATTTGACCCCAATGTGCAAAAATTGCACACTCCCGTACTGAGCAAAACCCTAGTTTACAAAATGGACATACAAAAAGACACGTGGGCCATGGGACCATAGGAGAGGGGTACCCCTACAACTATCCCAATGTCTTGAATCCAACGGATTCGACGGTTTGTCGATCGGAGCCACGGTCGTCATTCTATGGCTCGTTATGTCTCGCATCCAAAAGGCCTTCACGGACACTTGCTGGATACCTACCGGGGGCATAAAACTCCAACTGTGCAACAAAAACAGGTTCCGGGGAGTCCTGCAAGTGTTTCTAGGAAGGTTCCGGCTAGGAACGCTAGCTATAAGTGCTCGGTGGATGAATTTGCAAAGTTGACCCCCATGTGCAAAAATTGCACACTCCCTTACTAAGCAAACCCTAGTTTCCAAAATGGACCTACAAGGTGACACCTAGGCCATGGGACTTGAGGAGAGGGGCACCCTTAGCACTATCCTGACGTCCTGAATCCAACGGAGTCAACGGTTTGTTAATCCGAGCCATGGTCGTTATTCTATGGCTCATTCCGTCTAGCATCCAAAAGGCCTCCAAGGACACTTGCTGGATACCTGTCAAGGGCATATAATTCCAACCGTGCAACAAAACCGGGTTCCGGGGAGTCATGCAAGTGTGTGGATACTGCATAGTGCATGTGAAGGTGTTTGTGCATATATATGATATTGCATGTTGGTAAAATAGTGAGATTTTACATATGCAATGAGCCACTTAAGATAATTATTGTGGTTGTTAACAATTAGTGGTGTTGGCATTGGTTGTAGGACCAAAGACAACCAAAGCATAGCCTCAAAGATGTTGATGATGTTGTCGCATGTGACCAACAACCTTATGAATAAACGTTGGTGCAACAAATCTATGATCGCGAGGTTGGTGGAAGGATGGCATAATCCTTTCCAGGAGACCAACTGATCAGGTAACATCAAAGATGCTAATGGAAGCCATGCATGTAATGGTTTATTTATGATTGCGTGTAAAAAGGGGATTGAGTAAGAATCCCTTTAGCCATACTTAGTAATCGTAAATTAGTATGTATGTGATGATGAATGCATTTATGCGAACATTTTCCCACTGGGTATGGTAAGGTATAGGGTAGTAAGGACAATGAGCCTTACACTACCTAATTGTTTAGAATTTGGAATGCATTCATATGAAAATATATAATGCCATTTGTGTATGTTGGTTATGAGTTTAATAACCAAATCAAGTGAGGACTTATGGTCCTATTGTGGTAGTGCATTCCATATGAGATAGTAATGGTTAAGGCCACAATGTTGTTGGGATGATAATGTTATGGTGCTACACAAGTATCCCATGAAATCCATATTGGTGTTAATTTGGCATGAAACCTCTTTGCCAACAACCGAGGAGTGAGAAAACTCCTGACGTGTTGTTCAAGTGGAGACAGAAGGCACCAATATAAGTTAACCAAGAGATTTGGGAGATGGTTGGGTGATGTGTCAAGGTATTAGCTAATCCTTCAAACACATCATGGTAGAATACATGACATAGCATTATGGTGTTCCTGAATCAATGCAAGGAGGCATTGAGTGAATGCACATTAAAATATTATGTAAAATTTGTGATTGTTTCTGCATATGAGTGGGTACATATGTTGAGAGGCATTGTGTGAATGCATGGTTGTGCCATATATTTCATTGCAATTCATTAATAACTTAAATGATAGAATTGTTGGCAATTATGAGATCATTTCATGAGCTGCCATGGATGCAGGAAAATGACTGCATGAAGAAGGTAGTCATGTTTGATGGGCTACCAAGCTCTGTTGAGAGGACAGAGTTCTATGATTGGATACGATTGTATAATCATGAGAATCGGAAGTTTTATTTAAATGAGCATAGATAATGTGAGTGTATCTTGCAATTTTATTGTGATAATGATGAACATTAAGTAAATGTATTTCATTGTATTTGAGATAATAATAGATGATAGTGTTTGAATTATTGAGTATTATAATTCTGAGATCACTTCAGTGACTGTTGTAACATTTACAACGAAAATGCTATATGCATGGATACTCGCAAATTGTTTGACTGATTTGAAATTTCATCTTACAGGTAGAATTGTCTTAGGTATGGCAATGTGGGTAATTCCATAATAAAGACTGGAATCTACCCTGTACAAAAGCCAACAATTATGAGAAGGGTCTCATGGTTGTGAAATTTAACTTATGTACGGAACAAATGGTAAATTTCAGATTTGGGATTTTGCTAATAATTACTAATGACTATTTGGCTTGTCTAGAATTGTGTCAAGAGGACATGTTGTAGGTGGATTTTCATGTTATGGTAGCAAGTGTAAAACCATAATGGACAGAGTGATACCACTTACAAGAGCCAAACAATATGAGGATGGTCTCATGGTTAAACAAATATAATTTATGTAGGAGAGCGAATTGTAATTTGGATTTGAATATGATTATTAAAGTCATTGATTGGATGATTGTTTGTGAATTGTGTCAGGAGGAAACATTTCAGGAAGACCATGTGTTATGGCCTGCAAGATCTAAACATCATGAAAATTACCTCATGTTTTGGAAATCTAGTTTACGTATGAAACATGTTTGAGAAATTCTAATTGAAATTATTATGATGACATCTCATGTGAACTGCATGCTTGTGTGTAATGCAGGTGAGACGGTGAAAATATTCCATTGCGGCAGATGTCAGCTACTAAAGCTGAAAATGAAAGGGAAATTCCAAGAGTGGCTTGGGTTTGAGAAACCCTATAAAATTCCTTACATGTGCTTGTCTCTCCGCAGTGCTATTAAACCCAGTAAGAGCATGGGTACTCAGGAGGATTTAATGGGAATTGGTAGCCTTTCTACGCTCACACTGAAGAGCACTGAAGGGATGGGTATTCCTGTGGGACTATGTATAAGAGAAGGGGTACTATCCTTATGTTGTGTGAGTGGGTATTGTGGGGTCATGCTAGCCTGCAGTCAAGTGAGTTACCTATGGAGTTCCTGGAGGGAACCACTGGTTTGCATAGGAGAAGGAGCCATATAATTATATTCTTATTTTTATTGCCTGATAAACCCAGTAGAGACACTGGCTTGGAAATGGTTGTTGTATGATTGATAAACCCAGTCGAAGAACGAGATTAGCATATTGGTTAATGGTTTTTGTATGCTTAATAAACCCAGTTAGAGAACTGGCTTAGCATATTGGATAATGGTTTTTATATGCTTGATAAACCCAACCGGAGAACTGGCTTAGCATACTAGTTATTGGAATGCCTGATAAACCCAGTTGGTGTACTGGCTTGGCATTGGTTATTTGAATGATGTGGTGCAGCTAGTGTGCTAGCATAACATTTATTTTATACATATGCATAGGTGATCCGAGGCTTGCAGGAACTTGGTTACCTTTCGATGCACACCCTGAAGAGCATTGGAAGGGTTGAGTACACTTGAGGGACTGTGTAGTAGAGAAGAGGTACCATCCTTGTGTTGGGTGAGGAAGGTCTTGTGGGTGCCATAGTTGTCTGAATTCAATGCAGGATACATGTGGAGCTAAAGGAAGATTCTCATGCAGATAAGTATTTGGTTTATATTGCATCTTCTTGCTTAATTAATGTGAATATACGTGTGTATATGATTCGGCTATGGTTTTCAAACTCTTTTTAAGAGATGCATCCTATGAAAATGGATTGACATGTGAATTGAATCAATGTTTGAGTATAGGTATTGCTGGATGCAAGGACCTTGAAGGAATTTTAAGGATGAAAAGGACATGTGATTTTCCTAAAAGGATTAGTATCAGCTAAAGATTTGAAAGAGAGAAAGAGATCCAATGGACATTGATGAAGAGAGAGAAATGCATTTCAGTTGCATATGAAAAGAAAGACATGGAACCTCGCTAAAAATAAATAGAACACCAAGGACGGTGTTATTCCAAGGGGGAGGGGATTGTAATATCTCGATTTTGACCCCATTGCATTAAAATGTAAATGATTTAATATCATTATAAAATCGTGGTGAGGAGCTCAAGGCCAAGGCCTTGCCATCAATTTAGTGTTAAAAATTGATGCATATGGTTTGTGTGCTAGCTAAGCACAATAGAAATTGTAAATATCATGTAAATATGCATTTAATAAAATACCTGCAACTAGCTATGCAATGCAATGCAACAAGAGTATGGGGGCATGATTTTTACAAGGAATTGGGAGGGAAATATTCAAACCCTTGAACCAATCAAGTCAAGCCAAGTGTCAATGAGGAAACCCATAAACCCTCAACTACCCATTTTGAATTTTGTACCCAATCATTTATTTCTCCCAAGAGTTGGTTGAAATAGTTATTATTTGGGGAAATGGAGAGGTATGGTTGTCCAAAAATTCGGGTATGGGCAAGCCACCATTTTGGAAAAATGTGTTTGGCTTCTTAGGAAAGAAAAGAGCCATGAATTTGGCCCCCCCAAGCCATTATCCATCAACCAGTTTGGCTCTCTCATGTTTTTGGAGCTACCTAGGTGTTTTCCCTCCGTGTTTTTCTGGTCTTTCCTTGATTTTTAGTTGGCAGAAGGGTGTTTTTGTGATATAGAATAGTGGGGAAGAAGAGGAATCCATTTTGGGGTCTCTGGGTTTCGTTGAGGCCGTTTTCGACCATTGGAATGCTCATAACCCGTGGGAAAAATCATTTTTGGCTCCCTATGGTTATTTCCCCATCCCATAAATCATTTTTTGCTTTGCCACGATTTGGGGAAAACTCATGGACATCTTGTTTGTGAATCCCATAGTTGAAAACATTTACCCATGCCAACAATTGTGATGGTTGTGTGTAGAAAGAGTATGTTGGGGTATGGGTTATGGGTACCCATTGCTTTGGCTTGAGCTTGAGTGCAAGCATCCAAAAATATAAGGGCTCACATTTGGCTTGATAAACCCAAATATGGATTGGCTTGGCTTAGATGTGATGCTTATTTGGCTATGAATGAGCTTGAGTGTTCCCTTTCCTTGTAGAAATCATTCCCAGATCAGGGGTGGCAGTTGTGTTGAGAGATTGATGAACAAAATTGGCCTATGGTTGGGTGGATCGTTGCAGCTACATAGCTAGTTGCTTGGAACAACTTCACCATTGCAAGATAAGTATTCTTTCTATGTGTTTTACTTCTGCAAATGGTTTTAATTTGATGCATGGTATCAATATGTTGAATGCATGTGAAATGTGTGTGGATAGTTTAATTCCGCTGTACATGTTTATTTTGATTTGCATCTACACACATGTGTTTTATTTGTATGAATCTAATGAATGGGGTTGAGTTTGTTGAAAAGCCCATAATGTTAGTCATGCTCCCTTCCTTGTTCCAGATCGATGGGAGGGGATGTGACATACGTATAAAGTGATTGATATGTTTTGCGGGTGCCCATACAATAGAAAAAGCACGTTGTGAAAAATTCAACTCTAGTTTCATGGAAGGCGGGCATATCGATATCCAACTCTCGAAGCATAGTTTCTAATATAAATCCATCAAATTTACTCTAAAGGATTTGTTATTAATAAAAACACTACAGTTTTCTAGATCAGGGGCCTCCCGTAACTTTTGAAAACCAGTAATATGAGAAACTACCTTCTGGTCAAGGTTTACTAAATTCAGGCCAGTTGCTCTATTCCAATGGAGGAACTATAATGGAGTTGGTGGAATTTTATATCCATAACCAAAAGGCATTCTTTGAGACCTTCAAAATGTCCATAACCTGTAAACCATGGGAGAAAATATAGATTGTGGAAATGATTATAATGTGGCTCTTTGTTAAGTCAAAAATCTCTTTTCAATGGTGTTGAATGAATCACCCTTGTTTTACAAGACTTTGTTGTCCATGGCTCAAACAAGACTACGTTGTCATAGTCCCTAAGATTGCAGTTGTTTGAAGGTAAGGCATATTAATCTTAGTGTTGGAGTTTGACTGGAAACATTCCCTCACCAAGTCTAATATTAGGTCTATGACAGTGGAATGGGAGTGGAAATATTAGCAAGTGTTCTTTGACACTTGGAATAATTAGCAAGTGGAATTTGGATTTTAAGGGAAGTGAATGGTTTCTTTTCATTTCATTTAATGTGAATTAACGTTTATTTTTTTTTCCTTAATCCAAAGCTAATAAAAAAGTTTATAACATATCTTTATTTTAGACAAATATGAAATCCTTATGGTGAGTGTTATTGACCAAAATAGTTTTCAATGTTATATTTACTCTCATGTCAACAAATTTACATAGATACAAACTTTACACTTCAAGCTTTGTTTTGTGTTACTTCTGGGAAAAATCCAAAATTGAAAGTGGTTTTCTTCATTTTCTTTATTTTGTGTCATGGAAAACCAGAGATAAACAAATGAATCTAGAGCTAGACCAAATATTTAAAAATAAATAAAGGCATTTCTTAAAGAAAAAGCTAATTTCAATGGTAATGTTTTTTTAATATAGGCACGACCTCTCAACTTTTCTTGTGATTAAATCGCACTTACTTGATCAAGTTATTGTTTATATCAATTTACTACCCTATTATTGCATTGAGAGGAGTGAGGTGCTCTACAACCCAATATGGGGGAGATGTTGTCACATAAAATTAATTAAAAAAATCGAAAAGTAATTAAAAAATCGATGTCTTCTATAAAATAAAAAATTAAAACTTAAACCCGGATTTATCAACCAAGAAAGAGATCAAATTTTATAGTTTAAAATGAATATATACTAGTAATTATCACAATACAACTAAATAATTTAACGCAACATTATTTATAGTAATTTATTATTATTATAACTATCACAACTTAACTAAACTATAATTTTAAATTCATAAATAAGAAATAAATTATAATCTACAAATACTAAGAATATTTATATAAAAGTTTAATATTACAAGATTTCACTATTATTTCAATGAAAAAAGTGATAAAACTTATCTTTTTCCATTTAATTTTTTAATCTCTTCTTCATATCCATGAAGAAGGTGCCACATTTATTAGAAATAACTCATTAGAAGTTTAGGTTATTTATCTAAATGACTCACATTTCTATACCATTAAGCTCAACTGTGGAAAGGGATCTAACATGAAGGCGGAATTAATTGCACTTTGGTGTGTTCTAAAGGTGGCCAACATCTTTGGTTTGAACAATATCAAGGTATATGGTGACTCTCGGGTAACCATCAAATGGGCAGAAGGTAAATTCAAGCTCAATGTATTAAATCTGAGACACTGGGCCTCCAGGACTCTTTTTGAATTACATAAACAGCAGAACATCGTTTTTGAACATATTTATCGTGAGCATAACTGTATGGCGGACAAACTCTCCAAACAAGCTCTTGAAGGATGTGAAGGTCACTTGATATGGGAGGATTGGTGCGAGGGCTGTATTCTGGACTGTGGTTCTATTTATTTCTATGACTGATCTGCAGATGGTGCTCTTGTCTATCTATGTATTTATTGATTTTGCTGGATCAACTTTTTGGTTTGTATTTTTGGATGTAATAAGCTATGTGCTTAGTTTAAGCTGTCGAGTATGCTCAGAATCGACATATCCTTTTTGGGATAGGCACATTACATGTATGACAGAACTTTGAAGATAACATCTTTAGTTATCTCAGAAGGATCCAACTGGATGGATCAGGAACTTTTTTTGTACTATTTGATTCTAATATGAATATCAATAGTAGTCTTTTTTTCTCTGGAAAACTCATTAGAAGTTTAGGATTTGAAGGAGATAATGGTTATATACATGAAGAAGGTGCCACGTTAATTAGAAATAACTCATTAGAAGGTTAGGATTTGAAGGAGATAAGAGATGTTGATATCTAAAAGTTATGATTTCTTTAAAGAATAACTTTTGATTCATGTATTTTCTTCATTCATTTTCATATTAGGCTTTATTTGCAAGAAATATACCTTTTTTTTTGTCTTCATATGGGGTTTCATTTGTAACTAACATTTGTAAAGACATCTACATTATTTTTATGTTTTTGTTCATCACTTATAAATAGATTTATCTTTTGTAGCATCTTTTGGATATAAGTATCCGGTTGATGAGACCTACACTTTAACAAAATGAATTAGCCAAATTCAACTCATTTATGTACTATAATTAATAAACTTAAATGTTATTATTTGTGTTTATATATATATATATATATATATGTATGTATGTATGTGTATGTCATGATATTGGCATGTTACATTACACATCTCATATATATTGAGTTTTAAAAAACACTTCACTTCTTTTTTACAATAAATTTTAAAATAAAATTGTTTACTTAATTTTATTCCATAAATGAAATAACCTTTATACATTATTTGGGTGGGTTTTTTTATGTGCACTTCCCAATAAGTTTAGGAGTCTAATTGTTTTCTCATTCATTCAAGATTGCCCATTTTTGTTGAGTGTCTATGTAAAACATTATTTCTAACAAAATCAAGAATTTATTAAGAATTTGATATATGTGTGTGTGATGATTATGATGATGATTACCATCTATTAAGACTAACTTTGGTTTATCATAACTTAAAAAAATGATAAGTAATTATTTTTATGCTTCAAAAGATTAGAGAGAAGCTTTCTTAAATCTCCATATAGTTTTAATGAATTAAATGTTTATTAAGATCAAAATATTACATATTTAAAAACTAATATATATGGAGTTCATGAGAATCCATTCTTATTTTAGCAACATTGTTTTCCTTCTTTAACCTAGTAAAATATATGGAGTTTATGAGAGTCCATTCTTATTATTGATCTTTTAAATCCCAAACTAATGACCTCTTTATATCTTAATTTTATCTTTTCCTCAATTTCTTATTACATCACAATTTTTTCATAACATTGTTTTTTAATGAGATCAATATTATGCAAAATGATCTCATAGTAATGAACCAAGTCAACAAGAGGCAATCGTAAATGTTGAGCTTAATGATCAGGTTACCAATTTGATAAGGTTGAGATCTTACTTGCCTCCAAAGTGAATAATTCATAGAATTAAAATGATAGAGTGCACATCCAAGTGAGTGATTTGTCTTTTTTAGGATGAAAGAGTTTGTGTGCCTCCTATGTTGCCGATGACAACACATAACTTGCACAACACATATGTACGGTAGACATTAGCACGTTTTATTAGAGCGTCTTCTTCACTCAATCATTGCAGGGGAACGCTTTTCAGGACGACTGTTTCGACGGTGAGGCCCGGCCCGAATCCGAACAGAACTCCCACATCCAAACCCTCTCCGGTGGTCGAACATCCTTTTTCTCGAGAGGACTTTCTCATCTCGTCCAAGATGAAGAGCACGCAGGCGCTCGACATGTTTCCGTATTCGCTGAGTACTTGCCTCGTGGCTCTCAGTTTCTTGGGATCCAGATTCAGCTTGGCCTCCACCTGATCCAGAATGGCGGGACCTCCAGGATGGGCGATCCAGAATAATTGGTTCCAGTCCGAGATTCCGAACTGCTGGAACGCCTCAACCAGGCTCTTTTCTATGTTCTTCGAGATGAGCCCAGGAACGTCTTTCAGAAGGTGGAAGGTCAGGCCTACCTCTCTCAGGTGCCCGTCGATGGCTCCGTCGCTGTCGGGAAGAATGGTCTGTGCAGTCCACATCAATTCGAAGCAGGGCTTCTCCACTTGGGGAATGGGATCTGCTCCCACGATGAGCGCAGCCGCGCCGTCGCCGAAGAGAGCTTGGCCGACCATACTGTCCAGGTGAGTGTCGGAGGGGCCACGGAAAGTAACAGCAGTGATTTCACTGCAGACGACTAAAACCCGAGCTCCCCGATTGTTCTCAGCGAGATCTTTAGCGACGCGGAGAACGGTGCCACCGGCGAAGCAGCCCTGTTGGTACATCATGACTCTCTTAACGTCGGGACGGAGGCCAAGAAGCTTTGTGAGGTGATAATCGGCTCCGGGCATGTCCACTCCACTGGTAGTGCAGAAAATAACATGAGTTATCTTCGACTTGGGCTGCCCCCATTCCTTGATGGCCTTAGCAGCCGCTTCTTTTCCAAGCCTGGGCACCTCCACCACAACCATGTCCTGCCGTGCGTCCAGCGATGGTGCCATATACTCGCAGACTTTGGGATTCTCCTTGAGAATCTCGTCCGTCAAGTACATGTATCTCTTCTTTATTGCCGACTTGTCGCCTGAAACACACTCGAGATCATCACACGAATATAAACACCGTTTCTGATCAATGTTATCACATATAATTGTAACCATGAAAATAGATGTGGAACTTACACATTCTCCTGAATTTTTCCTTGAGCTCAGTCATATGCTCGCTGTTGGTGATTTTGAAGTAGTAATCCGGATAACTGCTCTGATCGATTGCATTGGGAGGAGTAGCAGTACCAATAGCGAGGATCGTGGCGGGGCCATCTGCCCTCTGAGCCTTCCTGAATGCCTCCAAATCTTTCATCATTCCTGCTGCCATGACGTTATTATGGTTCTTGGCACAGCGCAGCACGAACTTGAACGGGATGAGTCCCTAAACTGCAGGGGAGACTGGAGGCGGGCAAGAAGCTCCGTGCAGATGGAAGGCAGGGAGCGAAGGGAGGTTGAGGAATAAACATTGGGCCTTGGCGGGTTTATATGAGCAAGAATGGAGGAGGATTGCCGTGGTTAGCCGGGATGCAGGTGCTACCGAAGATTCAAACGTATGGTGGGCACGACTAACGATCATCCGAGGAGGAAAGATAGCCGCCCGCTGCAGCCACTGGTCAATGAAGGGTGTGGTGATACTGGTGAGAATGAGTCTGGGTTTCTCTTTGAATGAGTCTGGGTTTCTCTTTGATTGCTTATAAAGTGTTGTAAAGTCAATTGAGAGCAATGATCCCGTGGATGACACCATCGCATTCCAATTTGAAGAGCTATTAGGTAGTATTTTAATCTTCAAATTATGTGAGAATGAGTCTGGGTTTCTCTTTGATTGCTTATAAAGTGTTGTAAAGTCAATTAAGAGCAATGATCCCGTGGAGGTCACCATCGCATTTCAATTTGAAGAGTTATTAGGTAGTAGTTTAATCAAATCGCGTGTTTAATGTAATGTAGTTATGAGTAGTTTAATGGATTATTTGAAAAGAAAATATTGACTATACTTTAAAAAAAAATATTTAAAATGTGAGAAACTCCAAGGGACATCAATTTGATTGGATTTCATCTCTTCTCTCAATTAGTTTATTTCTAAAGGAAATTGAACTCTTTGTTAAGGATTAACAAAACCTACACTTTTATTGAATGAGTTAGAAAGAATTTATTTATGGTGTAGTCTAAATATTCTAAGTTTTCAACTTTTTTCTAACATATTTATCATATATATTAGCTATGAAAATTGCATAATTTGGGTACCATGGGGTATTGGAGGGTGTTGAATCTATTTATAAACACAATTTAAACACTTCCAAATTTGTATTTTACCAAAAACAAATATAGGGATTTGGTGTCCCATGCTCGGCAGTTGTGGGGCACCCAATCTCTAGTTGCCAATTCTCATAATAAAATAAAAAATTGAGTTACATTTGTTCCAACATATGTTACCCATATAAAAAAAAAACAAGGAAACCTCTAACCAAAAATGCCATGTGGGTCGCCTTCTTTCGTCGCGTGTTTCATCGAGGTCCCTTGTTCCTAGCTTCTAGCACGAGACTTCTCGCCCCTCATCTCTCACCAGAAGGGAGTCCCTGCCGGGCCCAGAACGTCCTCCAAGCCTGAGATTCCATGCAACAATTCAAGTCTCATTGAGCTGAGGGTCTGTTGGACAACATCTGCCATCTCCCAAGTTTGCTTGTTCACTCATCAAGCAACTCCTCCTCCATTTCCACAATTGCTCTCTCAATATACAAAGGGGTGATGCTATCATTTACTTAACCTAAGTGACAACCAAAAGCTATTTGGAAACTTATGTTCAATTTTAATTTTTTTTTTTTAACAGAAACAGAGTATAGATTTATATATTCAAAAGGTTATGCATAGCCATACATTACAAAATAGAGGTAGTTTTTCAGAGAGAGAGAGTTGAAGATAGCAGAGTGTAATGCCGATCTTAACTATGAAATTCCAATTCTGTTTCTTCCTGTACCTTTCTACAATGGAGGTGGGATAAACCCTTACATATTGGCCACATAATAAAGTGCAGAAAAACATTCAAAGACTATTACAAAAATGGAGAAACTACAAAAGAAGGGGGACTATTTGAAATTCTATTGTTGCACAGAGGCAACGTCCGTCATTTCTTGATTCACCGTTGGAGCTTCCTGGAAGTGGCTGCCTTGGGTCTTGTTGATGAAGCTTGAGACATCTTCCTGGATTTTATCCACCTTCCCCATTAGCTCGAAGAGATTTCTCTCCAGGTCGTTGATCCTAGAGTCTTGGCAGGAGAGCTGAGTGGTATTGTATCAAACATTAGAGGACAATTCATCATTTTTCTTAACGTTGGTGCATATCACCTCGTAAGCTCTACGAAGTGAAGTTTAATGTCCTCCATGGTAAAATTCAGAGCTGCCAAGGCTGCCTTAACCCCGTCCATGGAGTTGTAGGATGGAACTGGGAGAGGGAGAGCTACAAGGAGGTCGCTATGGGGAGGGGGGTCGTTGTCCAGGGGCATGCTAATGGAAAGACTATCGAATGCAGATGAGAGCGAGGGTGAGCCATTGCGGAGGAAAGGGGCCGAGGAAGTGGAGGAGCAATTAAGGCAGGCACAAATGAACTAACAGTAGGAGGCCTAGCCATGTGACAGACACGTGAGGAGCCACGCGCCAGTTGCGAAAGGACGAGGTGGGACAGAACCAAAGGTGTATGGGGGCCCTTAGAACAAGGAGAGGGTGCATGAAGTAGTTAGGGAATAGGTAAAATCCCCAGATTTTCATTGTTGTAAAGGACTTGGCCTAAATCCAAGGTGACCCCTTTGTTGGCAGCTTCGTCGGCTAGAGAGTTGTTTCCCTTGAGAATATGAGAATAAAGGATGTCTTTAGGAAGGGAGAGGGTGTGGATTCTTCTTTGAATTCTGTATATTTTTGAGGCTTGAGTTTTAGATCTGGATCTCATACTTTGGATAACATACCGTGAGTCGCCGAAGACCTTGAGCTTACAGACGTTGAGAGAAGCAGCAATTTCGAGAGAATGGAGCAATGCTAGCCATTTTGCTTCATTGTTTGTTTTCTTTCCTAGTCCCCATGAAAAAGTTCTGACTCTGTTTCCGCCAGGATCAAAGATGATCCCACCCGCACCTACCTCCCCGTGTTCAAATTTAAATTTTAGAAAAAAGTAAAAAAAACAAAACAAAACAAAACACATAAATCCATCTTGAACTCTAATCTATATATCACAAAAAAAAAATCAAAATATAAAACGATTATAATTCTATTTGAAAAAATAGTCCCAAAAACTTCTTATTCCCCTTGAAATCTAATATTTGCACTATTAATAAAAATTATTCAATTTTTTTACATTTCATCTTCTTATAAACCATATATAATCATTATAGATATATAAAATCATTATAAATTATTACTAATTTACACTCACCCAAACCCAAATATCCAATTTTAATGAATTTGACTTAAATTCATATTATTTTTATTTCATAAGAAAATATAGTTATATATAATTATTTTTAACTATTATAATATTAACAATTTTTTATATGTTTTTAGTTAACTTTATTTTATTTTTATATATTTTATTTGATATTTTTAACTTAATTTTTGCTTAAGAATTACTGAGCAACAAGTAAAGTAAAGTATATTAATTACACTGAAGGCGTTTCACCAACGAGAAGCTTGACCATCCACGTCTGCTAGATTCCTCGCTTATGGAGCGAATGGAATCCTACCACATGTTTTTCGCTTTGGCTCCAAAGATTTATGACATTTACAGCTTTCTCTGTAGGAAAACTCATATTTTATCCTCAACAGATGCGTGTTGTTTTGTCAGACGAGTTCTGTGTACAGTTTCCTGACCATGGTACCGCCTGTCCACAAGTTACTTTGGGATGAGCAAGATAGCGACCTGGAAGAATTTGACACATTGCTGGACCATTTCTTTCTATCCTGCCTTCAATTTGTTTCAGGGTTTTATTTTCATATCGGTCGTTGCAATATGCTATATATCCATAAAAATTTCTTCCATTCAATATTGAAGTGCTTCCCCTCCACTTTTCTGCGCAGATAAAACTCGACCAGTTCTTCTTCTGTAGGATGGAATCTGAAGCCCGGCATGAGGACATCCTGGTTGTACTTGAAGATGCGTTCATGTGATTTCCAGTCTTTGTCTTTCATACTGCAGGAAGAATTGGGAAAATTCCCGAAAATGCTTCATTACCACGATGACCCACATATTTGTTTGATAAACTCTCGAAAATGCTTCATTATCTTCATCACCTCACGACACAATTCTCGAAAATGCTTCATTACCATGATGTGATTCTATAAATTCTTGGCATGCCAGATAAGTTATAATAAACGGAAGCTCCGACGAGTTTGTGTAGATCCAAAGCTGCGATATTTTTTGCCGACGTGCAAGTTCTTGATTGTCGACGAACAACATTCAGTGGACATCAATCGAGGCCGACCGGGTACCTTCCCAATAATACTTGTGACGGAGTTTTCATAAGGTTGTTGGTCGATGGAATTTTCTCTATTGCAAATGGGCGATCTCCTAGACTGACGTCAACAAGTTCCGACAGGTTTCGACAGGCGAGTTTGTGTCGAAGGAAACTCGTCGAGGTAATATCGCTCACAGTAGAAGAAGCATCAAGTTCCTGCATGTAGAAAATTTCCAGATCTTCTGGGCCACAGATGTGCCTACAGGCGACTCCGTTTAGAGCATTACAAAACCACGTTTAGAGCATACAACGCTGTATCAATCATTTATGCCCTCATGATTTGAATCCCAATACAAACACTGAAAAAATATGTCGGTCATTGTGGTAATGAAGCATCGATGTTCTTGAAATTCCATCGAAATTCTAATACATGGAGCTATCCTTCTCTAATACCAATTCCATTTTCTATCTAATACCAATTCTGAAAACATGGAGCTATCCTTCTCTTATTAACATTTTTGGCTTCGACGTCTTCATAAATTTGGTTGATCACAACAAATGATCATACATGCTTGCGCTCGATGGTCATTGAAAAATTCTTGTATTTGTGCGTAATAACAATGAACCGATGGCAACAGTCGACATTCATTGACCATGGTTAGAAACATTAAATATGTTCTCCATCTGTTGGATTCTGCTTCCAACAAAAACAAATCCCTGGTCGAAATACCAAGTTAGTCGTCGTACTCTAGAGTCGACCATAAAGATTGAACAACGGCTGGCAAAGTCGACAATTGCTTCACAGATGATCGACTGAATAGTAGGTTCAACAAGCGGCCTACTAACTTACTAGGAAGACTTGTCACAACGATGACTAGCCGACAAGATGAAAAGCTCAGTCGATGGAATTCCAAGATGGGAACCGGATGGAGAAGGAAATGAGTGTGCTCAATCAAAAGACCATCGACTTATTAAAATATTGCTTTATGTCTACCTGTCGACTATCGACTAGAGTTGTTGCTTTATGTGTACCTGCTGACTAGATGGTGAAACTAGTTGATCTGGAAAACATCGACTAGTAGGAATGGGATGCAGGGAGTAAACCATTTTTGCCCCTTAGCGTCGATGTTATTGTGTTTACCATTTGCTAGCTTCCTGGTAGTTTCTTTGTTTTAAGGAAATTCCTAAAACACGTCCTTCGTTGCAGTCTGAGTCCATTTTCCATTTCCCAACCTTCATACGTTTCCCATCTATGTGACTATTTTCCAATGTTCCTACTTTTCCCTGTATTTCTTGGAGTCCAATGGAGAATGCAAAGGTTCTACAAGAGTTGGGGAGCGCATTACAAACATTGTGGCAAGGCAAAATACAGGTAAATTGAAATTTGTTTGTATTTAGTCTCTATTAGCATTGCTCTGCAATGTCTCAAAATGAATTTGATAGATTTAGTGGATAAGAATCATAATTTATTAATAAATATCTCTCTATGGTTGAAATCTTGAAACATCTGAATATTTTGCTGGAATATTTGCAGATGCCGATATGTTTGGGTCAGTTTTACGAATATGCATTTGTAATGAAGTTGAAGAGCATACCGGGATTGGTGCAGTGGCCAATGCTTAGAATCCTAGATGTTAGTGGGTTGTCTGAGTTAGAAGAGTTGCCAAGTATGGAAACATTGACATCTTTTGAGGAGTTAAGGGTATATGGGTGTGTGGAGTTGAAGAGAATACCGGGGTTGGAGCACACGACAAAGCTTAGAATCCTAAATGTTACTGGGTTGTCCGAGTTAGAAGAGCTGCCAAGTATCGAATCATTGACATCTTTGGAGAAGTTGTGGGTAGAGGGGTGTGTGAAGTTGAAGAGAATACGGGGGTTAATGGAGCATGCGACAAGGATTAGAATCCTAGATCTTAGTGGGTCTTCTATGTTAGAAGAACCTCCAAGTATGGAAACATTGATATCTCTGGAGCAGTTGAGGGTAGACGGGTGTGTGAAGTTGAAGAGCATAGTGGGGTTGGTGAGCTAACAAAGCTTCTAAAGCCAATTTTGTACTCTTTCTACGAGACAGAGGAGAAAGGTGTTCGACATGGTATGTTTCCTGAGATGCTTGATGTTTGTCGGTGTCCCAATTTAGTGGGCATAGTAAACTAGCAGCATTGCATCCCATTCTTATAGATCGAAATTACACAATGCTGCTAATATTGCATCAGACAAATATTTAAGCTTGAGGAAGACTTGTTGGCCCCATTATTTAGCAAAGAAGTTTTGGATGATAAATGCCATTGGCTATTTTGTTCTTCTTGATTTGGAAATGCACCAAAACAACAATAGAAAACAAAGCGCACATCAGGAAATACGGGTATTTTGGATCTGGGAGTGACTAGACATTTTGGTAAATATGAATATCATATATTCGACCACCACATTGGGAGATTTCTCATCGACATGGACATTGATTTCGGCCTCACATTGCCTCCGTATGGTGAGAACATGTCATTTATTTTTGTAGTCAAACCACGCAGAACCTGTCGACCAATATATTGTAGTGAGTGGATGTGGCTCGAACCTGTTGGAGGAGGAAATAAAGAATACATGCAAGAAAAGTAATATTATATTGTTATGATGCTCTGAATGCACTGTTGAACCCATATATCAATGGACTGGTCGATTGCATGAGATGAAGAAAGCTTAGAAATACGCTACTGACCTGCTGGGGAAGCCCATAGAAATGAAAGCGATCAGAAGAAGATCAACCGACAATCTAGTATTTCATTTGCCTAGAGAATCACTTTGTTGAGTATGTAACCGTTAGGGTTGTGCTGCCAGACAGACTTATGATATCTCTATCAACCCATCGGCTAGAAGCATTTGTTGGTGGGATGGCTTATATGTCTCTATGTGCGAGTAAGACAGTTATCTATCCTTTCCTCAGTCATCGAGTCACCATTTGAGGTATTACGTTCGAGCCTACTATTCAGTTGATCATCTGTGAAGCAATTGTCAACTTTGCTAGCTGTTGTTCAATCTTTATGGTCGACTCTAGAGTACAACGACTAACTTGGTATTTCGACCAGGGATTTTTTTTCTTGGAAGCAGACTCCAACAGATGGAGAACATCTTTAATGTTTCTAACCATGGTCAATGAATGTCGACTATTGCCATCGGTTCATTGTTATTGTGCACAAATGCAAGAATTTTTCAATGACTATCGAGCGCAAGCATGTATCATCATTTGTTGTGATCAACCAAATTTATGAAGACATAAAAGCCAAAAATGTTAATCACAGAAGGATAGCTCCATGTTTTCAGAATTGGTATTAGATAGACGACCAATAAGGATGTCGACGGAAAGTCATGGATGCAAGACAACCTACAATAAAGTATTTTTGACTGCTTGGAATTGTATTGGAGAAAGCCAACTATTAAAACTCCATGGGTCATCTTAAAGTGAGATGGCATACCACAAATGCTTTTATGACACGTGAGACAATGGATTGAGTAGAAGCAACCTGTCCACGATTAATTAAAGTGAGTTGGCATACCACAAATGCTTTTATGACACGTGAGATGATGGATTGAGTAGAAGCAACCTGTCGACGATTAATTATTGAAGAAGTTTGAGTCGATCCAGTAACTTTAGCCCTAATTGGTCGATGTTAAGTATTGGTCGAACACTTATTTTGGTTGGTTTGGTTAACATGATATTCCATTAAAAATGTGATCAATGCCAAATTCAGGAGATGCCGACCATTTTCTACTATAAGACATTTATTAACGGAAATATAAATTTCTTGAACTAACGTTACTTGCAAATAGTCTGAAAATGCTTCATTACCACGACGTGATTCTGTAAATTCTCGGCATGCCAGATCAGTTATACTAAATGGAAGCTCTGACAGGCCATTGGAACCATTGACAGAAGCATAATCACTCCACGACCAAAATTTACTCTAACAAAAAACAAAAATTGTCTCTGTAGTAAATGAAAATAAATTCTAATGATCAATGATTTAAGCTTTACGACCACATATACCTGCCCAGTGCATCGATGCATTTTAAATAATTTCTTTTTTCACTGATGCATTTTAAATAAAATTTTTTTTATGTAACAAGTTTTTCATCTTGATCAATGATTTAATGTCAACGCCCTTTGTAGTTCATCTATATGTGATCCAACTAAACCTTTTGTGAATAATTAAAATATCATGTAACTATTGTTATTAAGCAGAGTAATTAATTGATAATATTGTGGAACTATTGTTGCAATATGTGGGCTTTCAACATGATCGCAGATTTGTAGATTACAAAATCAAATTGGTATTCCAAATATATATTTGGCGTCTTTCTCCTATAATCTTCGCATCTAGATTATGGGTGCATGAATTCCTTTCGAGTTACTCTTCAACTAATGTAAGCATGTAAACAATTGAAACTATGTCAGCGTGATTCTTGTTTCATATAGTTGTTGATTTCTAACATTCCCCATAAGCTTCTAGTGCAATTAAATTTAACTTTGTTGTCTTTGACACTCCTTAGGGTTTTCATTGTTTCCCATATATATCTTTTCGTTTTGATGATGATTCCCATGCCGTCTAGAGTCTAACATAACTCCAAAAATTGTCTCGCACTGTGGGAAATCGCAAAGCTCCTTCATTCCACGACAATCTGCACAAGAAAAATATTATGATGGGAGCCTCGACCATTTCGTCCAGGATTTTTCCTATCGACAATAGCTATTGGCCAAAGTTGTAAAATATCGACCACTTGAAAGTCTATGCAACCATTCGACTAACTCTCTCTCAACTTCCACGGCTGAACAATAATAGCAGTGGAGGGATGACAATTCCATATCCCAGGTATCCTATAAAATTGAAAATTATGGTCTACTGATTTGAAATGTTATTAAATTGTAAATTTTCTTACATTATATAGCAAATCATCTATACCATAAAGACATTGGATATACATTTCATAAAACATATCTCAACTTCTAAAGTCACAAATCAAAATTTGTATTTATTTCATTTCATTATATATGAGAATCATGACACATGCAGTTTGAAAGCTTCGTAATCTCATCAGGAATTACTCTTAACTTTAGACAACCTCGAAGATCGAGAGACTTCAGATTTAGAAGTTCTCCTATTTGAGAAGGCAACGCTCGTAGATTGTGACAAAAGTTAAAATACAGGAATTGAAGACAAGAAAGATTATCAATCTCTACAGATATATCTTCAATCTCCGTCCCGGTGAATATGAAACACTCAAGTTGTGTCAATCGCCACAGTGATGTTGCCAATGATTTTATTGGTAGATGACCAAGATCCAATACCCTCAAAGACGTGAAGTTAAGTAAAAATGTTTCTGGAATTTCTTTCAAATTTCTATTTCTGGCCAAGAATAGAGAAACCAATTTGTGACATCTTAAATCCCTTGCCGGGAAAGACTTAATATCATTGTCCAGAACTGATATTTGTCTGCACTTATCCGAGGCTGGGATGTCCGAGAAATGTTGAAGACTTTGCCCTTCCCTCAATACACTATTCTCATCATTCTCTCCAATATAAATTGCCATGTCGTGAATAACACCATGAACTACAATGCGAAGCTCATTTATAACCTTCACCACCTGGAATAAGCAACGTTTTTCAAGTAACTTTACATAGTTGTGCCTCGTCTGTAATAAATGCTTATACTCCACATCTTCTTTGGTCTTCAGCAAACCTTCTGCAATCCACGCATTTACCAGTGTCTTCACCCCAATTCGAGCATCTTCCTCAAACATGGCACAGTAGAGAAAGCAATTTTTCAAATTAGCATGGGCCAAACTATCGTAAGACCAATTATCACTTCCTAGGCTATTCTGGCGTGTTGACCAAGCATCACTTCCTATAAGGTGAATCCTGGTCGACATGTTTGATGATTATTTCCCATGCCGTCTAGAGTCTAACATAACTCCAAAAAAAATTTTATTACCTCCCATTGTGGGAAATCGCAAAGCTTCTTCATTTCACGTCAATCTGCCAAATCAATAGCTTCTTATTCCAAGTATTTCTAGTGTTATGCCCATTCAAGTGCGGAATTCATCTCGAGCAAAACTTCCTCTTCGTGCAAATGAGTTTCTTCTTTAATGTCCTTCTGTACCTGCTGCAGACTCTAAACGGCATGGGAATCATCATCAAAACAAAAACATATATATGGGAAATGATGAAAATCCTACCAGGAGTGTCAAAGACAACACGAGTTAAATTTAATTGCACGGGAAGCTTATGGGGAATGTTAGAAATCAACAACTATATGATTGATTTTTACCGACTGGTTTGGAGACTCGACTAATGCAACCGACTGGAGACATCCCTCAACCAATGCAACCGACTGGTTTCGAGACTCGACCAATATAGACGACTGGAAACAACCCTCGACCAATGCAACAGACTGGTTTGGAGACTCGACCAATGCAACCAAATGGAGACTGCCATCAACCAATACAACCGACTGGAGACTGCCCTCAATCAATGCAACCGACTGGTTTGGATATACCTGAAATATCTATATAGCCACCATATAGGTTCGAACCTATAAGCTATTGGTCAAACTATAGGTTTTTGTATAAGTGATGATGAACAAACTCTACCAATGAAGGCTAAGTGAATAGCCATTGTTAGCATAATATGGTTATAGGTTATTTAAAGAATAACCTTTAAGTATCTTTAATTATTATATTTTGAATTTTGTCTTTAATAGTTTATACAAGGTCGAACTTAAGTAATTAGGTTGAATCATAATCAAAGAACCTAAGTATCTATATAGGTTAAGCCGGATAGTTAGGTTCTTATTAAGTATATAACCTATATTATCCTAAATATATATCCTCCATGGTTTAGTCGAGGCAGATCATGAGATAAGCTAGCCATTAACAGGTTATTATATTGTATATCATATATCCTGAATAGGTTCCATCTTGGAGAACTCGGCAGATATCGAAAAGTAGCGTAAGATTGCTTCTTTTGTCGAAATAGTTGGGGATTCCATAGACAAAGCACGACAGTTTTTGTAGGTCAGTGTTTATTCATTATTATTAGATATTGGGTTTTTGTGGTACATATATGTATATCATTAATGTACACTAATCTAAGAATAATTTTACATTTAATGGGAATTGGACTGGTTGTTTCTGAAGTTTTACTGGGCCCATGTAAAATCCGAACTTTGATCAAATCGGAAGGAGTCAGCCGACAACTGGCATTCTCGCTGGTATATTATAATTACTCTGATTGATTTTGAATGATCCATTTGTTGCATAATATTATTATGGTCATCATTACACCCGACATTGGACTTTGTACAGAGTAGACTTCGCCTATACTTAATTTCTCTGTCAAACTATTATCGAATGTGTTGTGAGAAGTTTAGATTTCTCACATCCAAAAATCAATGGAGACTTTCACGCTCCCGTGAGAGTTTGAAATATGTATCTTGGTCGATCACCTTGCCACAACTAGCATAAGAAATGACCATCGCAGAAATGGAAGGGGATGCTCATAATCAGCGACTTGCCATTTGCATTAACTACAGCCACAATCGCAGGGTCCAGCCCAACAAAATTACAATGGTTAGGGATAGAGTGTATTAGAGTGTGGCCCGACAAGTCGTGCCTTGAATTCGACAACTCAACCACGACAGGTTGTAGGTTCGACATGCACCTCGACGACTTCTGAACTTTCTTGACCCAATCAACAAATTTACAGAATTGATGGTCTGACAACTGCAGAATGGTCGATCAATGAACGACTGGTCAAAGTTACTCTCGAATTCAAACTCTATTCAGTTCAAACACACCCACCAAATCAAATAATGGCATGCATATAGTCGTAGCTTTATAAGTTCAATGAGAGATTAATTTTATGCTGAGTCCTGTCCCATTCACTGGTGTGGCCTGCACTTCTCTTAATAGAATGTGCACTAATTTATTTGCAATTGAAATGACAATGAGAAAAAAATTGCAGAGCTGAAAATTGACTAATTTGGACATAAAAATAGGCACAAATTCTTTGAAACGTGTAAGTTTATAATTGCATAATCGTGGGAGAAGTGGTGAAAGCTGGTTTCTTTCTGTTTTCTTGTGACCATGTTGTGAAGTTCAGCAGCTGGAAAATATTGGTAAGGTCGATGTTGTAACTACTCCACGAGTTATTTCATGGTAAATATGACAGTCACATGTAAATCGCACAAAGATGGTTGACTTTGAAAATGGTTAGGTCGAGTTGGTCGAGCCTTTAAAAATTGGTCGACTTTTAATTATGTGGTCGGGATGGTCGACACTTTTTTTGGTTGACATAATGTTTATAACTGACGAAGAACCTAAACACTAAAATAACTACAGAACTTGGGAAGTGTAAGAAACGAGGGAGAACCTAGGAAATAATTGTGGAGTTGGTTTGGCAAGAATAGGTAGAGGCTGCAGGTCCCAATCATTCTCCATACATAAGAGACAAGGGAGAACCTAGTAAATAATCATGGAGTTGGTTTGGCAAGAATAGGTAGAGGCTGCAGGTCCCAATCGTTCTTTGATTCTTTGAGATTGTTTATTCATGGCAACTAGGGGAATTATGTATTCTGGGCATCTAGCAATATTCATTAAGCCAACCGACTATTGTCATGAACCCGTCCAACCATTAAGCCAACGGAATATAGGAATCTAGCAATATTCATTAAGTTGTCCGACCATTTTGATGGAGGTTAAGCCATTTTGATGGAGGTTAATGACTCTGCTTATGTTTTTCTTCCTTCTAACTTTTATCTTTTCCTAGCGGCGTTCATTATTGCCCCTGAAGAGGCAAATGCTAGTTTATTATGTCTTTGCATGGGCAGGGATATAAACTTTTTTGTTTGCAACTCAAATTGCATTGAACTTTATTAGTTTGAGTTTTGAAACCTAAGGTTTTATAAAGTTTTGCATAATTTAAATATTAAATAAATATTTGGAAAAATTAAATTAATTTTAATAATTTTTAAAATAGAACTATTTAATCTTCTTATTTTTGACAGGCATTTTGAATGAGACTTAAATCTTTGATGGAGTAGCTTTAATTTTCAAATTTTAAAAATAATTAAAAATAATTTATAATTCTATAATTTTTGCACACCACGTGCAACCTAACACATGCGGCATTAAATATAATTTAGTACATGTTGGTTTGTATGGGAATTCTACGGAGCAGTCAGTCCTTAAGGAAATAACCGCACCCTGTCGCGGAGGATTCATCCTCGAAACCCCGGGTATCGACTTGTCATAGCTTCTCCCCAGGGTCGCCACGGACATCATCAGAGAAGCAGCTTTTAGCAAGAGATTCGGTCTCACTGAAGAGAATTCTACAGTAACGAGTTCGAATTCCGCCGAGGTATCATAATTCATCAAACAACACGTCTACTCGACAAGTTCGTTGAAGATGGATCTGAATGGGACATTCATTCAGTATCCTGATTGTGGGAATATTTTTTCCTCTCACGCAGGAGCCTTTTAGATAGATCCCGAGCTGTATACTTGGAACAGGCAACTAGAAAGTCTGCAACAACAGCTCCAGACTGACCCAAAGATTGAACGTAATTGTAGAAAAAAGAAAGAAAGATGCAGTGGGCAATGAAACGAGAATGGGTTTCCTCTCAGCAGTTTTAGAGAGTAATTTTTCAAGAGAATTGTTCAGTGAAGAGTACATAAGCGCTCTCACATACGAGCATCTGTTGGATGGATCGGATCGAACACAACAGACGGGCCAGTAGTGGTATTCATTCGTGTAAATCTTCCGGTGGCGGCTTCTGAGCTCCAGTTTTTTCCCTTCAGCCATGACGTGGGGAAGATACTCATTGAATATCTTTTGCTTGTGCTTCTTGTGAAATTTCACCTCGTAAGAGCGTTTCTCTTCGGAAGCTGGATTCCAGGGGATCCTGTTCTTCTAGCTGATCTCTATGCTGTGGAAGGTCCACCATACCTTGATATCCTCAAATTTGTCAGTGATTCGCTGGTTGCTATCCATACTAAACGTAAATTCCTTGCTATTCTTATGTTTCTTCAGTTTTAATCTCTCTGCAGCCGAAGACGATCTTGCGCTCAGGTAAGTCTGCACTGCTTCGTAAAATTTGCTCACCTTCATCCCATCATTCTCCTCTGTCACATCTAAGATGTAAGAAGAAACCATCCCTAAGAGCCTGCGCAGCGATTTTGAAAACAAATCGTAGGTTTCTCAGGGGAAGTACTCTCTGACTATGCTCCGTATGAATATCATGGTCGCCAAAATCGACCCTAAATTGGACTAGGCCTCCATTTTCATTAAACTCCGGAATATATATCAAAACAGAAGCATTAAGATCTTGTTCCCTCGAAGGAACTCGGCCAGGCTATTTGAAGGCTCTTCCGGTGGAAAAGGAAAGAGCTGAGAAATTACAGCTAAAAATCTTTTTGGACGGCAATTCAATGGTTTACCGCTAGCTAGCTGCCAATATGATCAATTTATTCGTTCAAAAGTTTATCATACTTCTACAAAGTAATGTTATAATGTCCACTGGATGTAGCTTGGGTGGTTGGGTGGAATGATTGTTATCCTGTCCACTAGTGTTGGAATTTGGCTTTCATTCTACCCGTCCGTTTTTTTTTTAACGTTCTAGGTTTTAGGCAAACGTTTTGTTTAAAAATTTACCGTTCAACAATGAAGTCTTCAACGTGCCTTTTATAAAAAATAATAAAATATTATAAACAAATAACATGTCGACGGAGATCAAATTTAAAATATTTCAAACGACATATATATGAAACTACATAAATGAGATAAATTAAAACCATAAGCATTGCATTACACACTTCGTCAACATTTCCAGTCTGAAAAGGAGTTTGCACTTATGAGGAGTTTGCACTTATGAGAGTCCTCTCAGCTTGGTAGATCCCCTTTTAGATGGATATATGGTGGTATGTATCACTGTCCATTAACTTGATTCATATTCATTTTATTTACCATTTATGTACTAAATTAATATTATATAAAAAGATAACTTAAAAAGAATAAATATCAATGCACTTGTTATCATAAAATGGAGGTAAGAGTTACATTATATTTGAATTGAATCAATATGCCCACTGGAAAACTATATATCTATACGCTAGTCATTATTGTTATAAAAGATGCTTGAGTCTTTGTAAATACATGGCACATGTAATCATAATCCATATTTTTAAATAGATACAAGCCTCTGTAAATCGAATCGTTATAAATAATGAATGCAACACTCTACAAACTATAGCTCTATATGCATTTTTTTGTATGTATCGTTTATTCTACAATATTCTACAAACTGCATAGGCAATTTTCATTCCAAATGTTGCACACATATTTCATCTCTCTCAAACCCTTATTTAGTACTTTCCTTCATTTAAATTCGGCATCCCTCACTAAAATTGAACCATGAGAGAAATATAAGAGATGTTCATTTCAATTTCAATGGGAGTTGGAGAATTAACCAATACTCTTGAGTCCAAATCTATATAGATTACTGAAATTATGGGTTAAATGACTAAATACACATGCAAAAATATAGTGCAAGAATTAACTCTATAATGCAAATAACTCTCAACCTTTGTTTGCAAGGCCCTCCAACTCCCAAAGTTGTTGCAGCATGCTAATATAATCAATGAGCATTGAGCATTGAAATTTGTCAACTGCAGACGCCCATTGCACTAATAAAAAAATAAAAGAAATATGAGTGTTCATGTTCTTAGGAAAAATCAATGCAACTTGCAAATGGAAAGGCATGGAAATAATTATAATTTAATAGATGTTTCTATTTTTTTAATAAATGTATTCTTTGGAAGTTGGAATTTAGAAAGTATAGATTAACAAATCAATGCAACTTGCACATGGAAATAATTTTAATTTAATAGATGTTTCTATTTATTTAATAAATGTATGCTTTCTAAGTTGGAATTTAGAAAGTATAATTTATATAACATAAATATATTAATACTACTATTACATTAGTAATATAATAACATTTTAGGAATTTTGTTGTCCTTCAAAAATAGTAATAATATAATGACGGTTTAGAAATTGTATTGCCCTTCAAAAATACGTTTTAGAAATTTTATCACCCTTCGCAAAAGACAGTTAGCTAAAATTTTAAACCGTATTTGAGAGTCAAAAAACCCCATGACAACCATTTTGTCCGTCAAATTCCATCACTACTCCTTACTTAGATTTAATTTTTATATGTGACATGATGCTTTTGTTGTATTGACTAGCTTTCCTTATTCCTCGGGATTAAAAATAACCAAAAATATATATAAAATGCCTTGAAAATTAAAATATAAATTTCACATACATAACCACTTCATAAAAACCAACTTTATTTTATCATCTTTCATCCCTATAGCTCTAGTTTGAATACTTAACATATACTAGGAGATCATAATCATGCTTGAGATTTTGATTTGTCAAAGTAGTTCATTATCATGCTTCAAATTTTGATGTGTGAAAGTAGGACATTATATATCTTTGGAGCACTAAGTTGAATAATAATGTCTTGCAATGAATTGCCATCTTTCCGCGGTTGAGGAAAAGTATCCTATAAAAAGGTAAGGTATTTTTTTTTATATTATGAAGCTCTTACAAAACAACTTCATTAAAATATTTATTAGTAGTTTGGAAGGAAACGATCCCAATTCTTCATCCACATAAGTGTAACCATGATAAAATTTGTACTCGTTGTAATCGTCAATATGCGCATAGTGTCAAGGCGTGTGCACCAAGTCCGAGCCTTATGCAAACAAAACAAAAATTAAGAAACACATTTTTTTTCCTTCCAAAAAAACCACAAAACACACATATTTTCTCCATAATGAAAATGATTTTTAACTTCATGTACTCAATTTGTTGGCAAGATCCTTTGGTCAACTCATCGCATAGATTGCTTTGTAAGACAAGAGCAATACTAGATTTTTAATCTCTTATGTGGAACACATCAATAATAGATAAAAATTTGTGGCATATCATGTTATTGTTGTTGTTGTTTTTATTGTTATTAAATGAGTTATTCCAAGTCGTTCAATTCAATAAGTTGGGATATTGCACTTGGATTCATTAAGAACATAAAAAAATTATTATTATATGAGCATTAAACAATAATGGTCCTGGTGTCGAACCAAGGCACATTTATAAAAATCACATCTATAATAGTAATCTTTATTCAAGTACTTACCTCATACATTTTCCAAAAAAAATTATAATTTTATTTCAAAGAACAAAATTACATTGTTGGGACAACATTCCAATAACCTAGATATATTATCAAGGACTAACTCAATAAAGGAGGATACTCCTTGAACCAAAGAAAGAATCATACGAGCCTATAGATATAACAATCCCAATTATATTTTCCCATATATATCAACAATCCAAATTATACAACTCCTAGAACAACAATGACAACTTTAAATAGTGCATCATCTTGATCATGAAAAGGAGGATGATAATAATCTAAAGTTTTCCCTTACCATTCTTCTTAAATAAACCAATGTCTATTAGCCATTTGTATCTCAACTTTAGATAAAGCATCAACAATATAATCTTTTTCCATATAAACATGATATATGATTGAAGGAGATATTAATAAATATAGATTTGTAGCCATGAACTTCCTCAAGTAATGGTAGCAATACATTGTTTCAACAATTATGTCACCCCTTTAACCACATAATCGCATTTAGAGGCTCTCCGAAAACTTATAACATTGTAGCCCCCTTTTCACCTACCAAAGAAATTTAGGAGTTCAAGAGCCATAAGTCTTAATGTAATTATTAGTTCCTTGCCATAACCTAGCTCTAAAATTCAACAAATGAGGATCATTAAGGAAAAAAACTCCTCAAAATCTACAAATCTCGGGTCACTTTGGGATACTCCATCAAAATATGCCCATGACCTTGCCTTATCCACCACCTCCTCAACAATATGTCTTAATTGTCTCAATGGCCTATCCAAAATTTCTTGGGAAAATCTATTTAAGATACTTAATCCCTGAAAAACACACTAAATTTGAGATATTTGTCTATCCTCAAACATAATTTAGCATTTCTTGCTAGTCAAATGCCACAAGCTAATATTATTGTAAGTCCTTTAAAAGAATTTACTATTTAATTACCACACCATCCTTTTAAAGCCTCTTCAATAGAAGAACCACTCCACACATTCCTTAGCCCTATCAAACCTTCAATCTCCTTCCAAACATGTCGTGTACATGCATAGGTCATCATAAGGTGTGTGTTTGATTGTTGATAAGCCTTGCAAAGAGGACACCTACCTAGACCTGACCTATTCCTCTTCTGCAAGTTATCCAAGTTAAGGATTTGTTACTCAAAATTAGCCCCATGAAAATGTGAGAGTTAGAGGGACACTTGAATTTCCAAACATTCATCCACCATCAAATAGTATCTCATTGGATCTCACTCAAGAGTAGACATTATAACCTTATTTGTAGTCTAAACCCCGACATAAGTTTTAGCCTTGTAATTGTGGCATTGCTAGACTTTAGTCTAGCAACAAAAGCCTCATGTATAAGTGCGCCATCTCACATAACCTCAATCTTGTCAATTGGTAGCCATTCATGGCTTCAAATGGAGGTGAGACCGATGTTAATAACATGAACAATCCTATAGTAACCTCTATCTCTTAGAGACTGAAGCATGTGAAATGCCCCCCCCGAAATCTAACCCACTATCCACCCAAGGTTCCCCCCAATCTAACACTTGTCTATTCCTCACCCTCTACACAAGCCCTTCTCATGACTAATACACTTGCTTTCCAAATGATAGACACATTATATATATTATTTATATGCTTTCTAATCCAATATTTTATTGAATTTGAAAAAAAAAATTGAAAAACAAAATGGCACTAGACGCCCTTATCTTCAATGAGCTTTCAAACAATTTTGGCTATTTAAATGTCTTAGAAAAATGAAATTTATTTTTTAAATCCCTAACCACCTAATGCTTTAGCAACAATCAATCTTTTCCACTATACCAAGAAAATACCCCTCTTCACCCTACAACCAAACAAAAGAAATATAAAACATATTCTTCTCAAATGATCATTTGGGACTGAGGAGAGAGACATCTAGTATAATAAAGTAACGTCTTGCAACGATTTCTATTGTTGATATATTATTTTATTACTATTATTATGTGCTTGGAGACATAAATAAATTGTGTAATTCTATTAATCTATTTATGAAAGGGCTTAATTTTTAAAAAAAATTTTAGCAAAATTTAATCTAAATTCAAAAAAATTATTAAAACTATTTTTCTTATTTTACAATTTTATCATGTTGATATCCAGTTTTAATGAATTTGAATTAAATTTCCTATGAATTGAAATTAATTAAATATTAAATAACAACCTTTTCCAGTTTTAATGAATTTGAATTAAATTTCCTATGAATTGAAATTAATTAAATATTAAATAACAACCTTTTCCAATTTGATATAAGTGATATCCTCATAAAAACACTCAAATACTAAAAGGATTACTTCTATTTGATATATTCCAATTTGATATAAGTGATATCCTCATAAAAACACTCAAATACTAAAAGGATTACTTCTATTTGATAAGAAAATATAGTTATATATATCTATTTTTAACTAATATAATATTAACAATTTTTTATATATGGCTAGTTAACTTTATTTTTTTATATATATTTTATTTGATATTTCAAGTTGATTTTTGCTCAAGAATCAGTGAGCCAAGTATATTATATTAACTTATTTATATATTATTCTTATTATATTATTATATGCAATAGGGGACATAAATAAATTGCGTAGTTCTATTCATTTATTTTTTGAATGGGTTTAATATTTTTTGTTTGCAAAGCTTAATACAAGTTAAAAAAATATTAAAACTTATTTTCTTATTCTACAACTTTGACATGTTTTGATTGGTAAGGAGGGTATGACCCATGCCTTGGCAATCCTTCCTTGAGACATGAGCAAGGCCTTTGCGTCATGTAGGGTACTGACATTTATTGCTTGATGTGCAATTGTGTTGTACGTCGTTTGTCCATTTGCATGGTTTAACATTGAATTGCCACTGCGCCATCTCTATTTATGACCACCATTGATATGCTCGATGTATGGCATCACCGGAACATAACATTCATCAGCGACCTGTAAAAGAAGTTGCAGAGTCCCCGCGTTCTCATATCCAAAATGGGTTGCAGAGAAGATTTATGCATGTCTAACTTTAAGAGAGAAAAATATTCCAACTTGAAGAGAGAAAAATATTCCAAGTAGATAATCATAGTATGGTCAGAAATATAAGGTCTAAACAAGAGCATCATTGGGTTTGAGATGGAAATCTCCATGGGTCTGTTGCTCCTGGGTCTTCTTGGGCTTGGCTTTCTCTGTTCCCTGCCCCTGTCCTGACTCGCTCATGTTGTTCGCGGTGGTAAATTTGTTTTTGTTTTTTGTACCGTCTTTGTTCTTATCCTCCGGTTTTGTTGGCATTATTTTGGGCCAGGTTCCACGACCACTGTGGTTTGTGTCAACACTTTGTTTTTTATTTGTTTTCCTACCTAGTAGCAGGCCTAGTACCAGCCAGGTTAAAAAAGTGGGAACGTTTTCTGTTTTATATTGTTGTGCTTTTGACTTATCATTGTTTGGGGTTTGAGCCTCTAGAAGGTTTTCTCGGTCTTCGTATTTTCTTCGTGTTTTAAATCTGGTTTTCCTATCTCCCTCTGTCTTTTGTGTGGGCACGACGTTTTTTCTGGGTCTTCGTATTTTTCCTCGTGTTTACATTCTGGTTTCCCGACCTCCCTCTATTTTTTGTGTGGGCACTCTTGTCGGTACCTCTTGGAAACCTTACACTTTCTATTTTGGGGTTGCATCATTTCTCATGTGATTATGGTTTTACTGTCTCTTTCTGGGGTGGAACCCATGCGGGTTGTTACTAATCCTTCCCTGGATGTGGTTTTCGAGTGTCTGGAGGGACGTGGCATTGACATTTATGTGGAGTCTCCTATGACTAGATCTCAGGAACAGTTAAACCCTACCACTGGTTCTGATGTGTCTGCTGTGTCAGCCCCTAGTGGTGTTTGTTGTGGTAAAACCCCTAAGAACCCTGACCGACGAGATCATTTGCCTCCCTTCGAGCCAGTTAAGAAAGGGCGTGCACTTTTTGTTCTAGGAAAACATGTTACTTGTGATATGGTTATGGAACTAAGTGATAGAGCTCTGGGGGGGGGGAATTTGAGTACCTTTCTCTTGGTAGGCCTGTGCTCTTGGACTGGATTCGATGGCAGTGGAAGCCATTTATTAAGAACATTCTGTTAGTTTTTTTTTCAGAATTTCAATCTGATCTAGGATCTTAACTGAGAGAATAACATGTACAACATATCAATCATGGACACAATAATACAAGCACACAAGAGACACAGAATTTCACTGGGGAAAACCAAGAAGGTGAAAAACCCTGCAACTTCCTCAGAGATAGATAGAGCAATGATACAACCAAAGTACAAGAGATAGTCTTCTCCTAGCAGTTGATCCTCCTCCTCACATGTGCGCCACTTTCCGAGTGATGGAAGAGTGAGTAATGAGTGATCAAATAGAGATCTCCCGATCTCTAAATATATTTGTCCTGTCCTTCCCAATAAACTAATGCGGCCTACTTGTCTAGCTTATCTTAATAACCCATGGTTAACTTAATCCGGGCCGACCCCACACTTGGTGGTCTAATAACCCATTTACCCACATGACTCATACAGGGTCGACCCCATCAAGGTTGTCTAATAACCCATTAAGTATAAGTTACGACACTTACAATATAAATGACGACACTTCCGTATAGAGGAATAATAACATCTCTATAAAAATACAAACACTTCCGTATAGATGAATAATAACATCTCTATAGGAATACAATACACATGGGTAAAATACATTACGAAGTTACATATACATCAACACTCCCTCTTAACTAGGAAGGTATTTCTCGACACAGATCAGCTAGTACAAGTCTTCTTCTCTGGATAATCATCAGCGAATCATCGTCCTTGAATCATCGTCATCGTCACTGCTGCTGCTATCTCAATCAATCTCTGATCTACTTGTCATTGGAAGTTCTACAGAGCCAGTCCTTTTTCATAATGGATGTAGGACCACCACCTACAGGTCTTCATCATCACTGGCCATACTGTGGAATCCTCAGGACTTATTACATGCGTCACAAAACCTAGCTGAAGCATCCCAGGCTGTTACGAGCACTCAGCTCTACCTGTCGGATCTCCCAGAAGCACATTACATGTGACCCCATAATAAGACCTGGCTGTAGCATCCCAGGCTGTTACGAGCACACAGCTCCACCTGTTGGATCTCCCAAGAGCACATTACATGTGATCTCACCACAAAACCTGATTGTAGCATCCCAGGCTGTTACGAGCACACAGCTCTACCTGTCGGATCTCCCAAGAGAATATTACATGTGGTCATGGAAAAACTTTGAAAGAGCATCCCAGGCTATTACAAGCACACAGCTCTACCTATCGGATCTCCCAGGGCGCTATTATATGTCCTCCCAGAGCAATGCCTCGAAAGAGCATCCCAGGCTGTTACGAGCACACATCTCTACCTGTCGGATCTCACAGGTCAACTTACATGCTTATCTGTACAACCTGTCCACGGCCACAGAGTATCAACCTGATACTCACCATACATCATCCTGATGTACATGATCATCCTAATCATCATCACTGCATCGTCCTGATGCATGTCATCATCACATGATCATCCTGATCATCATCATAGCATCATCCTAATGCATATCATCTGGAGCAACATCCTGAAGCTCGTCATCCATGATCATCCTAATCATACAATGCATCCACCTGATGCATACCATGTATATACCTGATACATATCATCATAGATGATCCACCTGATCATACAATGTATCCACCTGATACATACACAAATAAATGATCCATCTGATCATACAATGTATCCACCTGATTCATACAAAAGTAAATGATCCACCTGATCATAACAAGCATCCAACATGATGCATATACATGATCCAACTGATCATAACAAGCATCCAACATTATGCATATACATATACATGATCCAACTGATCATACCAAGCATCCAACATGATGCATATATAGAGCAGTAACTGGAGCATCGTCCTGATGCTCATCATCCAGCGCTTACATCGAAATCCATGTGAAGGATCCTCCTCTCACCATGCTTGGAATGGCTCTAGCAAATGTGTCCATCACTTCTTTCTCGAAGTGTCGTCAATCTGAAAAACACCAAGCCTCTCTCTGAAGTACTCGAACTTCACTCTGGCTAGTGGTTTCGTCAGCACATCTGTAACCTGCTCATCCATCACAACATACAGGAGCTTGATTGCTCCTCTATGCACCATATCCCTAATATACTGATATTTGATCTCAATGTGCTTCAACCTATCAAGGAACACTAGGTTCTCAGACAGCTTCACACAACTCTAGTTGTCACAAAAGATACCAGTATCCTCCAATGGGAGATCAAATAACTCAGGCAGTAGCTTCCGGATCCATACTGCCTCACAACTAGCCAAACAAGCTGCAACATACTCTTCTTCGGCTGTACTCTGTGCTAAGCAGGACTGCTTCCTGCTAAACCAAGAGATCACACTTGATCCCATACTGAAGCAGCACCCAGATGTGCTCTTTCTGTCTGCAGCACTTCCTGCCCAATCTGAATCAACATAACCCTGCAGGTTAAACTTTTGATTCGCATCATACTTGAGCCCATAATCAATTGTACCCTTCAGGTACCTCAGAATATGCTTTGCAGCAACCAGGTGAACACCTTTGGGATCCATCAGGAACTGGCTCAATGTGTTCACCGCAAAGAAAATATCTAGTCTAGTGTTCGTCAGATACATGAAGGACCCAATCATCTGATGATACACAGTGACATCAACCGGATCAGATGAAGCATCACACAGAAGCTTCAGGTTCGATGCCATAGGTGTGGCCATGGCCTTGTAGTCCATTATCCCGAACCTCTTCAGGATCTCTACTGCATACTTCCCTTGTCCAAGGAAGATTCCATTTGCACTCTGCCACACCTCCATACCTAGAAAATAGTGTATCATCCCCAAGTCCTTCATCTCGAACTCAGCAGCAAGCTTCCTCTTGGTATCGACAATCAACCCATCCTCATCTGTTACAAACAGGTCATCCACATACAGAAGTAGTATCACAGGATTTCCTTCCTCAACCTTGTAGTAAAGGTTGGAATCTGCTTTACTCTTGGTAAAGCCCAAACTGGATAGACAGTTGTCTATCCTACCATACCAAGTCTTAGGAGCTTGCTTCAAGCCATACAAGGCTTTCTTCGACTTGCACACATGTGACTCTCTGTCATGTGTCTCAAACCCGAGTGGATGCTCCACATACACTTCCTCTTCAACTACACCATTCAAGAAAGTTGTCTTGACATCCATGTGGTGTACCTTCCATTTCATCACTGCAGCCAGAGCAAGTACTGTTCTTATGGAAGTGTATCTGGCTACTGGAGCAAAAGTCTCTTCATAATCAATCCCTTCTTTCTGGGAGAAGCCATGAGCTACAAATATCGCTTTGTACTTTTCTATGCTGCCATCTGCAGTATGCTTGATCTTATAGATCCACTTGGAAGTCACAACAGACTTCCCTTCAGGTCTTGGGACTACAACCCAAACATCATTCTTCATGATCGACTGGTACTCCTCGATCATGGCATTCTTCCCGAATCCTGGGAACTTCAATATATTCAATATCTTCAATAGATAACTTTGTTGCTAAACAAATGTTGTAGTCCTTCTTTTGTAGGTGATGGTATACAATCTTTCCTACAAAACAAGTTAAATTGCATGATTAGAAACATCTCATAGTTTTCAAAACAAATTCTTACACATAAAGAAATATGTCATACAGTCATGCAATTATTTTATCCAATGCTTCAATACAACATTTATCCATATCCCGTAACTTTCTAGATTCCTTCTAATCTTTACCAGAACATTGTTAAGAGTGTGCACAACTCCCAACATGTCAGCAAAGAGGTTTCATTCTAGATAAGTAGCAATGGAATGTTGTACAGTGCCATAGGCCACTTACCCATCACATGCATATTAGTAGTATACTGTTCATTAATGCAATTATTCTAATATGCATAATACACACCCCAAGCATATACATCATTGAGCAATATTATTTAAACAAACAAGTATACAAGAAATGACAATTCAAATACTTATCTTTGTTTGTTTGTTGGGTTGACTCCCTCTCAATATTTGCTTCCTTGAAGGAACTACTTGGAGTGTGCTCCCTCTTGATCTTTTCTTCCTGGATTACCTGTCCTTTAACCTATATCCATCCTCGATCACTTATGCATACTTACTAGTATCATCATTGTGTTATCCTCGAGGTCTCATACATACATTCATTAGTATAATCTCAATACTATCAAAACACAATAATCTTAACATGTATAGTCATGATCATTTCAAACACAGATAATAAACATTAGTATTCAAGGTTTCAGGGAATACTTATTTTATTCATGCATATTCTTATTTGACTAAAGGACTTTTCTGGTTAGTCATATCATCAATCAAGGTAAGAGACATGATATGCATAAACCCTTGATTACTTACATTTCTAACTTCATGAATAATCATTATCAACCATACAACAGTATTAGATCCTAACATAGTGTAGGATTCTAACTTGATATAAGAAAAACATACCTGGTCATCATGTTTGCTAGTTATGTCTAGCAATGTTTTCTTGTTCCCTTCAATGACTTGTGCTAGTAACCTGCATATCTCATAGGTTAACCATTATAGAACCAAGTTATACATACCTCATAAGTAGATCTTCTATGTGATCCATGACAATGGATGAATCTTTGTATTCATGTCACCATGGTCATATGTTCTTGAACTAGAACATGATTTGTCTTTCTTGATGTACCTTTCATGTTAGCGGACAACAACAACCTCATACAACACCACAATGCATTAGTACAACCATAAGTGTCAAAACCCTAATCAATGAATATTTGCATTCATAATTTTATTAAGGTGATATGATAAGTCTAAAGTTAATCAAGATTGTACTAACCTTAATGAAGACAAACATACCATAAACTTAATCATGAACAGATCTTGAAACATACATGTAAGTCATACCTGTTGAGATTGCTTGTAATCTTTTTATGTAAGGCCTTAGCCTCATCTCCCTCTGAAACAGGAACTTCTTCACTTATGCAGGTGACCAAACCATTCTCTTCTAGGATTAACCCAATCCACTTGATTTGTAGAAATTGGATCTGGAGTTGGATTAGGGTTTGTCAGACAATCCCTAAAAATTCAAACTTTGAATTTCAAACTTCTGAATGGATAGAAAGATGTGCCTTGATGAGCTGATCAAGCTGGTATACTTAGAATTTGAAAACTGCAAAGTTTCACCCCTCAAAATTGTCTTTCAAACTTTCGGATCTTTTGGACACGATCCCGAACTAGGGTTTGATAAAGACCACCCTTCTTCTCAACCAAAAGGTTTTATCCAAAGCTCTAAACTTTGATTTTTCTGAGGAGCTTCCAGCCATGGTCACAGACTTTAGAAATTCCAACTTTTGCAGAAGCCCTAATTTTCCATCTTTCCGATCAAAGTCCTGAACTAGGGTTTGATCAAGCCTGGCCTTCTGCCCAACCAAATTTTTTTATCTTGGTCTCTAAATTTCGATTTTAATGAGTAGCATTCGGTCGTTGTCTCCGATTATAAAAATTCCAACTTTATTTGAAACCCTAATTCCCGGAGCCATGAATGAAGGTGCTCAAAATCCAATTCTATTTTGACATAAATATGCACCTGATTGTTTCTGATGTAACTCTGAAATTATGAATCCACGGGGTCTGAAACTTCTACCTGTGGTAGCCCGACCTGTCATATTTTCAACCCCATAGGTCTGACCTCAATTGTATTCTCTGAGAGAGAGTTATGCCAAGTGTTGCAATGTGACCTGTTTATGGGATAAAAGAGGAGAGCAAACTTGTACGCCGTGCCACGTGTCGCTGGTTCACTTTCGGCCTCTGAACCTTCAGCCTGTAAAAGTGCATTCCGTGCCCTACCTATCACTTTTTATGAAATTTCATTTGGAGCTTCCTATCCCAAGTTATGACCTTTTTTCCTAGGCCACCTATTTATGACTCGGATTTGGAAGAGGCAAAAACCCTACATTGTACAGATCATAAAACACAAAGTACAATGAATTATAAGTTTTGCTTCGAACATAAGGTACATGGGGATCTTATCTTTGACCTGTAAACATTTCATATCCTGAAACTTTGCCAAAATGGATTTATGGCGAAAGTGCTATGATAACTGGTTTTTGCTATATCAAGCCCTAGCATCGCAAGTGCAACAAGTGTCATACATGCCATACCATGCCTTCTTTCAGGCTAGCTCTAATACCATGTTAGTTTTTTTCAGAATTTCAATCTGATCTAGGATCTTAATTGAGAGAATAACATGTACAGCATATCAATCATGGACACAATAATACAAGCACACAAGAGACACAGAGTTTCACTAGGGAAAACCAAGAAGGTGAAAAACCCCTCAACTTCCTCAGAGATAGATAGAGCAATGATACAACCAAAGTACAACCAAAGTACAAGAGATAGTCTTCTCCTAGCAGCTAGTCCTCCTCCTCACATGTGCGCCACTTTCCGAGTGATGGAAGAGTGAGGAATGAGTGATCAAATAGAGATCTCTCGATCTCTATTTATACTTGTCCTGTCCTGCCCAATAAAAAAATGGGGCCGACTTGTCTAGCTTAGCCTAATAACCCATGGTTAACTTAATCCAGGCCGAACGCACACTTAGTGGTCTAATAACCCATTTACCCACATGACTCATACAGGGCCGACCCCATCAAGGTGGTCTAATAACCCGTCAAGTATAAGTTACGACACTTACAATATAAATGACGACACTTCTGTATAGAGGAATAATAACATCTCTATAGGAATACAAACACTTCCATATAGAGGAATAATAACATCTCTATAGGAATACAATACACATGGGTAAATACATTCCGAAGTTACATATACATCAACACATTCCCCGTGTTCTTATGCTCTCGAATGGGTGGATATTATTTCACTTCCTTTCGGTTGAAGACCGGGAGAACACTGAGCGGCATTTTTGGATTGTCAAGCATGGTTCTCTGTTACTCTCGCATTGGTATGCCGAGTTTGAACCTCAAAAGGAAAAATTAAAAGTTTGCCATCTTTGGGTTCTCTTTCCTGGGCTACCCCTTCAGTGTTGGTCACTAAAGGGTTTCAAAGCCATTGCTAGCTCCATTGGCAAGTTTATCATGATTGAGGAGGAACAACTTTGTCACTCGGACTGGAGAACACCTCGTGTTTTGGTGGAGATTGATACGTCTGATAGTCTATTGAGTGAACTGGATGTCATCTGGGAAGGGGGCACATTTATTCAGTGACTTGATTATTGGAGGGTTTTATTTCGCCGTCATGCATGCCACGAACCTGGTCACTCTAAGCAGCGTTGTCCCTCACGTGGTTCTGCTCCTATTGGGGATGCTGGTGTCTCGACTGGTTTGGGAGTTTCCTCTTCTGATAACTCATTGGACATCTTCCTACCTCTGGACCACTCTTCTCCCTTGGACCTCGTTGGCAAGTTCGTTTCAAACATTCCTTCACTTCTTAAATTCATCTCTTTGGAGGAGCTGCGAGCTGCACTTTCGCCTAGGATGCTTTTGGACACTGACCCAGCACCTACTTTGTTTCCACCTCTGTCGGCTGGTTTAGTTACTGAAACCCTGCCTACCCCTGTTCCATTACATTTGGATATCACATCCGGTGGGGTTTATGTGCTTGATCAGCAGCATTTACACCACTTTTCCTCCACTGATCCATCTTCCCCTGATGCCTCCCCTCTTGAGACTGACCTGGAGCTGGACTCCCTGACCACCTTCCCTCCCCTTCCTGCACCTCACATTTCGACATTAGACATTACTTTGTCTACATCCCCCCTCGGCAATTTGGATGACAGTCAACCGTTGTCTTCCACCTCTCCCAACCATGTTGGATCTCTTCGTGTTTACTCCTCCTCTCTGCAGACTGACCCAGACATTATTCCCATCAATTCTATCTATAATGGCAATGTCACCATTCGTAAGGCTCATCGTGGTCCTAAGGTCAAGGGGGTGGCTAGGGGGTCCCCTATAAACCCTACGATATCTTATTTGTTTGATCATGGTCTTCTGTTTTCTACTTCGGCTATTCCACCTGCTACTGGGGCTCTTAGATATTTTTCATCCCCCTCAGGGGTCTCTCCATGAACATATTGACACTCAATATTCACGAACTGGGCTATAGTCCTAAAAATGTGGCCTTAAAATGATTACTCACCTCTCTAAATCCTCATGTTGTCCTTCTACAAGAAACTCTGACCTGCTCTTTATCTGTTGTCAATACTTTCCTCAAGTTGAAGCCTGGATGGCTTGCGTCCGGGTTGGATTCTGTTGGGATTTTGGGTGGCACCCTGGTTGAATGGAACCTAGCCTTTTCTAACATGAAGGCTTTCCATACTGCTGCAGGTATCATGATTGAAGGTGCACTAAAGGGTTTCGGGCATCTGGTCCGGATTATAAATATTTACAGTCCTTACCGTGGTCCTAAGGATTATTGGGATCGTGTGGTTGCTTCTGGTATTCTGTGTGGTGGTTACACTATTGTTGCTGGCGATTTTAGCTTCACTACGGCCTTGGAGGAAGTTTGGGGGAGCGAAAGGACTACTGATCCCCTTGCTAGGTGCTTCCTCTCACTTTTCGAGGGTGCAAATCTGGTGGACATTAAACCAGGGGTTTTGTCACCTACTTGGTCTAATGAACGTTCTGGTGTTGATGGCATTGCTAAGCGTCTGGATCGATGTTATATGCCGGAATCACTCTATACTTTCGTGAATAGATTTCGCACTTGGTCTTATTATGTGGGTTTTTCTGATCATCATGGCATCATACTCCAGCTGGATTTTGATTGCTCCTATTACTACTACCCCTTCAAGTTCAACTCGACGTGGTTGGAGGATACGGAATTTTGTTGGTGATGGAGGATAACGGACACATGTATTTTGTTTATTAGGGTTTGTTTTTATGATCTGTTAAGAGGTCCTTTTTACTCTGACATTTTTCCTCAGTCTCCTTTTGAATTGGGCGACAGCCCTGCCTCTATGTAAGATCACGTCTTGTGGTTAGCTTTTGTTCTCTTAATATAAAAACTGGATTTTTCTTTGTGAAAAAAAAAAGAATTAAACATGGATGGGAAATATAACAATTATTCCTCCCAACCACCCATGCTACAACCAATGGACACTCTTCATAGAATTATAAATAGTGGAGTAATAAAGATAAATATTTTTTATAAACACCTTTTTGAGTAATAAGGGGACTTATTTAATAATTGAAAATATAGAAAAAAATAATTGATATATATGAAAGCTATATTGATTCATCTTTTTATACTTACGTTGGTATATACTTGCTTTAGAATAAAGTGCCATTGCCAATAACAACGTGCCATTGATTCATCTTTTTATCCTTACGTTGGTATATATGAAAGCTATATTGATTCATCTTTTTATATACTTACGTTGGTATATACTTGCTTTGGACTAAAGTGCCATTGCCCATAATAACATGTGAGTCTGAGCAGGAAAACGCCGTTGCAGTCCAAGCGACTCCAAGAAACCATTACAAGTGAAGGGCCCACAAAAGAAAAGTTTTGAACTAGATGTCCATCCAATAGCAGCACTAAAGAAGCTAACCCATGGGTGTAGCCTATAAATTTATGTTTTCATTTTATAATTCGATGCGATTGACAATGAAGATTAGAGTTCTATGTGGGATAAATATATGATTGCAAAGTTAAGACTCCTTCAACATTGGACTAAGTGCATTAATTATTTTGGTGATAATCATCTAAAATAAATAATTTATAACTGAGAAAAAAATTAATATAAAATATATAATTTAATATAAAGATGATAGAAATTGTTCAAATATATTTAGTGTTTTTATAAATATTTGAATAATAAAAATTTCAAAAATTTAAAATTTAAAAACATATAATTGTATAAATATCAATGTTACTAATTATTGAAATTAAAAAACTTGTGAAACAATATTTTTAATAGAACAAAAAAGTTGATAAAGGTATTTTCTTATTCAAAATAGTTATAGATGCACAATCATGTTACATCACTAAATATAACAATACAAGGAAATAAGGTTTCAAATAAATGGCACATTTATTTTGGTAGAGTGGAAAATAAAAGAAAATTCAAAGCTCTTGTAGCTATTTAAATGAAAAGAGACTTAAAGCTTTGAAAAAACAAAAAATCCAAGTGACAATAAAATCATCAATGCACTTATCTATGAACAGATATAATTGTCAAATGTTATTGTCTAAAAAACTAGTACCATTTGAAAGTAGAATTGGGTTAGAGACTATTGTCCAATATGAAGGAAATTCTCCTAAGTCCAACAATTAATGATTTTAGAAATTTTAGATGGGAAAAGACAACACATCGACTAAATTAAGAATCTTAAGGCATGCTTGGTTAAATGCACATGTTTAGTATAGACCTATAATGAGTTGAAAAAAAATTTAATGGATAACATGACAAATGAATGACATTTACTTTTTTGATGGCAATTCAAAGAGTGCTACTGTTGCACTTTTCAAATGATAATACCTATTCTTTTGTATGGATACTTTTTTCTAAGTTTATTTTCATAGAAGTTTTATAGAAGTTTCATAGAGGATATTATCACCTTGTAATTCTTGTTTAATAAATATAACATAGAATGAACATTAAAAATATATATAAATCTTGATATTTAAAAATATTAAGAAAACTTACAACTCAATTTAACCACAACATCTCAAAATTAATTGAAAATGACAATATTTTAATGAAGAAGCTCACTTTCAATGTTTAATATTTTATTAAGCATTTTATAATTAATTCTACACTCTAAAAATAATTGAAAATTGATATATAATTTTCATTAATAAAACATTTAAAAGTTTAACATCCACTTAGTGGAAAATTGAAATATTATTTTTACAATGATATCTTAGAATTTGAGTTGGACTATCATTTATGTTTTTCCTGGATTGAAGGAGGATGAGATAAGTATACTAAGGAGGATGGGATAAGCGTACCAAAAGAATAATAAAAAGGAAATATACAAATTAATTGGTAGTTGATGCATGGATAATAGGTAGTGATAGACAACTCATTTAACTTAAGAAAGTAAAAGGTAGCTGAAACATAGACAAAATGTAATTACAACTAAACATGCTCAACAAGTAATGGGTGTTCACTAACCACAAATTAAGTGGTTTTGCTAGTTAATAATAACCACACATTCAAATCTTAAAGCTTTAATACTGAAAAAAAAAAAAAAAAAAAAATTCAAATGAAAAAAACAGTAACTTGTTATTTCTTTGCCAAAATCAAAATTACATAAGTAATCCAGAAGAGATTATCATCTGAATTCAGTTTCACTTGATTACATAACTACGGTGTCATCCACATATTATTCATAAGACAATGAGTTATCCATTGGACCCAAAGCCTTCTTGAATAATCTGTCTGCATCCAAAATGATCTCAACTGAGATATGAGAGAAATAAATTAGCTCAACACTTACTTAGACATCTGGTTTTAAATAATCAATGTTCCAGAAGAAAGATATGTATATCAAAAACACAAGCTGCTCAATCAATTATGACTTTTGAGTCACCTAAAACCTGATATGAAAAATACCTCTTTTATAAGCAAACCACAACAGTACCCAAAATCCAAGAAGTTTCACCGTAATATTAATTAATTCCACTGCCCGCACCCTTCAGCACCCATCTTAAGCAGGATCTTATGGTCTCATTTAATGCCCACAATAACCATTCTTTTCATCGCACCATTAGATTTCAACATCAATGGAAATTGAAATATATTTTTATTAATAAGCACATTTTCTTACAAATATTGAATATTGATCGCGAAGAAATATAATTTTATCACCACTGATTTTCAAATTGAAATTTAAGAGTATAGTTTCAGCCTGCGCAGATTTGCAGATTCATGGGGAACTCTTTATTTTGCATTGTGTCCTCTCAATGGACTTAAAAACTTAAAATTCCAAATAATGAATGAAGTAATCGTAAATTTGTCCCTAATGTTTTGTCCGATTCAAAAGTCAAAATGAGATTTAGATTACCCTTTAAAAACTTAAAATTCCAAAAATCATTAAATCAATCAAAAGTTTTCCCATAATGTTTAATCAGATTTAATCCAAAATGAGGGGCTGTGAGTGACCCAGCTTATAAATCGTCCGGATGCAATTCTTACAATGGCACGCATATTATAAAAGCTGTGCACCAACCAGACTCTTGACCAGCTAATTGAATTGATACGAATCCACTTAGTTACAGACAATGACACAAAAACATATAAGTAAGACAGAGAATACATTGACGAGGAAATCCAAGGAAGCCATCCAAAAACAAATCCAAAGCCAGAGACAATCACACCATCCATTGGGTTGCGTCTGTGCTATATATATATATATATATATAATGCCAGGAAAGACTGAGGTGCAGGTAGCTAGGAGCTGGTTCTTCTTTTATATATATAATGCGAGGAAAGACTGAGGTGCAGGTAGCTGGGAGCTGGTTCTTCTTATACATGCTATTAATGCATACATGGACCTGGATGGATGCAGAAGGGACGAGGAGTGGACTATAATATTTATTTAATTAATAATAGGATCAGGTCATGCAAAGTAGGGAGGGCAGTAGTCTCTGCAAATTATGGAAAGAAAAATATGGCGATGAGGGATCCAGCAGCAGCCAGGTAATATGGATGAATTATTTGTGGAGGTGGTATTAACCATTCTTTGATGGATTATAATGGGGTTCAGAGCATTGATTCAAGCGATATGACTGGGATCAATGACTCTAGTGTTATCGCGTGTCTAGACCTCGGTGTTGGTTTTCTCCCTGATTTGGCTCCCATGATTCAGACCTTTTCTTCTTCTCCGATTATCAACAATGTAGATAGCTTTGGGGATCCCTGTGATTCCAAAGATTTGATCTGTCTGGGCCCGTTTTCCTCCTCCCCCTTTGATTCTTTTCGCGAACCTTCTAGACCTAGGGACTCTAGGAAGTTTGTTGTAAATCTCTCTAATTTTCCTCTTAATGATAGTACGAGGAGATTATTGGAGAAAGGTTTAAACTTTGCTCTAGCTCCTCGCAAAATCCTGATCGAAGACATTCTTTGCAGTCTTGAGAAAGGTTTTAGTAATATTCCTTAGAACACCAAGGAAGAATTAGGGTAATATTGCTCTCTAATTTTCCGTAGAGCCAAGCCACCTTATAAAAGCAACATTACCAAGCAGGAATTTTCTGCCCTAAAAGCTCTCAACAATAACCCTGATGTAGTGGTTCTCAAGGCTGACAAGGGTGGAGATATTGTCATTTTAAACAAACAAACAAACAAAAAGATTACATTGACAAGATGCTTGATCATCTCAACAATAGTGGTAGTTATCGGAAGCTCAATAAAAGCCCCCTCATGAAGGTTTCTAAGGAGATTTCCAATTCCATCAAATCTTGCCACGAAGATGAAATGGTTAAGCTTATGGTTAGTGGTCCTTCTACACCATGGATCTATGGCCTCCCAAAGATTCATAAAGATGGTGTTCCCTCGGGCCTATAGTAAACACCATAGGAAGTCCCACTTATCTTCTTGCCAAATATTTGGCTCGCAAGCTCAAACACCTAGTTGGCAATACCAGTTCCTTTGTTAAGGACTCCGCTTTTGTTATCCATAAAATTGAGGATATTAGGCTACACCCCAATGAGCTTTTAGTTAGTTTTGATGTGGTTTCCCTCTTTACCAAGATTCTCATTGACAAAGCAATGGAGGTGATTAATAAAATTGCACACAAAGACATGGCTAAATTAGTTGAGCTTTGCCTTCGTTTGACTTTCTTTACCTTTCAGGAATAAACTTATGAACAAATGTGTGGGGTCACCATGCGTTACCTCCTTTCTCTCATTGTGGTTAACTTATTTATGGAGGATCTAGAAGGAAAATCCTTATCTTCTTCCCCTTTGAAACTGAAGATGTGGGTTCAGTTTGTTGATGACACTTTTTTCATTTGACCTCATGGACAGGAGAACCTAGATAAATTTAAAGATGACTTCAACAACTAGTCTAAGCATATAAAATTCACTATGGAAGTTGAAGTTGATGGAAACTTACCTTTCTTAGATGTTCACTTCACGAAAAGATATCATCAATCATTGGCTCACCAAGTGTATAGGAAGTGGAATCACATTGAGTAATATCTCAATGCCAAGTACCACCATCACCCTGCTAAAAAATGTGGGGTTATTAACACCCTAGCAACAAGATCCCTCAAAGTCTATGATTCTAATCATTTGGATGATGAGAAAAACCACCTCCTTAAAGTTTTTGAGGATAATGGCTATAACAAAGAAGAGTGGTTTAAATCCTTTGAGAAGGCCAAGAGAGGCCCCAAGATCAAATCTCATAACAATGATGAAGTCTCCAAGGTATTATTGCCTTACACTCAAGGGAAAACTGACAAGCTAGTAAGAATTCTAAAGAAGAAGAACATCTCAACCAATTTCAAACCCCTTATGACCATCACGAACTTTATGAAGTCTTTTAAGGATCCCATTAATCCTTCCAATAGGAGAGGTATCTATTTGATTCCTTGTTCTTGTGGTAGACCCTACATTGGTAAAACTAGTCATTCCTTCAATACTAAGTTCCATGAACATGTTGTCGATATCAAGCATAATGACTCATGTACCTCTGCTCTCGCTGAGCATGCATACAAGACTAAACATCACATTTGTATAAAAAAATCAAAATTCTTGTAATCGAAGATCACTTCTTCAATATAAAGTTTAAAGAGGCCATTGAAATTGAGAAGCGATCCAACAATCTTACTAGGGACGATGGGTGGAAGGTCATTAAGAATTGGACCTCGACCTTAGTAACCTTGAAGATTTTTCCCGAGTGTTCCTCTTCTTACTTTTTACTTTTATATTATATTTTATTTTATTGTTTCTCCTTATTTTCTTATAAATATCTTTGTCTTCTTCTTTATAATATATATAGGTTAGGTGTCCCCCTTTTAATTTTAATTTTAATTTTTATATTTAATATTTAATTATTTTATCGTTGTTCCTTAATTTTACGTTTCCTTACCTTCAGTTAGGGTTAGTTCTTTCTCTTCTTTAATTATTTATTTTTAATATTTTATTAATATTATTGTTTTACTTTATTATTTCAGGGTAGACAACCCCATTTTTTTACTTAATTATTTTTACTCCTTATATATTTATTTTTTTTCATTGTTTTATTTCATTATAAAATTCATTTTAGTAATTTACTCTAATCCCTAGTTTTATAATTATATTTTTATTATCATTTTTCTATAATAATTTATTATATTTTATTTTCCATTTTACCCATTTTAACCCTTCTTTTCCATAATTCTCCCATTTACCCTAATTTTTCTTTTCATAAATTTGTTTACGTTTCCTATCTGTTAATGTGTTAATTGAATAATTATTTTCTATTTAAGGTTAACTTGTAATATTAGAAGTCCTTTATTTTATTCTCTCTTCCCTGATGATGGACAACACTAGCGTGGTCCGAAACATCAATTAGAAAAAAATTATTGTGATGGATCTGAAAGACAATCTTTTTCAAAACAATGCTCACAGAAGCATAAGAACTGAGATATTGTTATGTTTTATGGATGAGCAACTGTAAATTGATGGTCACTGTTGCAATTGTCTTAATCATTTAATTGTATTTTGTGAGATTTTTTCATATTTATACAGTTGAATATTGATCAAATAGAAACATAGTGAGTTCTTGCCTTGTTTATTCACCATTGTAGTGAGGTCTTTGATGACAGAGTCAAGTTGAGAAAACTTGATTCAAGGCTTATTTTATAGGTCATATTTTTGTTCTTTGGGGGTGTTGTATTGTGAGTATGGACCACGAGATAACTTAAACTCCTTTAAAGTGTTAATACTGACTTATCTCAACATGACCAATGGTTAAGGTGAGTCATTTGATATATACCTATTAACGGGAATAATTGACCACTCGTAAATGCAAAAGAAACAAACCGAATGAGGTTCTTAAAGAAGACCCTAATTTGTTTGGTGTAGTACTTGTTTATGATGGGTATGTGGGCCCCATTGGAACCAATTGGAAGTTGCTCCCTGATAGGAGGCTTTTTCTTTACAGTAATCCTAAATTCCTAAATGAAAACCTAATCTAAGAGAAATGCAGACTAATCTAAATGCAAAGTGCAATCTAATATAATTGTATTTCAGTAGCTTCAGAATAAAAATTCAATAGCTACAAAAACAATATCTATAGCTATAGGAAAACTACTATAGCTTGGGAGAAAAAATTTAAAATAACTATTTGACCAATAAAAGAAAGACTAAATTGCTGACTCCTGAAACAAAGTGAAGTAGACCACAATATGTTAAGATCACCAATATTTTTGAATCAAGTTAATGATACAAAACATTGTTTATACATCAAATATTGTTCTGCAATCATTTTAGAAAGCCAAATAAGAACTCACTACAATGGTGAATAAACAAGGCAAGGTATTGAAGGTGATGTTTCAATGCATGGTTATCAATATCAACCCAACCAAAGATATTTTTTTATCAAATGAAGAGTAGGGCTGGTGCAAGCTAATGCTGGCCATTCATGACGCATTAGTCGCAATGGACTTCTGGAAAAATCAGAAATCTGAAAGTCAAAAAGCAATATTAGAGCTACCTACACAACTTCTTGGAATATGGTGCAAGAAGATGAAACGTAGACAATCAGATTACCTTCCGGAATATATAAATATTATTTATGGAAATTAAGTATAACTCCCCCAAAATGGGGTTCTCCTAAGGTTGGTATGTTATTTTTTAAAAAAAACATAATGAATATGTTTGCGTTAGCCCTCAGGTTCGGTATTCAAATGGTGGATTTTCCGTTCTAGTGCGGCACTATTTTTCCATATTTATTTATGTTAATTTTAATTTTTTTTTTAATTAAGGAAGTCATCCCATCCCTAAAATGACTAGGCTGAGCTTTAGCCCTCAATATCATGGTCTTAACATAATCAATCAACATTTTTTTTTTAGGATGTAGGTTTTTGTGTGTACTTATGCGGGTTCTTTTCAGTTTTCAAAATAGGTGAGCCAATAAAAAGTTATAGACGAAAGAAATAACCTACTTTTTGTGTAAGATTGACATTAGTGCAATTGAAATTAACTAAAAAATAGGAACAAATAATAGATTTAATAAAAAAAATTACATATTCAGAATCTGCACACATAGTTCTACAAGTGTGTGCAATTTCATTAGCAGTGGACAAGTGTAGCATATGTAGAATCATGCCCGAAACAGAAGAAGTTATAGAATAAGATGTATTTTGTTATAACACAGTCAAAGTCACTTTGTTTGGCAACCCGAAGCTAAAACCAAAGCGGTCAAGTCATCCACCACGTTGGTGGGAAAGGAATTGACCGCCAAAATTTAGAAATTTAAATGGCGCGTGCACGTTGTTTTAAATATATGAGCACACACTAAAAACGCGCACGCGCTAAAAGCGCGCATGCTCTTATAGCGCGCACACACTTTTATTTAATAATTCTAAATGTAGTTTTGATTGTGTTTATTATGGTGTTGGTATCCCATAACAAAAATTTATGCCGGGATCATAACCAAACCTGGGGTACAAACATGACTGAAACAACATCATCTATGAGATTGGAAGATCAGGCTCCACAACCAACACTCTCCCTCTCACTCCTCCCATCTCTTCCTAAGTCCCCTCTTGCCCTTCCCCCCTCTCTCACTATCTCCTTAACCATGATCCCCACTCCCCCTAAACCTCATACTCTCACTCTCTCTCTATAATCATTATCTCTCTCTCTCTCTCTGTCTATGTAACCCCCCTCCGCTCTTCTCTCCCCTATGTCCCTCTCTCTCTCTCTCATTAATATTTCTCTCTCTCTCTCTCACTATAAGGGAAATACCTTGTAGCGGAGGTTTCCCACAAATTGGCCTTTTATACTGCACTGAAACCAATGCTCAAGGATTTACTGAGAAGCATAGGGAGGTGGAGGTGTTGGGAAGAGAGAGACTTAGAGAGCCCGGGTTAGTAAGGTCTAGGGAGAGGAGGGGAGAGAGATAGAGAGGATGGGGTTTAGGGATAGGGGGAGTAGGATAGAGATAGAAAGAGTAGGATGGTTAGGGATGGGGGAGAGCTTCAGGAGAGGGAGAGGGGGTTTAGAGAGAGAGAGAAAGAGGTGTAGAAGAAGGGAATAATGAGTGAGAGAGGGGGGGTTAGTTAGGAGTAAGGGGCTAGGAGGGGATTTAGCAAGGGGGAGAGAGAGAGAGAGATTGAGAGAGGGGGTTAGTAATGGTTAGGGGGAGGAGAGGAGGGAGGGAGAGAGAGAGAGAGAGGAGAGGGTTGTCATCTTCATCATCACCATCATCGTCATTGTCATCGCCTCATCATCAACATCATCATCTTCATCATCTACATTTCCATCATATTCATCTTCATCATCTTCAACGTCTTCATCATCATCATCGTCCTCATCATCATCCTCATCATCCTCAACACCATCATCCTCATCATCCTCATCATCATCATCATCATCACTGTCGCCATCTTCATCATCATCATCGTTGTCGTCGTCATGAAGATGATGATGATGATGTGATGATGATAATGAAGACGACGATGATGATGATGATGATGAGGATGAGGATGATGATGATGATGATGATGATGATGAGGATGAGGACGATGATGATGATGAAGACGTTGAAGACGATGATGATGAATATGAATATGGTGGTGATGAAGATGATGAGGATGATGATGATGATGATGATGATCATCATATTTATCATCATCATCATCTTCATCACCATAATATTCATCTTCATCATCATCATCATCATCTCCATCATCATATTCATCATCATCATCATCATCATCCTCATCCTCATCTTCATCACCATCATCTTCATCTTCATCTTCATCATCATCATCGCCATCTTCATCATCATCATCATCATCATCATCGTCGTCGTCGTCGTCTTCATCATCATCATTGTCATCATCATCTCCATCATCATCATCATCATCATCATCCTCATCATCTTCATCACCACCATCTTCATCTTCATCATCATCATCGTCTTCAACGTCTTCATCATCATCATCGTCTTCAACGTCTTCATCCTCCTCCTCCTCCTCCTCCTCCTCCTTGTCACGTCCCCTCCCATCATACTAGTGCAATGGAGAGGATCGTGATGCTAAACCGGGCATCTAGCCGCATGAACTTACTAAATAAGCATTCACATAATATAAAAAGACATATGGAAATGTATAATTATAAGAAAACACAACGAAAGTAATTTCAATTACACATCCATCATACATTCAAGATATTCATCAAATAAATAATTGCAAAGTTAACACAAGAGAATACTTATCTTATAACAAAGTAGTCCCAAGCAACGGGCTATGCAACTGCAACGTTCCACCCAACCATAGGCCAGTTGTGATCATCAATATCTCAACACACTGCCACCCCCGAGCTGGGCATG